>CM029017.1:84002876-84115188 GCA_016801055.1 Panax notoginseng | reverse complement strand
AATATATTTACATATATATTGACTAACATTATCGAGTTATGCCTCGATTGAGCCTAGACTTCGGTTTGGAGCGTTTATTTGCTTTCATATATATATATATATATATATAAATATATATATATATATATATATATATATGTATATATATGTATATATATGAATTGCGTGTCGAACTCTATTCGATGAGCCTAGACTTCGGTTTGAGCGTTTATTTGCTTTCATATATATATAATATATATATAATATATATATATATATATATATATATATATATATATATATATATATGAATTACGTGTCGAACTCTGTTCGATGAGCCTAGACTTCGGTCTGGAGCGTTTTCCTGCTTTAATATATATATACTTATATATATTATCTATGGTCGAACTCTGTTCGATGAGCCTGGATTTTACATCCGTAGCGTTTACGTGTTTTATTATATATATATATATATATATATATATAATATATATATATATATATACTATATATATATTAACATTTCGTCCCACCTGGAGTTTACTTCGTGGTGGTTGACCGTTTTTACAGCTTTCTGTACATTTCGTCCCACCTGAAGTTACTTCGTGGTGGTTGATCGTTTTTACAGCTTTCTGTACATTTCTTCCCACTTGGAGTTTACTTCGTGGTGGTTGATCGTTTTTACAAATTTTTATACATTCCGTCCCGCCTGGAGTTTCTTCCGTGGCGGTTGATAGCTTTTACAGCTTTATTTACATTTCTGATCCCCCATGGATGTACTTCGTGGTTGGTGATCATGTATGTGTATATATATATATATATATATATTTATATATATATATATATATATATATAGCTTTATATATATACCTGCTTACTGCTTTCATATAAATTACAGTATTCTGTGCGCCTAGGAATCATGTGATCACAGATTCATCCCATTGGATCTAGATTCCATTCCCGTGATGGACATTTTCAGCTGTAAGTAGCTTGTAAATTATTCTGCGGTGTCTGAATTTCTTCAGATGGTTTACACACCCACGAGGAATTCAGCATCTTTTTATACATTATTTTCGTACGGATGCCTCGCATCTGTCAAATAAATTCAATCCAGTCGAATACTGAATAAAATGGGAGTGTAAAAGGTCTCAATTACTATTGAGCCTCTTTTATAAAACATCACTGCCATATCTTACTTGAAATTGAATTTTTACATAAAATTCAAACCCTGTGTATATAGGTGCGAACGAGGCCTCGCACTACTTTCAAATAACAGCACATTGACCCACAGACACACATTCAGATAACAGCTTCTTGAAAAGAGGCGGTCACCGTGGTAACACGGATGTCGGGGGGTCCTAACACCTTCCCTCCGAATAACCAAGTCCCCGGATCCTAATGAATCTCGGTTTCACCGACCCGTTTAGCAGTGTCACATCACTGGGTCAATGTGCAAACCTTTTCTCGGTTGTGTTGGTACAACCATTTAAAAAACCAACTGGCGACTCTTAACAGTCCATCGTCGACATTGTACATGTCGGACCTTTTTCACTTGTTTTTTCAAACAAATCTCACCTAAAATGAGAACACCAAAGAACAAGTGACGGAAAGGGACAATTAAAAATCCCAACGTCGACAGGTGGCGACTCTGCTGGGGACTCCAGTAAGAGGACTTAAGCCGCTATTACAATTTTTTCAAAATTGTTATCTACTTGTGTGTGGATGTTGCATTTACATTTTGTGATGAATATGTACGAATGCATTTCCTTACATAGTGCTTCGCACTATAAACTGCTTGTGATATTAGTGCTTCGCACATATCATCATTTTCATACGGTAAGACGCGATGTATGTGAATTTATGTTGTGTGGTCCCTCCACCAGGAGGCTATCCCATCGGTGTTTGATTACTGGACTCGTGAGAAGACTAATTCTCTGAGGTTCAGGAAAGGCACCACCCAAATTCGCTCCAGTTGAAAGACCGGATTAACTTCCCGTCAAGTAGATTGCGATGATTTGGGAACCTTCATGCCAAAAAGCCGCGAGAGTAACCTAAGATAGGTCAGCCTCTGATAAATCCAAAACAGAGGAAAGTCTCTTCATGCTCTCATTTCAAATTACTTGTAACGTACAATTACTTGTAATTATCTTCCATATCTATCTCCATGTAATGAGAAATATGAAGAAATGTGTACATATACATGCTATAAACAGCTAACATCCGTTTTGCAGGATAAAATTCCTAAACTGGACACATCGCATAGCATGTTATTATCCACCCTAAAGACTAAACTATGCAAGTGTTTTGCATGGAATCAATCGGACCTACCACCCATTCAAAGTCCAAAAAGGCAACAGGCCTACAGTCAATCATGTCGTCATCCGACCAGACTGAACTTAATCCAGTTTCTCGCAAAGAATTCGACGGATTAAGTAAACAGATTATAGATTTGGCTGTTCTACTAAAAGAATTACACCAGTCTACACAGGGTCAGAAAATACCCGTACTGTTAGAGTTTATGCCCTAGAGGCCAATTATTTGATATAATTGCTTAACGTTTCGATATTATGTTTGATTGAATAAATGAATGATTTTATTATGGTTTTATTTACTGCGTTATATAAATGTTAACATAATAAAAATCCTTAGAATAATGATACAAATTATATAGTTTCAAGTATGTGACTTGAACATGAGATTATATAATTATAATTAGTATCATTGTTCTTAAATGTCCCTAGTCGAGTATCATTATTGATGGGACAACAATGATGCATTAAGACTAGTATGTTGATTGACTGATGACCAAATCTCATTGGTCATAAATATATGAGATATTAAGTCAATGCATAGGTACATATTAGAGAACAATGTACTGGACAGACCCACCATGAGAATTCTATGTGGAGCATTATGCAAAGTGTCATTAGTAATTCTCATAGTGACAATGATGTAATGGTCCTCCGACCTAAAATCACTATATTACTATATGAGAATTTATGTACTTTGATATCATCAAATGTCACCTTTAATAGGGTGGACTATAAAGGTGATTATTGGGTACATCATGAATCGTGTGAGCAATATGAGTGATCTAGATGGAATTTAACCATCCTTTATATTAGGGGTGATATTCATAGGCCTCTTGATTGAGTAGGACTATGAAATGCATGGCCATGCTCAAATAGTGATTTGTTTCATATAGTCCACTCATTGATCAAGAAAAACTCAGATTAAATTATGAAGAGTATGACACATTCCATGACTCGAGTTTAATCTTGGATATTAAGGTTAAAAGGATTAAATTACATTGAAACATTGGTCATGAAAAGGTTGCATCGAATCATCGATCTTATTATTACTTGGGTAGCAGTGACGCATTACTAGATGCCGCTCACCATTTATAACTTTATAATATGATTTTAAAGTTATTGCTAACGTAATAATAACCTATAGGGTCACACACATAGAACGTAATTTAAAAGGGAATTAATTTGAATTTTAAGGATTTAAATATATTAATATGATTAATAGTATTTAAATTATGAATTTAAATTAAAAGGATAATTTGTATATATGTATATTAATTAAGTAAGACTTAATTACGATATATATATATATATATAAATTCAGATTTTATGAAATTAGGTTTTGATTAATACATTTTAACTACTATATATATATATGATATATAGCAGCCACTTAGGGTATTATTAAAAACCAAAAAAAAAACCCTAGCCACTCTCAGAGAGAGACTAGAGAGAAACAGTTCTAAAATCCTCATCCTTGGTGGCTAGTACCGCAGTTCCTTCTTCTGCAGATCGTAGGACGATTCGCGGAGCGTTCATGTGGATACCGTAGAGGCGCGATTCATTTGGATTGCGTTGGAGATTCAAGCGCATCAATTTAATTTTCATAATCGGTATAATTTCTAACCACTGAGTTAATTGATTTTCGTATGGATCTTGTTTAGGGTTTCGAAATTGCTTTATATTTATTCTATTTCCGCTGCGTGTTTCTGTCGAAACCCAACACGTACATGCTGAATCCTCCACACAAGGAGGAACCCAGGTCGTTACAATACCTGAACTGCAGTTGGATCCGACCAACAAAACTCATGATGCTGCCCATCCAACTGGAGACCCAGACACTAGTGACATCAAAAAGAAAGTCCTCCAAATGGAAGAGACTCTTCGCACTATCAAAGGAATTGGAACACACGGGAGTGTTTCATATGTTGATTTGTGTATTTTCCCTGGTATTCATTGTCCAGAAAAGTTTAAGACTCCTGACTTTGAATAATATGATGGGTTAGGAGATCCTTACACACATCTAAAGGTGTTTATTGGAGAACTTGGATCTTATGCAGAGGATGAAAAATTCAGAATGCAACTATTCCAAAAAAGTCTAACTGGAGAAGCCCGTTCGTGGTACACAAGATTAGACAATTCAAAGATCCATAGTTGGGAAGAGCTATCACACGCTTTCCTCACCCAATACAACTTTCAATCTCAAATGGCTCCTGATCGGTATCAAATTACTAAGATCAACAAACAGTCTAATGAGTCTTTCAGAGAGTATGCTCAGAGGTGGAGACGCCTGGCTGCCCTAGTTAGTCCTTCCATGACAGAATCAGAGATGGTCATGACCTTCATAGACATACAAGAAGCACCTTTCTATGAAAGAGTTTTAGCCGGCATCGGCAAACCATTTTTTGAAATGGTTAAACTTAGGGAGATGGCTAAAATGGGATTGAAATCCGGAAAGATTCAAGACCTAGCTGCACTCAAAGCGGTTGCTGATCACATCCAATCTGGAAATTATGGGAACAACCCCTGGAGGGGCCATAAAAAGAAAGAAGAGGATGTTTCCCTGATACTACAGGGTCAAAAAGGCAGTCAAAACATGTCTATCTAGAGGAGAAATCACACTCCCTTTCAAGCACAGTCTGCAAATCCTCTAGTACCAAAAGGTGGAGAAGTCAAACGACCTCGAGTATTCACACCCTTAGGGGACACCCTCGAGAACATTCTCAATCTTCTAACAACACAGAAGAAAATCACGCATCTTCTTCCATCAGCCAGCCCTAATGGTCGGGGTTTTAATGCTGCTCGAAAATGTGCTTATCATGCGGGGGCACCTGGACATGATATTCAGGATTGTTGGGCCTTGAAACACAAAATCCAAGACCTGATAGACAACGGTGAAATCGTGGTCACCAAACCCGATCAACCTCACGTTCAAGATAACCCTCTTTCTCAACACAAATAATAAGAGGTCAATATGATCAATTGGAGCAGTGGACAGAGTTCCAATTTCAGCTGTGAATCCTCCCAGACCCCCAAAGATGGTGATGACAGATGGGATTATGCCAAGTTCCAGTTCACAATGGAACAAAAGATGAAAGCTCTCTGTAAATAAATTGAGCAATTGGCGGAACTGGTGACTTATCAGCATCAAGTGACTCATCAGCTAATCAGCCAGGAGCATGCCAGTCTCCTGCCTATTGTCATGAATATTCCCTCTTCACTTTCAGAAAATGAAATGCTGGAAGACAAAGTGATGAAGAGAGCGAATGCTAAGGCCCATCGAGATTTTTCCAACAAAAGGGAATTCACATATTTGGGCCAACCTATGGAGGAAATCCTTCATATGTTAATCAATGAAGGAAGGATTAGTTCCCTTCTACCTCCAATCAACCCCTGTTCAGGACGATACAACTCTGAGGGAGTATGTCAATATCATTCTCAATCTCGCGGTCATAACACAGAAGAATGTTGGGCACTCCGCCACCTTATTCAAAATTTAATCGACAGTGGCGTACTGCGTCTGGCAGATAACGACACTGTGTTACGGGCAAGTGAGGATTCGTGTCCTACTAAGTGAAAGAGTGTAGTAGCAGTCATATCCACTGAAAATGATGGGGTTAACAAATCACTTGTCATGCCAGTAATTCAACTCAAGGGAATCAACAATCCTTTGAAAGTGGCCGCTCCTAAGCCAATCAACTTGCTGTGCAGAGCACAATATCCTATTGTTAGCTTGCGTGTAGTTCCATAAAATTATGGAGAAGGTGAAGGATCCACCTCGCATATAACTACTGCAGTGTCGAAGGAGAATCCACTGTATCTTCCCCAACGGGTAATAAAGCCTGTCATCAAGCCTAAGGGGAAAGTACCCATTGAGAAGATTGGAAATTTACTCTGCCCTATGGGTCATAGCGAAGCCAAGGTGGTTTTAAGCTTGAAAGAAGCTCCACAACAGATATCAATCTTGGACTTGGTCATGACTTCCGAGAATCACCTGAAGGTTTTGTTAAAGGTTTTAGAAAATGCCTATCTACCGACATCAGTTGATACGAAAAAGTTTCAACATCTGTTTGATCACATTTTCAACAATAATGTGATATCCTTCACTGATGATGACATACCGCCCGAAGGGACCGGTCATTGCAAACCGTTGCACATTGCGGTCTTGTCTTCCGGATATATGGTGGCGGGAGTTTTAATAGATGGAGGTTCCTCTCTAAATATCTGCCTATATGCTACCTTGGTGAAGATGAATATCAATCCCAATCGAATTCGGAGTAGCCATACCATCATCAAAGCTTTTGATGGAGCCCACCGTAACTCGGTCAGAGTAGTTGAGCTGCCAATTGAGATTGGTCCTCATACATTCTACGTATCTTTCCATGTGCTCAAGATAGATTCGGGATACAACCTGCTCTTGGGATAACCATGGATTCACATGGCAGGGGCATTCCCCTCCACTCTTCACAAACAGTTGAAATACATCATCAACAATAGCCTAGTCACAGTCAACGCTAAACCGGAGATTCCTCAGCATGGGGACATGCCGCTCATCAATGCCAATAAGGATGTTGAGCTAATTAGTTTTCATGCTTTGGAAATATGCAATACCCAAAACCATGCTATTGGAACGCCACTACCTGAACCCCAGATTTCTGCCGAGGTAATGTCGGCCACACAAGAAATGATGTCGTTGGGTCATAAATCGGGACAAGGGTTGGGTAAAGATTGCCGGGGTGTCAAGTACCCTATTCGCTTAACCCAGCAAATTGGGACAGCTGGACTAGGCTATTTCGCCAGCTCTAGTCACAGGAATCCTCATAAGCATCAGCAGATTCCTTCAGCTTCGACCATGCGGCGTTTAGCTTCACCTTCAAGCTCCGAGTCCGCACAACCTCCCGTAAAGGTGCCAGCCAATATAATGGCGATGTTATTTCCCAAGCCGGTACAGGTGAAGGAGAAAGAAATCTTTGTTCCAGATCCCACAGTGGAGGAAGAGGAATGAAGAATCAAGCAAGACGTCATCAGGATGATGTCCGGCATACGCATTATCGTTTATGATGAGCATACCAACAGATATACCCCAGAGGATGATTGCCCAGACGTAATGGCTATCATTCAGGATAGGGAGGATGATGATAATCCCTCTATCACTGCGGTTCACCCGGAATTTGCTCTTGCCAATTGGAACAACATTCCTTGCATTGGTCGTCAAGGGTAAAGCGGGCATAAACTCTTTATGCCCTTTAGATATAATAACTGCTTACTTTTCTGTACAGTAATAGCGGTTTATTTTGCCAGTATATGCTAACACTGTGTATGATCAACACATTTCATATATACTAAGTGAAAGCATATTTTGTTTCAGGACTCTGAATTTAGATGTGCATGTACTTGCTGATACGGTGCCTCTTCTCCACAAGGATTGTACCTTTGATATAGAGATGAATTCAGCCTTGATGGATATACCGGATGACATTGGGGTGCCTCCAGAAATTCAAGAATGGGTCAAAGACAAACCCAAACCCAACCTTGATCAAACCACTCCTTTCAATCTTGGAACATTAGAAAACCCTAAGTTAATCCAGATTGGTTCAGACCTTACCCCAAACCAACGGAATGACATGGTTATGCTACTAACCCAGTTCCAGGATGTGTTTGCATGGTCTCATAAAGATATGGTGGGTTTTTCCACTGACATTGTCCTTCATCGCATTCCCATCAAAGAGGGATTCAAGCCAGTCAAGCAAAAGCTTAGACGATTGAAACCTGAATGGAGTTTAAAGGTGAAAGAAGAAATTGTGAAACAATTTTAAGCTGGCATCATAATGGTGTCTACATATCCTGAGTGGATATCTAACATCGTGCCCGTACTTAAACCTGGAGGAAAGGTGCGAGTTTGCGTGGACTACCGGGACTTGAACAAAGCTTGCTTAAAAGATAGCTTTCCCGTGCCATTTTTCCACATTCTCATTGACAATACTGCGCAATACGACATATACTTCTTTGCAGATTGCTTTGCGGGGTATCATCAGATCATGGTTGCCTAGGAAGATCGTAAAAAAACTGCTTTCATCACTCCTTGGGGAACTTTTTGCTATAGACGGTTGTCATTCGGCCTTATCGATGCTGGAGCTACCTATCAACGAGCTATAATGGCTCTTTTCATGACTTAATACATAAAGAGATCGAGATCTACGTGGATGACATTATTGTTAAGCCCCAGAAGGAGGATGACCATATAGACCATCTCAGGAAGTTGTTCAACAGGTTGCGTAAGTACAACTTGAAGTTGAATCCAACTAAGTGCGCCTTTGGCGTTAAATCAGGCAAGTTACTAGGATTTCTAGTCAGCCACAAAGGGATAGAGCTGGATCCTGCCAAAATCCAAGCCATCACTGAAATGCCCATTCCTCAGACAGAAAAGGAAATACGGGGATTTTTGGGAAGAATCAACTTCATTAGCAGATTTATTTCTTAACTCAAAACAACCTGTGAGTCAATCTTCAAGCTATTAAGGAAGAACTCCTCCATGAAATGGAATGAGGAGTGCCAGAATGCCTTCCTTACAATTAAGAAACAGCTAATCAAAGCTCCCATCTTGGTACCACCCAGGGATGATGTTCCCCTATTTATGTATCTGTCCGTAAGTGACAATGCCATGGGCTGCCCGCTGGGACAGAAGGATGATAGAGGCCTAGAACGAGTTATCTATTACCTCAGCAAAAGATTCAGCAGCAGTGAACACAAGTACACTCTGATCGAAAAGACGTGTTGTGCTTTAGCATGGGCTGCCATGAGGTTACAACATTACCTCCATGGTCACACAACCCATCTCATATCTCGTGTGGATCCTCTCAAGTACGTATTCAGTAAACCCATACTGAATTGTCGACTGTCCAGATGGCAGTTGATCCTACAACAATTTGACATCGTATATGTAACTCAAAAGTCCATCAAAGGTCAAGGAACTGCGGATCAACTGGCTGCCGCACCATTAGGGGATTTTAAACCCTTAGAGACATACTTTCTTGATGAAGGAGTAATGACAATTCAGCAACACCATCAGTACGATACACGCCAAACGTGGAAGATGTATTTCGATGGAGCTGTTAATATGGAAGGTTCTGGAGCTGGAGCAGTTCTAGTATCTGATACGGGGGAGCAGTATCCCGTCGCCGTCAAATTACAGTTTGTCAGCACCAACAATACGGCTGAGTATGAAGGCTGTCTTATGGGGCTAGAACTTGCCCGTTCAATGGGCATCAGGCGGTTAACTGTCCTTGGAGATTCAGAGTTGGTAATAAGACAATCCACCGGAATCTATCAAACCAAGGAACTACATTTGTTGCCTTACCATCGACAGGTTTTAAAGATGGCTTTGGGATTCGAAGAAATATCCTTTCTACACATTCCTCCTAATAGGAATGATTCGCGGACGCGTTAGCAACTTTGGCCTCCTTGATTCGCATATCAGACAAGGGACACTTGCCAAGCGTCACAATTTCCCTGCACAAGGCCCCAGCCTACGGGAATTACGTTGGAGAAGTATCAGATGAGCTACCTCCCATCCAACATCCTTGGTATCAGCATATCAAGGAATATCTGCGAGATGGATCTACACCAGCTGAGGCGAGCCCAATTGAGAAAAGGTGGATCCATCGATTTGCTATGAAATTCTACCTGAGTTGAGATGCGCTCTACAAAAGAAATGCAGGATTGGGTCTCCTCAGATGTTTAGACAAAGATCAAGCCCAAAGGCTTATGGATGAAATCCATGGCGAAGTCTGTGGCCCCCACATGAGTGGCCCCCTCCTTGTTAAGAAAGTCCTCAGGACGGGACATTATTGGCTATCTCTCAAAGCTGATTGTAATGACCACGTCATGAGATGCTATCAGTGTCAGATTCTTGGGAATGTTATACACGCCCCTCCACAAGAACTTCACAATATGAGTTCACCTTGGCCCTTCTCAATGTGGGGAATGGACGTTATCGGGCCCATTGAGCCTAAAGCCAGTAATGGTCATCGATTTATCTTTACCATGATCGACTACTTCACCAAGTGGGTAGAAGCAGCCTCCTTCCCCAGGGTTAGTAAAGAAGTCATCATTGCTTTCATCAGAAACAATGTTATTTGTCGATATGGACAACCAGAGGTGATTGTATCCGATAATGCCAAGAACCTTAACAACAAAATGATGGAGGAATTATGCAGTAAATTCCACATCAAACATCTCAACTCAGTCATCTATCGTCTGAAGATGAATGGTGCTGTTGAAGCAGCTAACAAGAACATCAAGAAGATTGTGCAAAAGATGTCCGCCAATCACAAAAATTGGCCTGACCTATTGCCTCTGACTCTGTTAGCCTACAGAACCTCAATGCGCACTTCCACTGGGGCAACCCCTACGCATTAACCTATGGGATGGAAGCAGTTCTCCCCATAGAAGTTGAGATGGAATCCCTCA
Source organism: Panax notoginseng (assembly GCA_016801055.1). Classification (NCBI taxonomy): domain Eukaryota; kingdom Viridiplantae; phylum Streptophyta; class Magnoliopsida; order Apiales; family Araliaceae; genus Panax; species Panax notoginseng. The sequence continues at coordinate 84,104,431 of CM029017.1, read as the reverse complement.
GAGTATTGATAGACGCTCAGTTGGATGAAGACCAATGGGTACAAGATAGGTATCACCAATTGTCTCTAATAGACGAATGGCGAACCGCGGCTATCTTCCATGGTCAGTTATATCAGCAAAGGATCGCCCGATCCTATAACAAAAAAGTCTGGCTATGGCAATTCAGACAACATGACTTGGTTTTGAAGAAAATACTGGACAACCAAGATCAGTGTAAGGGAAAATTTGCTCCTAACTGGGAAGGCCCGTTTATTGTCAAGGAAGTATTGACATGAGGCGCTCTTAGACTGCAAGAAATGGACGGCGATGAATTTTCGCAACTCATCAACTCAGACGCCGTGAAACAGTACTATGTCTGGAGAAATTCACAAGCATCCTAGTGGTAGACCATCAGGTCACCAGTCATTCCGGTTCTTTAAACCTTTACCACAAATAACTTTTCCACACTTTGCCCCTCAGTGAAACATACCTTTCAAGCCAGCAGCCTGGCTTTCTCCTTTGTATTCCTACAACTTAGGTCATCCCACCGTGGATTAAACCTCTTGCATATACAGTTTGGCTACCCATACATGGGATCAAACTTTTTACCTACAGTTTATCCTCAACCTAGGATTAAACCCTCTCCTCCCTGCAGTCTGACCTGCACATGGGATTACGCTTTTCATCTCGCCCTAAGGGGCGAACTACGTCGACCTGATCTCCTCTTCAATAGGAATACGTAGGCAACCATTTCATATGGCCCGGTAGCAATAAAATAAAAACTACAAAAACATTCCCACACCATTCCTGCCACATATAGCATTGAACCTCTTACACCAGGTTTGAACTACGCAGACCTGATCTCCTCTTCAATAGGAGTACGTAGGCAGCCATTCATGGTGCGGTCTCACCCCCTACCAAAACACAAACCCTTGTCAGTTGGTACTGGGATCATCCTTCAATCCACTACATTTCATTCGGCTTCAGACCAAAGGGATGGAATTACCTGAACTCCTCCCAAATAAGAGATTCGGCGACCATCTAAGTGGCGGTTGTACCTCGAAGAGCAACACCAATCCATAAGAGATGAAATTAACTAGGCTTCTCATGAATAGAAGTACTGGCGACCATCTGTGGTGCGGTCAATCTCAGAGAGGAAAGCCACACTCCTCTCCTCATTTCCATACAGAAACCAGTCCCAAGACACCGAGATATGGTAGGGATACATACAGATCGATGATCCATTCTGAACTATCCAGAGATAACTCAATGTCCATCCACCTAGAAGGAATTCAGAATACATCACGATCACAAGCCCTGAAGCAGCAGGAAAAATATCAAGCAAGCAGCAAGGCATATCTAAAAGGGAAGTGATCAAAAATATATTTCCCTGTCATATATATAATGCTGTTTGATATACACAATGTAAACTGTACATGACAAAATGGCTAAGCTAGTTTGTGCAGGAAAATACAAGATCACCTACGAGTCAGGGTATATGCGAGCTAACAAGCCCAACATGGCGTCCCTCTCAGAAGATGGAGGTAAAGTTGTGGTCTCCTGTATGAGAATATCCATACGACCCAACAGATCTGTAGCCATCTAAATGGTGACCATATGATCATCAATATATGCGCTCATCTCTACGATCATGCCAGTGGTAAGGGACCTCACTGCAGTACTATCTGTGACTGTTACATCCTGGGCAGATATGGCGATGTCCCGCTCAACTATCACTGCATCTCTGGCTGATATAGCCTCATCCTGCTCAACGACAGCGGCATCTCTACGAGCCAAGGCCTTGTCTCTCTCCAATAGAGCGGCCTCCCTCCCATCAAGAGCAGTCGACATCATAGATCGAATCTGATCTCTCTCAAAGGTCATCAGATGAAGACTCTGCTCTAAGTACTGTGCCGAGTGCTGAATCACAACAGTACTGGTACTAGGAGAATTCGGAAGAAATGTTGGCAACCCATCAGTAGGCTCCTCCTCGATATAGGTATCAATGTCCTCCATAGGCTCTACATCAGCTAACTCACTCTCTGGTACAGCAAATACTGTTGCAACCGATAAAATCTCTGTCTCTATCCACGTGGAATACTCTGCAGAATAACCAGGATGACTGAAAGAAAAAGTTGCTATCTCACGTCGATCCCAATAGGCGTATACCTGAGATCGGTCCTCTGCTGATAGGTACCGAGAAGCTGAATGCTGACTTGTCGCCCCCTCAAAAGGATGAAAATCCTAGAACTGGTCGAACTGCGACATCACGACCAATGGGTGATAAGTGGTCACTCCCCTCAAACCAGCCAGAGGGACATAGTCCATGCCCGGAGCATGAGTAATGAAGCTATATGGTGAGCTAAGCCTCGAACACAGCAATATCCTGAATGGATCTCTGATATCTGCCAAGAATGTGGACCAGGACAGAGCATCTATACACTCTGATGGCTGAAAAGAGTATGACATAGCTACATCATGGGTGAAGCAGTACCCATGCCATCTAAAAGTGCCAATCGGTCTCAAGTGTGACATGAACCACACATATAGCATGATTGAGCTACCTGTGAACACTCATGTAGGATACGTGCAATAATATGATGTCGACCGCAGGGTTTCTGCTACAATCATAGGTACAATGGTACGACCCTCCCTGAGAGCTCTCACGGCCATGACAACTCCTATATCTATATCATCCATATATCGTGGCATATACACATATGACAATACACATAGCATCAATACGTCAACTCTGGCCAAGTGCCAATGAGCCTCCGGTGTGGTGAAATCTCCGAAATATCGTGAATAGCTATCCTCCAAGCCAAATCTGTCGTACAAATAACGCTGGGATATCACGTGGCCAGATGTCAACTCATCATGTACCACTCTACGCCTCAATCCTGTGTGAGTCATGAATCGTCTGCTCATGTCTCCCAAAGCCAGATGCACGCAAGGTCTGTCTAGAGGCAGCATCGTCAATCGTGCATACTCCTCCAGAGTAGGAGTCAACTCATGGGTGCCGAATCAGAATACCTGCATATCCGGTAGCCAATGCTCTATCATCCCGTCCACAAATCCCATGGGAACCTGAAAAGTCAAAAAGGTCATGGTATGCTGCAATAAATGATCTACAGTCACCCTGTCTGGTGGTGACATACTATCATACCACGATCTCATACCCGATGCCACCACTGATGGTGGGGTATGATCTATGTGGCTAACTGTCGAAGAAGACATCTGTGCGGGCCGTGTCATAAGACCATCCAAGGGTCAATGCTGAATATCTTTGGACATACATACATATGCATAACATGATACATGCATAACAGATAATAGATGGCAATATGATATAGGGAATGAAAAAAACAGTGCATACATTCCTAAGTATATCATCATCTAATACATAATATCTGTACAACTACAAATACAGGGAAATGGGGCACAGCCACCCAATATCTAACAAATGCCTATCAAAAGATATAGTGAGAATGGGGCACAACCACCCAATATCTAACAGAGGCCTATCAAAAGATATAACGAGAATATACATCAGAAGAAGACAATGGTGTCAATGTCCAAATCATCAATCCTGTCCACCTGATGTAACTCCTCATGAGTCACTGGATCTCTATCAATAGGGATGTCAGGCCTATATAGAGGAGGATCTGCGTCGGCAAAACTGAATCGGTCACCTGAGGGGTCAGGGACTGAGTTGGAAGGATCAAATCAAGCCGCCTCTACCGGATCTCTGCCCAAATATCGGATAAATATATGTGTCTGGTCCAACTGCCTTGTCAAACTATCAATCTGGATCATATGAGTCGGATTTCGGACACAAGCTATCCAATCTGTCATCATTAAAGATCCTGGAACCATATCCCCTATAAACTATGTGGCGCGGGACTGAGCTCCAATAGTGCGAAGGGACCATCATCGATGGAACGTCTCTTGAGTACATGGACCCTCTGACAATGCAAAACCGTCAACCCCTAACAAGGGGATATCAGTGACGAGTGACTGCGATACAGGCCAATAACTCCTGGCAGGAGGCGAGATCGGTATACAAATTTCCCCTATAGTGCTCCTAATAGCACGCTCTCCTAAATAGAGCTCCCAGCCTCCATCTGTGAAGAAAGGAATTCTCCTCGTGGAAATCACATACTCGACTCCAGTCGGGTATCCATCCTCAAAACCCACAGTTTGGTGTGCCCCGGAATAGGGAAGCCATGTGATGGTGTCGGCCGTCAGCAATTCCAGCTGCATACGGCAATGAGTGAATCCCTCAGCTACAGGGACCTCTGGCAAAATCGAATGATGCCATCGTCGTCCTCATGGATAGGTGTCTAAACCTAACACACTCACGGGACGCAAGCATGGAAGCCTCTCATAGGCCCAAAACTACCAACACAAAGGCAAACATCTGCTATCAGTTAACACTCTTAACCTATACATGGTAAATGACAAGAGAAATACTCACAGGCAGAAATGGGTAAAATCCTAGCCACGCCTCGGTCAAATCCTGTGAGCGCATACGCATGCCCCGGAGGAAATAGGCAAAGGTGTAGGAGCCCCAATCATACTCTCCAATACAGTCCACATCACGTGTAGCGCTGATCAAAGCGAAAGATACCGTGGAAGAGTTATCTGCTATGAAGTAGCCTCTAATGATCATCAGGAACAATCGCCGTAGAACACGATCCCTGATTCTGACATCATCAGGCTTAGGCTCACTCAATAGCCCGCTCATAGCATCTATGCTCAAAGGACCTGAACGGACAGTCCTGCCTTTGAGCGCCACCGCTGGAACTCCTAATAAGGATCTAACGACAGTAGGGGTAATATTTGTCATACAAGGCACTGGCTCCCCTCCAAACTCCATACCTGTGATAAATTGCCAATTCATAGGCATCATCATCACCTCGCAATCCAGCAGATGGAGTGACTGAGTCTGATGAAACCATCACTCAGACAATTTCCTGAGATAACCTCAGGGACAACAACGGATAATGATGGAGAAAAATGCCCCAAATCCCCACTCATGCACTACCGCTCTATAGTCAGGATGAAGCGCCTAATACATGGAGTGAATGCTGAACCAGTTCCCTCGAGGCTGTGTAAAACCAGGAACCTGCATGAAATGCAGATCAACCTCAAAACCCTTTAATCCTCATCAATAGGAAAGAAGGAAGATCAAAGTCTAATGCCATACCTCGTTAGCATGCAAATACATCGATGGATGTCTGCCCAAGTCACCCAGGAACTCTGGGTTCACCACCTGAATGCTTGGAAGCTCCCTACGAGGGACATGTGCAGCAGGAGCATGATCATCTATTAGAATATCTGCCTCCTCATCCTCAATGTCTGGAACATCTACCTGGACAGGATGAATCATGGCCTCCACCAACTGACGAGCCTGTCTGACAGAACGGGGATGAGGTACTTCAGAAGCCCTCCGCCGTACCCCAGAAGTGGTCCTATAGGAACTGCTTGGCTGATCCGAATCCATATTATCTGGACAACAAGTCTCCAAATCACCTCAGAAAGGGTGTGGTATTTCCTTACCTGGAGCTTTCTCGAATGCATTTTATGACTATATGCATGCATGCATTTACTTTAACATATATAGTAGAGTTAAAATGCATGACTACCCAATGCCTACATTTGGAAATTTTTTGCCATAGTCCTCTCTGAAAATAGGACTATCCACATGCATACAGGCATGTCTAGGTGGCCAATCAGTAGCACACCTGCCCCAAAGTCATATACATAATATATGCATTAAACATTAAAATCATCATGCATCAGGCCAACCTCAATACTAGGAGTACTTCGCCTTGTTACCTTATGCTCATTGGACCTCAAATAGGATAAAAAATAGCATAAAAGGTTCCAATTTGACTGTCTCAAAAGTTAAATTTTTTCACATCATTATGTTCAGCATGGTTTAATACTAACATTTTGAATATTTTTTATCTGGTCATTTGTGCATACATAATCACTACTATGTGTTTAGATGCATTTCATGCGATAACTCAAAATCCAACGGACATAAATGAGAGAAAATACAGGCATATGTTACCAGGATAGTGTAGAACACTCGTACGGTGATAGAATTTGTAGAAAGCAGCCCGAACTCAGCAGATCTGAAAGAGGCTCACGTATTTTCCTTCGCGTGACAAGTTGAAAGTGACTTGTGAGACCAACCTGCTGGATTATATCATCCATAGTTCATCGTAGGCCCATCTGTGGCTACAACAGGTGCACCTACGATAGTTCTATGTGGGTCCCATCACTCCGATTCGGTCCAGTTCGAGTTGCAAAGGAGTTCTTACAAGCTGAAAAGGCCAAACCTGGGATAAAAATGCTACGCGATTGAGCAGAATAGCCTAAAACCTTGGTTTTTCTGGATCCAACTATGGCTTTCTTTTCATCCATTGGTATTCACCCGAACACAGTGTTTACTATACCGATGATTCAAGTCTTTGCATGCCACATTCGGCAATACCGTATAGAGGTCCAATGCCGTCAGCGTAAGGTTGTCACACCAATCTTTTCACACAAGTAATCCCCGACGGGGGTTACAACGTAAAATCCCCGATGGGGGTTACAACGTGAGATCCCCGGCGGGGGTTACAAAGCATGCTCATCCTTTGACACATAAATCAATGAAGGTCAAGAAGCCTTGACATTATTATAGCCAATAACAATTCAAACCTATCAGAGCTCTGAAGCTATTCGAGGTTTTCACACCCAACCACTCAGATCCCCAGCGGGGGTCACAACGTAATGTTCTGTTGATTCACACGTCAGCGGGGGTCAAGCAGCCTTGGCAGTATATCCTATAGGATTTTTCAGCCGTTGATTCACATGTTGGTGAAGTACACGTCAACGAAGGTTAGGCATCCCTGACAGCATTTGCTGTTGGCATTAAATCCAACAGAATCTTGGCGTATTCTGGCGATACTAACCAGGAGAGGTCAATGTCATCAAAGAGGATAGATGATGTAATATGTTATTCACATCCTCAAACAGATCAAGCTTTATCCCCAGAGATCTCTTACACATAAGAGGTACATCTGCAGGATCAAGTCATTATCCAGGAAGTTGGTGATAACTCTAACATCAACATCCTAACAGATTCAGATTACACATCAAATATGGTCATCATTACCAATCCCCAGTTGAAGTAACAGGGAGCCAGCAATCATCCCCAGCGTGTTGGGCTACAACCCCGTACACATGCATCATACATTTGCATCATATTACTATCCTTAGTATCATGTTTATCTTGTTGCATTTCAAGTGTCTAGGATTCTTTATCCTACCCATGCATACCCATGCATGAGTATGATAAAGAGGGGCATCTGTAGACACTCAAAATTTTTTGTACACCTGTCACTAACATTGCAGGAGATCAGCTTTGTCTTTTAAGTGGGAACCTTGAAACACGATCCATATCCATGTCGGATACTACCGAAAGTTCACCATCAACCCCGAATCGCAATCTGGGAGTAATAATCTCGAAGATACAATACCGAAACACACATCAGAGAAGACTGAGTAATCTCAGAGATAACCCCGAGGTATCTTGTCTCAGTCCCAACCATGGGAATAGCCACCAACATTGGTGATAACCCCAAGGAACGTAATTTCAGCGATAACCCCGAAAATGCTTGTTACAAATGCAACCAGCTTCAATCTGGGCGCTCACAATGAGATCCACTATACCAGCCCGGTGATAACATCGGGAAGACAGACACACCTCAAAGATGACAATGAGGACCTTCAACAAATTGCAGCAGTCCAATCTCAGCGAAGCTGAGCAACGTCTGCTTTATCAGCCCAATCCGGCGATAACACCGATGAGGGACAACATCGTCATCTGACCAACACGATGTCACGCCAAGTCGCCTCAACATATCTACGCAACAATGTCCCACAAGACTAATCAATCCCGAGTGACTATTGTGCGGGGTAACGGATGAAAGTTGAAGCTTGAAGACCGGAGGGCAACGTCCCATCTTCAATGACTTTGCACAAACTCTAATCCTATGCCATCGTACAACTCTCGACAACAGCGGTCCAAAATAGGTCCTATATACCTCAAATGGATGCCCGGATTGCACTTCTAAAAGTTCGAGTGGACATTACAGTGCCTGAGTGTACGTACTTCGAGACGACCCGAGACAAAAAACCTAGGCCCACCCGGGTTGCCTCTGGTACACCTACGGCTCAGCCGAAGGTACACCTGCGGCTCCACCCTCTATAAATAGAGGGCTTGGGGTGGCCATTTTGTAAGAGAAAACGACGAGAAAGCCCTGTCCAATTTGCTCTGCACTCATCCCAGGCAGTGTACTTTCCACTTTTAAACAACTGTGAGCTCATATATAGCCCTTTTGTACCTACAAAAGTCTGTGTTTACTCACTTTAAAGATATAGAAGTCATCTTTGGCAGCCCACTGTAAGCCTTCTCACACACTTTAGAGTCTTTCTCTTCATTTTTGTACACACCCTTCTACACGTTGAGAGTCGTGTTGCTTGCTTTTGCCCGAACTTCGGTCCGTGGTTTCATTTTAGTCTATATATATATATATTTACATAAATATTGACTAACATTATCGAGATATATATATATATATATATATATATATATATATATATATGAACTGCGCGTCGAACTCTATTCGATTAGCCTAGACTTCGGTCTGGAGCGTTTACCTGCTTTAATATATATATATATATATATATATATATATATATATATATATATATATATATATATATATTATCTGTGGTCGAACTCTGTTCGATGAGCCGGGATTTTACATCCGGAGCGTTTACGTGCTTTAATATATATATATATATATATATATATATATATATATATATATATATATATATATATATACATTTCGTCCCACCTAGAGTTTACTTCGTGGTGGTTGATCGTTTTTACAATTTTCTGTACATTTCGTCCCGCCTGGAGTTTCCTCCGTGGCGGTTGATAGCTTTTACAGCTTTATTTACATTTCTGATCCCCCATGGATGTACTTCGTGGTTGGTGATCATGTCTGTATATATATATTTACAACTTTTATATATATACCTGCTTACTGCTTTCATAAAAATTGCAGTATTCTGTGCGCCTAGGAATCATGTGATCACAGATTCATCCCATTGGATCTAGATTCGGTTCCCGTGATGGACATTTTTAGCTGTAAGCAGCTTGTAAATTATTCTGTGGTGTCTGAATTTCCTCAGATGGTTTACATACCCACGAGTAATTCAGTACCTTTTTGTACATTATTTTCGTAAGGATGCCTCGCATCTGTCAAATAAAATCAATACAGCAGAACACAGAATAAAATGGGAGTGTAAAAGGTCTCAATTACTATTGAGCATCAGGGTTTGAAAAACCTCTTTTATAAAACATCACTGCCATATCTTGCTTAAAATAGAATTTTTATATAAAATTCAAACCCTGTGTATATAGGTGCGAACGAGGCCTCTCACTACTTCCAAATAACAGCACATTGACCCACACACACACATTCAGATAACAGTTTCTTGAAAAGAGGCGGTCACCGTGGTAACACGGATGTCGGGGGGTGCCTAACACCTTCCCTCCGCATAACCAAGTCCCCGGACCCTAATAAATTTTGTTTTCACCGACCCGTTTAGTAGTGTCACATCACTGGGTCAATGTGCAAACATTTTCTTGGTTGTGTTGGTACAACTATTTAAAAAACCAACTGGCGACTCTTAACAGTCCATCGTCGACATTATACATGTCGGATCTTTTTCACTTGTTTTTTCAAACAAATCTCACCTAAAATGAGAACACCAAAGAACAAGTAACAGAAAGGGACAATTAAAAATCTCGACATCGACAAGCTCTACCCAATTTGCTCTGCAATCACACTATACTGAGTGCTTTCTCATTTTAAGCACTTGTGAACTCACATATAGCTACTTTTGTACCTATAAAATATAGTGTTTACCCACTTTAAAGATATAGAAGTCTTCTTTGGCAGCCTAGTATAAGCCTTCTCACAAACTTTAAAGTCTTTCTCTTCATCTTTGCACACACCCTTCTTCACGTTGAGAGTCGTGTTGATTGTGTTTGCCCGAATTTAGATCCGTGATTTTATTTCAGTTTGTATATACATATATATTTATATATATATATATATATATATATATATATGGACTAACATTATCGAGTTATGCCTCGATTGAGCCTAGATTTCTGTCTAGAGCATTTATTTGCTTTTGTGTGTGTGTGTGTGTGTGTGTGTGTGTGTGTGTGTGTGTATATATATATATATATATATATATATATATATTTCGTCCCACCTGGAGTTTCTTCCATGGTGGTTGATCGCTTTTACAGTTTTCTTTACATTTTTGTCCTGCCTGGAGTTTCCTCCGTGGCGGTTGACCGTCTTACAAGCTTTATTTACATTTTGTTCTGCCTGGAGTTTCCTCCATGGCGGTTGATAGCTTTTACAGCTTTATTTATATTTTGTCCCGCCTGGAGTTTCCTTCGTGGCGGTTGATAGCTTTTACAGCTTTATTTACATTTTTGATCCCCCATGGAGGTGCTTCGTGGTTGGTGATCATGTCTGTACATATATATTTACAGCCTTAATATATATACCTGCTTACTGCTTTTATATCAACTGCGGCATCATGTGAGCCTATGAATCTTGTGATCACAGATTCAATCCACTGAATTTGGATTCGGTTCCCGTTATGGACCTTTTTCAGCTGTAAGCAACTTGTAAATTTATCTGTGATGTCTAGATTTCCTAAGATGGTTTTCATACTCACGAGGAGTTCAGCACCTATTTTGTACATTATTTTCATACAGACGCCTCGCATCTGTAAAATAAAATCAATCAAGCCGAATATTGAATAAAATGGAAATATCAAAGGCCTCAATTACTATTGAGCACAAGGGTTTGAAAAATCTCTTTTATAAAACATCACTGCTATATCTTGTTTAAAACTGAATTTTTACATAAATTCAAACCCTTTGTATATAGGTGCAAACGAGGCATAGCACTACTTTTAAATAACAGCACATTGACCCACACACACACACACACATACACACATTCAGATAATAGTTTCTTGAAAAGTGGCGGTCACCGTGGTAAAACGGATGTCGGGGGGTGCCTAACACCTTCCTTCTGCATAAGCAAGTCCCCGGACCCTAATTGAATATCGGTTTCACCAACCCGTTTAGCAGTGTCACATCACTAGGTCAATGTGCATACCTTTTCTCGGTTGTGTTGGTACAACCAGTTAAAAAACCAACTGGCGACTCTTAACAGTCCATCGTCAACATTATGCATGTCAAACCTTTTTCACTTAATTTTTCAAACAAATCTCACCTAAAATGAGAACACCAAAGAACAAGTAACGAAAAGGGACATCTAAAAATCCCGACGTCGACAGTGTTCTTGAGCAAATTTTTGAAAAACATCATTTTAAGGCACTTTGATGCTATAGATCTATTATAGATCATCATAGATCATCATAAAACATACTTTAGCAAGATTCTAAAAACATAAGCACAATTTATTTCTTAGCACACAAGATCAAAAAGTGAATTAGGGTTTATACCTCTCTTGTCCAATCTTTGATCTTAGCTCTCCAAATCTGTTCTTGGTGATCTAGGGGGTATTCCAGGGACCGATACACTTGTATATTTCGGAGGTTAGGAGAAAGGATGAGTTTTTTGAGATCTTGAGAGAAAAATGACCAAGTTTAATAACTTTCTCTCTCTTATCTCTTATAATCTTCAGATGCAATGAATCTAGCTGTGGTTGCTATCAATAATTGGCTGAGTTAATGATAAATAAGTCACAATGTCAACAATAGTTGGTCACCAACTCTCAATTTGGTAAGATTTACAAGTAACTTAATAAAAAAAATCTGAAAAGGGCATTTTGGACATTTGTAATATCATTTTAATGGCATTCTAGTCAATTGACTCAACCCTTAGGGTTTAAATCTAAGGTTCTAACCCTTAAGTTTTACAACCTCCATTTCTAGAATTTTCTAATTAGGATTTTTAAATAGAAAATTAAGATTTCTAAAATATATAATTAGGGTTTTAAATAGAAATTAATATTTCTAAAGTATAATTAGGGTTTCCTAATTATATTAACGTTTACTAATCACTTTAGGGCTTACTAATTAGGATTATGGTTTCCTAATTAGGGTTTAGGATTCTCAAATTTAAAATTAGGGTTTCCCAGCATTCGATTAGGGTTCCTAACTACGCATTAGGGTTTCTAGATCTGAGATTAGAGTTTTTAATCCCTTATTAGGGTTTACTAATATTGTACCCTACTTTATCAATCATTGATCAAAATTTCTCAACAGTACAAACACGTACTCGTCAATATAATTATTTTAATTATATTCTCAATCAAATCCCTATTCATAATTAGGGTTAGGATTTCTAAATCTGTTAAGCACAACTCTACTCTTATTTTCTCAGTCAATACACAAATTGACCACTTTTCCAAACTTGTATCACAGATACTTAAAACAAAACTGATAATCAATTTTAATATTAAAGACAAAAAAAATTTATTCGTAAAATTCGGAATATTCGAAATCCCGGGTTATCACATTCTCCCCTCCTTATAAGGATTCCGTCCTTGGAATCACCGCTTTCTTATTCTCTATAATCTTTTAAAGTTGTATCATCAATTCATTTTTATCAACACAATATTAATTTGTGTCTCATATTCTAACCTGTAACTTGGATCTATAAAAGAAAATAATTCACAATAATATCTAACTCTCATTTCTCGCGTAATAAAATTTCTAAACAAAATCGTTACCTGTCGCCACCTCTTGGGTAGCCACTGCATCATGCACCGTCATGTTGAATGCACGGGCTGTTGGTCTTCCTGGCTGTGCAGGTGCTCGAATCGCCAAGGTTTCGCTACCGGGTCCCTTGTTGCCACTTTCCTTCTCCATATTTCTCTTTGGACAGTTCTGAACTGGATGATCAGTCGATCTATATGCAAAACAACCTTGTATCTTCTTTGGATTGGGGCAATTGGGCAGCATGTGTCCCTCTTGACCCCAATTATAGCAAACTCCCTTTTTCTTTAGACAAACTCATGAATGGTTCTTCCCACAAGTCACACATGGTTCCCTCCTTTTCCTATTTTCTTCTGTCTTATTACCCAACTGGGTATTCTCTATCCACTTTCTCTTGTTCAAATTACTACCACCACTACTACCTCCTTCATTTGTCTTCTTCTTCTTTTCTTGGTGAAATCGAGATGCAGCTTCGCTCCCTCCTTCAGCAATTAACTCTTTTTCCATTAAAGCTGCAAATGTATTGATCTGCAATACTGCTACCTTGTTGAATATCCCGGGCTTCAACCTATTCTCAAATCTTCTCGCTTTTCTCGACTCTGTGTCCACCTGATGAGGTGGAAATCTCGCTAACTCGTTGAATTTGGCAGCATACTCAGAAACTGACATGTTCTCCTATTTCAATTCTAGAAATTTGACTTCCATCCTGGATTGCATACTCGGCGAAAATTAGTTCTCAAAGAACAACTCTTTGAATCTTGTCCAAGTCACCACAGCTGTACCAGCTCTCGCTTGATTAGTCTCCCACCAGTAATTGGTTTCTCCCTTCATCAAATATGTAACAAAAGCTATATTTTGCTCTTCCGCTACCCTGGCAATAATGAATGCCTTCTCCATCTCCTTTACCCAAGTTTGGGCTTCAATCAGATCTGTAGTCCCCTTAAATTCTGGCGGTCCTACCACTTTAAAGTCTTTGAAATTTGTCAATCTATCAGCTGGTTGTTCTCTCGCTCTTCCTCTTACTGCTGGAGCTCTATTACCCATAGCTTCAGCTATCATATTTGTAAAGTTTTGCATCGGGTCTGCTTGACCTCCCTCATTATTCACTAATTGCTCTTCTCTTTAATTTCGATTCTGTCGTCTAGGCGGCATTATCTGATTTAAATAAAAATCTCACATTAATTCTCTTTATTCACACAAATTCTTATTAATAACACAATAAGAATTTTAACACATAGTTCTCAAATCGCATATTTATTCAAATAACACATAGTACATTTAATACTTAACACATATTACTATCCCTTTCTAAATAAATTTTAGGATTAACCCACACAACTTTACACAAAAAGTTGCAATTCTCCAACTATACACAAAAAGTTACAATTCACCATTCACACATTGCTATTCCCAGTTCGTCAAACTTACCACATTTATGAGTTCAGGAACTTGCCACAATTATATGAGTGTATGAACTTATCCTAGTCAGACCTTTAGCGCCATTTCGCTGAGGGGTTTAAAACATTTCATATAATTATGAGTCATGAACTTACCACAAGTTTGAGTTTTAAGAACACACAAATTAAGCTTAATCTTATATTCATATAGAAAATAAAGATTTCATTCATACAAATATATATATATATATATATATATATATATATATTTACATATGCTTACACATTGTTCTCGATATTACAACCGTTAATATCACTTCTTACTATCAAAAGATATTAATGCTTATACTTAAGCTATCTACCGTCCACTCCCTTCTCTGACCTTCTTCTTACTGGGACACTTGCTAAATCTGTGACCCGTTCTCCTACATGAAAAACACTTCCTCATATTCGGCTTAGTACATTGTAAAAAAATATGTCCTTCCTGCTTACAATTGAAGCACACGTTCTTCCACATCATACATTCTCCCGCGTGAGTCTTTCCACACTTGCTACAGACTTGCTTATTCTTCGGGTTTGAATTTTTAGAATTATCACTATTGTTGTCCCTTTTTCTCTTATTCTTGCCCTTCTGCTTGATTGTTCCTTCAGACGATCCACCATCTTCAGTCTTCATCCTTTCCACCTACGACTTCAACTCATTCCTTTCTTCAGTTATTTTGCGTAACGCTCGCTCCGTCTTCCATAACTCATCCAAGAGAAACACTTTGCTCCGGAGTTCTTGTACTTCTGCAGATACTTGATCTTGTTCTCCAATTTGGTCTTATTCTTTTTCTCCACCTTAGCTTCTTCGGACTCCGCCTCCTCATCACCACTCAGATACATCTTAGGATAATCATCATGATCACTCCTCAGATTGATCATAGGTTCATCTTTTCCCACTTCTTCAACTGACTCGCTTTGCGCTGGCACCTCGGCTACTGGCACTAGTGCAACAGCCGCTAGCATCTCAGCACTAATTTCATCTTCTCCTGACACCCTACAGTCAGTTAAACAACTTCGTTAGTACTTCACCAGTACGAACTTCTCACACTCTATGTCCACATATCTCACTATTTATGCACTTCGGCAATCCCTCACTTAGTACAATAAATGAGTATTCTAGATTTCACTTATGGTCATAATCCTAGGATTTTCTCCACCCCACTTAAGGTTTATAACATACATCTTTGATACCAACCTGTGACGCCCCCAAATCCGGGTTACTTGACCCCCGAGTTTGGTGCTCACGATCCACAATATAATAACATCTAACTACCCATTCATTTATAAGTAGCAATACATATCTCATTAACAGATGATGTTAATAGATTAGTCCCAGGTTATCTAACCTTAATATTACAAACATACCCTTTAGATATACAAAAAGAGTTTACAAACATAACATAATAATAATGTTATTCATAACTATTCCAGCATAACACATTTGCCCTTGTTCTTCACAGCACCTCATGCCACTTCTTCCCTAGCTGAAATGTTTTATTTAGCAAGGGTGAGCAACAAATTTGCCCCGCAAGTTAAGACATACAATGAATGTATAAGAATAAAAAATTACAGATTATCTATTTTGATAGAATAACACCAAAGTTCGGGGAACTTTGAAATAGCTGAACAAATCTCTAATTACTAACAAGTCTTCTCGCAGTCTATGCAACACAATAATTTGATAATGAAATGATACAATGCTTTCAAAGTTTCTACGATATTCTATTGAATAATCAAGAATCAATTCTACGAAATAACAAAGTGGAATATTTTCCAGATTTATGCTGAGCGATCCATTAGATCTTGAACTTCTCTTCTCGAGTAACTATCAAAGATTTGACTTTGATATACCCAGGTGTATCAGATAACCATATAAATTAAATTATACCCCTCTACAAGTACTTAGAGCGGTCAACTCCTTGTACCCTATATTATACATAATACTTACACGAGCGCATCGGTCGAATATACGACCAAAAATGTTCCCTTTATATAAAAGGTTGTTC
Organism: Panax notoginseng; assembly: GCA_016801055.1. NCBI lineage: Eukaryota > Viridiplantae > Streptophyta > Magnoliopsida > Apiales > Araliaceae > Panax > Panax notoginseng. Next base: position 84,088,155 of record CM029017.1, on the reverse strand, counting down.
TTCTCAGTCTTATAATAAGAATACAATAATGAAATACTATAATTTCAATATCTAATCACTTTCTCGATCTAGCCAGAGTAATTGGCATCGATCTATCAATAATAATTGAGTCTTTTCTCGAACCTATCAAGTTCTAACAAATGTTCGTCTAGCCAGAATAATTAGCTAAGACATTTCTCAACACAATTTAACAATAGACATGAATTATTTGTATTGTCAATAATAGCTTCTACGGATGTAAATATCCAACAACAGTTAATCTCTAAGTATATTTTCAGAATCACTAATTCAATTTGAATTAACAAACATGCACTAACTGCGAATAATCAATAATAATTCTCAGACGTGGTCTAATCAACGATAATTAACCACCATAATATTTAAAAAGTATAACTCAAGGTTGAGTTAAGGAAACTTGCCTTCCGCGTTGATTACTGCTACACAATATACTTATCTGCGTTCACAAGACCTATAATCACAATATCAGTCTCACAATTAGAACAATAAATCACAACACATAACACTATAATTTACAGTCAATACTTCTCCTAGACACATTACCACATAGTCACATCAGTGTTTATAACCTATATAAACACTTCTCAAGTCTAACTAGTTCGGTCTGGTTGGACTTCAGTCTATTCTCGGTGTCTTGGTCACCCTATCCGACAATTAACACATTTATTGTCGCTTAAACTTGGTCTCAAACCTTCTATATTATTTTAAATAAGTCATATATCATTTATAATATTTTTCGGAAGCTTATAATAATCTTTAAACAATTATTATAATTTATAATAATTTTTCAAACATTGAAATCATTTTTAAATGATTTAATTACTGATTAATTACATCATCATTAATATTTAATAATATTAAAATATTAATGGCATACTTGTCAAAATATTAAAGTTATTAATAATAACTTAAAATATTTTTAAATCATCAATATTCTATTTAAATGATTTTTAAAGTAATTAAAATTATTTTTAAACCATCACCATTAATATTTAAATATTAATAAAATTATTATCAAAATATTAAAATTCATTAATTATAACTTAAAATATTTTTAAATCATTTTTCTCATTTTTAAATCAATAAAATCATTTTTTTATCATTTATTTAATATAATAGTTAAATAAATCTAATATCATTAATATTAATTTATTAATGAGAATTCTCCAAAAATATTAAAAATTACATTTTATAATTCAAAATATTTTTAAACACTTTATTCTTATTTAAAATAATTTTTATAGTATTAAAATCAATTTTCTCTAATTTATTTAATACACTAATTAAATAAGTTAAATATCATAATACTCAAATAATTATAAATATTAATAAAAAATATACCAAATAGTTAAAAGTTATTTTTCATAATTTAAAATAAATTTTAAAACTATTTTTATAATTTTTTTTAGAATTTATTTTTGTTTTTAATTAATTTCCGGAAAACCAGATAATAGAAATTAAATAAACCGTCGCTATAGCCTATATCAACGCTTTCTGTCGCTGTTGGTGTTCTTGGGCTCAAGAACACTGACAGCCGGCTTAGCAAAGGTCTTACTTTGACAGTTCATAATTTTCAATCCATGGTGTTTTTGGGCTACCTTGTGCATCGATCTTGTAGTATCCATGGAGTACTACAATTATCAATCATCACCAGAGTCTTAACTTAACAATCTAGTAAGATCCAAAGCCCCAAAGTAGCTGTCAGAAGCTTCTAGGCTTTCTGGGTTACCCAGAAACCCAGACAGCTTCGACTGCCCACTTTGTGGTTCGATTTTCTTCCAGTTTTGGTCTCTGTATTTGTGTTATTAAGGTTCAAACCTATAGTACACATGTCAAGGAACATTTATATACCATGATCGCAGTCCAACAACATCAACATCACCAGATACAACTCGGTCAAATGCTGTCAGAAAACTTGTTCTTACGTTTTCTGGAAATTCTAGAAAACAGGAAAGGTTACCGGATGGTCTACTTTGACCATCCAGTAGACCATCCATTACATCGAGCCTGTTGATTGTTTAAGAGATCAAAAGGTATAGATCTAAAGTACATATAGCAGGCTACAACATGTATATAACAACATCATCAAATCACTTAATACATAACAGATCTGGGCCTTGCAAAAAGTTGTCAGACACTGAAAACGAGTTTCTGGGTTGCCCAAAAACTCTTGGTCATGCTCGGTCAATGGGTTTTGACCAAGAATAGCTTACAATCTGGACATGGAATGGCTATGATTCCACTTCCGGATCAAAGACCTCATGACAAACTACATATTTAAAACTTAAAACAACAAAAATAAAAAACAGAGAATGATTTGTGGCTCCTGACATTTGCTTGTCAGACCATTTTTAGTGTTGTTGAGCAATTTATTGAAAAAACATCATTTTAAGGCACTTTGATGCTATAGATCTATTATAGATCATCATAAAACATCCTTTAGCAAGATTATAAACACATAAGCACAATTTTTTTCTTAGCACACAAGATTAAAAAGTGAATTAGGGTTTATACCTCTCTTGTCCAATCTTTGATCTTAGCTCTCCAAATTTGTTCTTGGTGATCTAGGGGGTATTATAGGGACTGATACACTTGTATATTTTGGAGGTTAGGAGAGAGAATGAGTTTGTTGAGAGCTTGAGAGAAAAATGACCAAGTTTAGTAACTTTCTCTCTCTTATCTCTTATAATCTTTAGATGCAATGAATCTAGCTGTGGTTTCTATCAATAATTGGCCGAGTTGATGATAAATAAGTCACAATGTTAACAATAGTTGGTCACCAACTCTCAATTTGGTAAGATTTACAAGTAACTTAATAAAAAAAATCCAAAAAGGAGATTTTGGACATTTGCATTATCATTTTAATTGTATTCTAGTTAATTGACTCAGCCCTTAGGGTTTAACCCTTAGGGTTTAACCCAAGATTCTAACCTTTAGGTTTTACAACCTCCATTTCTAGAATTTTCTAATTAGGGTTTTCAAATAGAAAATTATGATTTCTAAAATATAATTAGGGTTTTAAATAGAAATTAATATTTCTAAAGTATAACTAGGGTTTCCTAATTATATTAACGTTTACTAATCACTTTAGGGCTTACTAATTAGGATTAGGGTTTCCTAATTATGGTTTATGATTTTCGAATTTAAAATTAGGGTTTCTCGACATTCGATTAGGGTTCCTAACTACGCATTAGGGTTTCTAGATCTGAGATTAGGGTTTCTAATACCTTATTAGAGTTTACTAATATTGTACCCTACCCGATCAATCATTGATCAACATTTCTCTACAGTACAAACATGTATTTATCAATATAATTTATTTAATTATATTCTCAATTAAATCTCTATCTGTAATTAGGGTTATGATTTCTAAATCTGTTAAGCACTATTCTACTCTTATTTTCTCAATCAATACACAAATTGACCACTTTTCGAGATTCATATCACATATACTCAACACAAAATTGATAATCAATATTAATATTAAATAAATAAATAAATTTATTCGTAAAATTCGGATTATTCGAAATCCCGGGTTATCACAGCATAGGCCTTGTCTAATCAAACCCATGTAAGTTGGTATGGGCGCCGGCCCAAAGGACTTGGATGCCCGACCCCAAACACCACGAACTAGAACGAGACTCCAACCTAGAAGACTCGGAGGCCCGAACCCGAACACCTTCAATACCCTTAATGGCTTCGGCCCAATGGGCTTAGCATCCCCTTCTGATGCCAGGCCTTCAGCCCACATGAGGGTCTGTAAAATGCTCCTGAACATTGCCCCCTAGTCTCTTGTTATAATATATTTATAATTAGAGACTTTGAAGAGTCACGACAGGAAATGATGAGTTGCCTGTGCAACCAAAACGGTTTTTCCTCGTTTTTTGAAATGCCACACGTCTTCCCAAGACCAGGCCCCACCTGCCATAAATAACCGCCCTTGGGATTGTAGCATCCCCAAATCCGGGTAGTTTTTATGTGAGACCCCAGATTTTATGAATAAAGATTTAAATTTTTTGAAATATTTTTTTAATATTATGGTGTGAATTTGAGATAATATTATAGTTGTGGGTAGTATTTATAAATTTTGCAAAGTATACAAGTTGTTGTATTATATTCGATTGGTCGGGGAATATTATTTTTGTCGGAAAATATTCGTACGACGACACAATTATTGGTGGACCCCACAACAGAATTATTGTCGGATTGAGAAAACGACAAAAATATTTTATGAAAATAACGACGGAAGTTTTACCTTTAACTGTTGAAACACCCGGTGTTAAAAGTACAGTAATACGCGTGGTTGCATAGTAGCACACGGTATTGATTATTGATGTTTATGTGAGAAGTCACTCAGTATTGTTCAATCGGGTATTCGGGACACTTTTTATGTCGGAGTACTATTCACGAGTTACTATTCACGGGTTACTATTCACCTAAATTACTATTCACTCTAGTATTGTTCACTCGGATATTTGGGACACTTTTCGTGTCGGAGTACTATTCACGAGTTACTATTCATGAGTTATAATATTAATGATGAATGCTGTTCGGAGTTGAATTTGGTGACGCGGACGTGATATTTGAGTCCGGAACGTCGAAATTAGTAAAAATAGTCTATAAACATAAAATTTTCCGAAATTCACTATTTGGTCAAAAAGTCAACAGTTGACTTTTTTTAGAAAAAGTCAAACTTCGAAATTTCAAAATTTATATTTTGATATAAATGGTTTCATTATGTTGGAATTGTTTGTGTTAGTAAAAATTTATATTTATTTCGATAATAATTGATATCTGAAGGTTATATTGACCAATCGAGTATTTAACCGGATAAATGAGCAATTGATTCCTATTATTTCACATGATTATAACTATTTGTTCACATGTAATACTATTGACTCACATTCTTGTTACTATTAGGGGAGTTGGTGCAAGATTGATAATACTTGCATGACTAAGTTAAAAATGGAGGTATAGAGGGAGGTACGATATTGTAATTAATTTTTCACATGTTTAGAACTATTGAGTCACATGATTTTACTATTGATTCACATGATTTACTATTAGGGGAGTTGGTGCAAGTTTGATAATACTTGGATGATTGAATTAAAAATGAAAGAAAAGTTGGAGGTATTGTATTATAATATTTCGAGCCCCAAAACGTGCAATTATCGAAACTATATTTTCCTATAAATAGAAGCTCATCCTTCCTTCATTTCTCACCAATTCACTAAAGTTATAGAGCATTTATTATAGAGAGAAGCTATAGAGAGAAAATCTATAGAAGAAGAGAAGTCTGCTCCCTCACTACTCCTATATCCAGTTTCTTTCAAAGGTAGGGAATATTATTTCTTTCTTTCATCTTCATGAAGAGAACTTCTGTTGTTCCATTCTTTGTTATTATGTTGGAATAACCTGTTTATGCGAAGTACCGCATACTTGGTGAAATTCTTCTATTATTCAATTCCTTATTATTCTGCTGGAACATCCTGTCTGTGCGTTCTACGTCGGACCTGGTTCCATTATTTATTATTCTGTTGGAACATCCTGTCTGTGCGTTATACGCCGGACCTGGTTCCGTCTTTACTATTCTGTTGGAATATCCTGTCTGTGCGTTCTACGCCGGACCTGGTTCCGTCTTTACTATTCTGTTGGAATATCCTGTCTGTGCGTTCTACGCCGGACCTGGTTCCGTCTTTATTATTTTGTTTTTATTATTCTGTTGGAATAACCTGTCTATGCGAAGTACCGCATGCATGGTGATTTCTGTTGTTATTCCATTCTTTATTATTCTGATGTTATGATTTTCAGTTTCGTAATTTTTCTGATCTTCAAAAATTCTGAAAAAATTTGAAATGATATTTTGATGAGTTTTCTTGATTGTGTCCAAAAATGGTGATTTTTGGATGTATAGATTGAGAGTTATGAATTTTATGAGAAAAGACTATTTTAAAAGTAACAGCTTATAATTCCTTGTGGTTAACTCCAAAATTGATGAAATTTTTATTGGGAGTACATGTATATGATAGAAGTATACTCTGTAAATTTCAGAATTTTTAGACAAAAGTACAATTTTTGATAAATGTCTAAATATTCGGCTATTTTGGCCATATGAAAATTAGTAAATGACTTTTAAAAATTCTGAGAAAAATATATGTTCACTATGGGACTATATTATGCTAAATCCCAGAAAAGAAATATTTTTGGAACTGATTTGGTATTTTTTATGAAAATGGTCTAGTTATGAGTAAATGAATTAAATATGTTTTGTGAGGAAAGAAAATTGGAAAATAGGATTTTATAGCTTGAGAATCCTATATGAGGTATATGCAGATTTTTTATGAGGGTTTTGGCTATTGATGATGAAATCTTAAGAGTTGACATTTTATGATGATTAAATGCATTAATTAGTAAAGTGTAAACAATTTAAATAAATTGTTTATAAGCTTAAGAAATGTTATTCTTTCAATATCATTATACCGAAATATTGGTATAGATTTTATTGTGGAATTTCTACCTTTTTGAGTCGAGGTTACTATTCATGAGTTACTATTCACGACAAAATTGGTTTCTTTTTCTAACCAAATTATAGTTGATTTATGAATATTGCTCTTGAAATTAAATCCATGTTTTGACCATATTATTTTTATCATCATATATAACATTTTTATAACCCTGATGTTGAAATTCTCTTTCACTGGAGTGTAAAGATGGGTATATTATTGGTATGATCATGACTAGGGTTCTCTTTGGCCTGTAGTGCAAAGTTGAATTGTGACTGGTATGATCATGACCATTGAATTTATAATTGAATATCTTAAGCTTAAGTGCAAAGGTGAATTGATCAACATGGTTATAATTATTGTTTATATAAATTCTGAAATGATTATATATTTCTTTGAGATATGAATATATTTGGCCTGTAGTGCAAATATGAATTGTTGATGAATATCTTTGGCATGTAGTGCAAAGATGGCCTGTTGATGAATATCTTTGGCCTGTAGTGCAAAGATGAACTGTTGTTGAATATCTTTGGCCCGTAGTGCAAAGATGGTTTGTTGATGAATATCTTTGGCCCGTAGTGCAAAGATGGATTTGTTAGTATGATTATAAACAGGAATTGTGATTTGGTATAACTATGATCTTTGATATTTCAGGTAAAGACAGGTGATAAAAATATTCTTCTGGGTGCGAAGAAAAATTTATAGTCACAATTATGATTATGAGTTATTCATATAATTGTGGAAAGGAACTGTTGAGTGATGTTACATGGATAAAATATTGTTGGTGAATTTTTAACATGGAGAAGATAATAGACTTTATAGTCTATTTGACTCTTCTAATGGATTGCTCGTTCCGCTGCAACTATGGTTGAAATTTTTATCATTTACCATATGTTCTAAATCTCTGATTTATTGTTGATGAAGGCTATTGATAATTAAATTATCTTTAGTCATGATATCCCTAAGCTTTGATACCAACTGTGACGCCCCCAAAAATAGGTATACATCACCCATCTTGGGTCGTCAGATATATAGTACAGAATACAAATACAACTGATTAATACATCTGTCGTATACAATACAACAAAACATAAACTGCGAGTTTGAATACAAATATTATATTCTAGAGAGTATTCATACTCAAAAGGAGTCCTCATTACATTTATTAACACACTATTACATAGAATAGTGAGGACTACTAACTAATACTATCATTCGAACCATCACTCCGTTTCCCGACTTGCCCCAGCTACGTTCTCATTTCCTGAAGAGAACAGTGAAAGAAAGGGTGAGCTCAACTAGCCCAGTAAGAAATATCATGACTAAGATAATGCAGAATAAATTATCATTAGTCTTCAACAATGTTAAACTGATAAAATATAATAGACATCAAGTTTAACTGCAGCGGAACAAGCAATCCATTAAAAGAGTCAAGTAGAAAATAAAATCTACTATCTTTTATGATTTAAGAGGATTTTCATGACTTTTATCGCTGGGACTCAGCTTAATAAATAATCCACATCATTAAATCACCCCTGCACTACGGCCAAGGATATTCTTTAGTATCACGACCACGAATTATCCATGCACTACGGCTAAAGATAATCATGTTTTCATCAACGGTCCTGATCATGCCATAAAACAATTCATCTCTGCACTACGGCCAAAGAGAATCCATAGCCATAATCATACCAAAAACTGTCCATCAATGCACTACGGCCAATGAGGATTTTTTTCACATTATTTATAACATTACGGTCATGATTATACCGAATAATCCCTGGTCATAATCACACCAAGTCCATCTATGCACTACAGGCCACAGATGACTTTCAACATTTTATAAACATGAGGATGATGACAATGATATAAGAATTTAATAAAACAAGTTCAAGAATTAATTTATCCAAGAATTAACAACGTCCAAATTGTCAATATGATACTGCTTTGTGGCATAAAATTCAAGATTTCTTAGAAGAATATTTCCATGAAAAGATACTAGATGAAGCGCAAATATCAAAGATATTCCACTAATTTCATGGAGTATAGAAGTCAAAGTTTTAACCAACTGAGAATAATAAGGAATGGAATAACAACAGAAATCACCATGCATGCGGTACTTCGCATAGACAGGTTATTCCAACAGAATAATAATAACGGAACCAGGTCAGGTGAAAATCACACCGACAGGATGTTCCAACAGAATAATAAAGAATGGAATAACAACAGAAATCACCATGCATGCGGTACTTCGCATAGACAGGTTATTCCAACAGAATAATAAAAACAAAATAATAAAGACGGAACCAGGTCCGGCGTAGAACGCACAGACAGGATGTTCCAACAGAATAATAAAGACGGAACCAGGTCCGGCGTAAAACGCACAGACAGGATATTCCAACAGAATAGTAAAGACGGAACCAGGTCCGGCGTAGAACGCACAGACAGGATGTTCCAGCAGAATAATAAGGAATGGAATAATAGAAGAATTTCACCAAGTATGCGGTACTTCGCATAAACAGGTTATTCCAACATAATAACAAAGAATGGAACAACAGAAGTTCTCTTCATGAAGATGAAAGAAAGAAATAATATTCCCTACCTTTGAAAGAAACTGGATATAGGAGTAGTGAGGGAGCAGACTTCTCTTCTTCTATAGATTTTCTCTCTATAGCTTCTCTCTATAATAAATGCTCTATAACTTTAGTGAATTGGTGAGAAATGAAGGAAGGATGAGCTTCTATTTATAGGAAAATATAGTTTCGATAATTGCACGTTTTGGGGCTCGAAATATTATAATACAATACCTCCAACTTTTCTTTCATTTTTAATTCAATCATCCAAGTATTATCAAACTTGCACCAACTCCCCTAATAGTAAATCATGTGAATCAATAGTAAAATCATGTGACTCAATAGTTCTAAACATGTGAAAAATTAATTACAATATCGTACCTCCCTCTATACCTCCATTTTTAACTTAGTCATGCAAGTATTATCAATCTTGCACCAACTCCCCTAATAGTAACAAGAATGTGAGTCAATAGTATTACATGTGAACAAATAGTTATAATCATGTGAAATAATAGGAATCAATTGCTCATTTATCCGGTTAAATACTCGATTGGTCAATATAACCTTCAGATATCAATTATTATCGAAATAAATATAAATTTTTACTAACACAAACAATTCCAACATAATGAAACCATTTATATCAAAATATAAATTTTGAAATTTCGAAGTTTGACTTTTTCTAAAAAAAGTCAACTGTTGACTTTTTGACCAAATAGTGAATTTCGGAAAATTTTATGTTTATAGACTATTTTTACTAATTTCGACGTTCCGGACTCAAATATCACGTCCGCGTCACCAAATTCAACTCCGAACAGCATTCATCATTAATATTATAACTCATGAATAGTAACTCGTGAATAGTACTCCGACACGAAAAGTGTCCCAAATATCCGAGTGAACAATACTAGAGTGAATAGTAATTTAGGTGAATAGTAACCCGTGAATAGTAACTCGTGAATAGTACTCCGACATAAAAAGTGTCCCGAATACCCGATTGAACAATACTGAGTGACTTCTCACATAAACATCAATAATCAATACCGTGTGCTACTATGCAACCACGCGTATTACTGTACTTTTAACACCGGGTGTTTCAACAGTTAAAGGTAAAACTTCCGTCGTTATTTTCATAAAATATTTTTGTCGTTTTCTCAATCCGACAATAATTCTGTTGTGGGGTCCACCAATAATTGTGTCGTCGTACGAATATTTTCCGACAAAAATAATATTCCCCGACCAATCGAATATAATACAACAACTTGTATACTTTGCAAAATTTATAAATACTACCCACAACTATAATATTATCTCAAATTCACACCATAATATTAAAAAAATATTTCAAAAAATTTAAATCTTTATTCATAAAATCTGGGGTCTCACAATACTGTGACGCCCCCAAAATTAGGTATACATCACCCATCTTGGGTCGTCAGATATATAGTACAGAATACAAATACAACTGATTAATACATCTGTCGTATACAATACAACAAAACATAAACTGCGAGTTTGAATACAAATATTATATTCTAGAGAGTATTCATACTCAAAAGGAGTCCTCATTACATTTATTAACACACTATTACATAGAATAGTGAGGACTACTAACTAATACTATCATTCGAACCATCACTCCGTTTCCCGACTTGCCCCAGCTACGTTCTCATTTCCTGAAGAGAACAGTGAAAGAAAGGGTGAGCTCAACTAGCCCAGTAAGAAATATCATGACTAAGATAATGCAGAATAAATTATCATTAGTCTTCAACAATGTTAAACTGATAAAATATAATAGACATCAAGTTTAACTGCAGCGGAACAAGCAATCCATTAAAAGAGTCAAGTAGAAAATAAAATCTACTATCTTTTATGATTTAAGAGGATTTTCATGACTTTTATCGCTGGGACTCAGCTTAATAAATAATCCACATCATTAAATCACCCCTGCACTACGGCCAAGGATATTCTTTAGTATCACGACCACGAATTATCCATGCACTACGGCTAAAGATAATCATGTTTTCATCAACGGTCCTGATCATGCCATAAAACAATTCATCTCTGCACTACGGCCAAAGAGAATCCATAGCCATAATCATACCAAAAACTGTCCATCAATGCACTACGGCCAATGAGGATTTTTTTCACATTATTTATAACATTACGGTCATGATTATACCGAATAATCCCTGGACATAATCACACCAAGTCCATCTATGCACTACAGGCCACAGATGACTTTCAACATTTTATAAACATGAGGATGATGACAATGATATAAGAATTTAATAAAACAAGTTCAAGAATTAATTTATCCAAGAATTAACAACGTCCAAATTGTCAATATGATACTGCTTTGTGGCATAAAATTCAAGATTTCTTAGAAGAATATTTCCATGAAAAGATACTAGATGAAGCGCAAATATCAAAGATATTCCACTAATTTCATGGAGTATAGAAGTCAAAGTTTTAACCAACTGAGAATAATAAGGAATGGAATAACAACAGAAATCATCATGCATGCGGTACTTCGCATAGACAGGTTATTCCAACAGAATAATAATAACGGAACCAGGTCAGGTGAAAATCACACCGACAGGATGTTCCAACAGAATAATAAAGAATGGAATAACAACAGAAATCACCATGCATGCGGTACTTCGCATAGACAGGTTATTCCAACAGAATAATAAAAACAAAATAATAAAGACGGAACCAGGTCCGGCGTAGAACGCACAGACAGGATATTCCAACAGAATAGTAAAGACGGAACCAGGTCCGGCGTAGAACGCACAGACAGGATATTCCAACAGAATAGTAAAGACGGAACCAGGTCCGGCGTATAACGCACAGACAGGATGTTCCAACAGAATAATAAATAATGGAACCAGGTCCGACGTAGAACGCACAGACAGGATGTTCCAGCAGAATAATAAGGAATTGAATAATAGAAGAATTTCACCAAGTATGCGGTACTTCGCATAAACAGGTTATTCCAACATAATAACAAAGAATGGAACAACAGAAGTTCTCTTCATGAAGATGAAAGAAAGAAATAATATTCCCTACCTTTGAAAGAAACTGGATATAGGAGTAGTGAGGGAGCAGACTTCTCTTCTTCTATAGATTTTCTCTCTATAGCTTCTCTCTATAATAAATGCTCTATAACTTTAGTGAATTGGTGAGAAATGAAGGAAGGATGAGCTTCTATTTATAGGAAAATATAGTTTCGATAATTGCACGTTTTGGGGCTCGAAATATTATAATACAATACCTCCAACTTTTCTTTCATTTTTAATTCAATCATCCAAGTATTATCAAACTTGCACCAACTCCCCTAATAGTAAATCATGTGAATCAATAGTAAAATCATGTGACTCAATAGTTCTAAACATGTGAAAAATTAATTACAATATCGTACCTCCCTCTATACCTCCATTTTTAACTTAGTCATGCAAGTATTATCAATCTTGCACCAACTCCCCTAATAGTAACAAGAATGTGAGTCAATAGTATTACATGTGAACAAATAGTTATAATCATGTGAAATAATAGGAATCAATTGCTCATTTATCCGGTTAAATACTCGATTGGTCAATATAACCTTCAGATATCAATTATTATCGAAATAAATATAAATTTTTACTAACACAAACAATTCCAACATAATGAAACCATTTATATCAAAATATAAATTTTGAAATTTCGAAGTTTGACTTTTTCTAAAAAAAGTCAACTGTTGACTTTTTGACCAAATAGTGAATTTCGGAAAATTTTATGTTTATAGACTATTTTTACTAATTTCGACGTTCCGGACTCAAATATCACGTCCGCGTCACCAAATTCAACTCCGAACAGCATTCATCATTAATATTATAACTCATGAATAGTAACTCGTGAATAGTACTCCGACACGAAAAGTGTCCCAAATATCCGAGTGAACAATACTAGAGTGAATAGTAATTTAGGTGAATAGTAACCCGTGAATAGTAACTCGTGAATAGTACTCCGACATAAAAAGTGTCCCGAATACCCGATTGAACAATACTGAGTGACTTCTCACATAAACATCAATAATCAATACCGTGTGCTACTATGCAACCACGCGTATTACTGTACTTTTAACACCGGGTGTTTCAACAGTTAAAGGTAAAACTTCCGTCGTTATTTTCATAAAATATTTTTGTCGTTTTCTCAATCCGACAATAATTCTGTTGTGGGGTCCACCAATAATTGTGTCGTCGTACGAATATTTTCCGACAAAAATAATATTCCCCGACCAATCGAATATAATACAACAACTTGTATACTTTGCAAAATTTATAAATACTACCCACAACTATAATATTATCTCAAATTCACACCATAATATTAAAAAAATATTTCAAAAAATTTAAATCTTTATTCATAAAATCTGGGGTCTCACAATCTCCCCTCCTTATAAAATTTCGCCCTCGAAATTTACGTACGTACTTGGTATGTTGAATAGGTGAGGATACCTTGACTTCATTTCAAATTCTAACTCTTGGGGTATAACCTTTGAGTATCGAATATAATCCTTCTTATCTAAGATTTTAACAGGTACATCTTCATACGTTAAATTATCTACTATCTCGTCCGATTCTAAATCAATAATGTGGTTCGGGACGTCCACATATTTACGTAACATCAATACGTAAAAAAAATGTTATGAACACGTGACATACTTGGCGGTAAAATGAGTCTATAAGCCATAGTTCCTACTCGATCGAGGATTTTAAATGGGTCAATTAAATCGAGGGTTGAGATTTTCTCTCTTCGTCGATTCTTGCTTCTAGAATAAAACCCTCTTGAACATTCTTCTTCACATTCGTCAGCTCCGGGTTTGTAGCTTGAGCGGCTTTAACATTATCGATTAAAGTCGATTCTAATAGTATATTCGTTATCTTCACGTGGGTTCGTATATTCGCACTTGTAAACGCATACGACCTTCTACTCAACGCATCAGCTACCACGTTCGCTTTTCCATGATGATATTGAATGGTACGATCGTAATCTTCAACAGCTTGAGCCAACTTCTTTGGCGCATGTTACGTTCATTTTTGTTAAAGAAATATTTGAGGGTTTAAGAAATGGGTTTTGTACTGGGGTCAATACAAAATTCGATTTTACGCTCTAGGGGTAGGCTAAGAAGTCCTTCAAGAATACGACAGGAGATTTATTAACAATAGAAATATCATTTAAAAACTGTGACTCTCATCCAAGACTTGGATAACACATGAAATGAAGGTTTCTACTAACGAAGTTTCAATCGATAAGTCAAAGTTTAATCTCTCTGGAGTCAATTTTAAACGTTGAGCGCAAGCAAGTGAGATAAAAGAATGGGTAGAATCGGTATCTAATAAGGTATAGACTCTGCAAAAATTTATAATTAACTAACCCGTGATAACTTCATTTGATTCCTCGTTAGGGTAATTCAAAACTCGATGCTGGATTATCCCAATTACCGTCGAAAAAAAAAATTACATATCATCTATTTTAGCTTTCTTGGATCGGACTTCTCTTTTCACAATATCAACGCGTCGTGCGGCTTTCACCCATGCATCTTTCATTCTCAGTCGTTCAGTTATTTCTTCTTTCAGCTGCTCCTTGACATTTGAATACTCAGATTCCAGCTTTAATATCGTATACTCTGCCAAAGATTGCTTCTGTTCAACCATCGCACATCGGGTAATACAATTTTGAATTATTGCATCCCTTTGTTCTACGACCGCCTGTCGTTCTTCAGCCTGCTCTTCTAACTCATGAATACGATTTTGTAATTCTACATTTTGATCAATAAGTTCTTCTAATAAATCAACCTCAGGTTTCTCTTCTTCCTCACTCTCAGTTGCTACCTTTGCGACTAGCTTAAGTGCAACTTTTAATTCCTCAATCACCACATGGATATCTCGAATCACATTAACCTGGTTGGTGATTATAGGTGTCTCCACGGTCTCATTCATTCCATTGTAAACATTTTCAGCTGCCATTCCCAAACACTGTCACAAAACAAAGGTTAACTGACATGTAACATATTATCCCTATATTCTGACCGACCAATTAAATACCAAATAAACTTAGGTAGGTCATACTAGTGAAGGAATTCCCCGTCTCTCCCCTCCTAGTTCTATTCTCACATCCTAGCCAGGGATCATATCCCTAAGCTTTGATACCAACTGTGACGCCCCCAAAATTAGGTATACATCACCCATCTTGGGTCGTCAGATATATAGTACAGAATACAAATACAACTGATTAATACATCTGTCGTATACAATACAACAAAACATAAACTGCGAGTTTGAATACAAATATTATATTCTAGAGAGTATTCATACTCAAAAGGAGTCCTCATTACATTTATTAACACACTATTACATAGAATAGTGAGGACTACTAACTAATACTATCATTCGAACCATCACTCCGTTTCCCGACTTGCCCCAGCTACGTTCTCATTTCCTGAAGAGAACAGTGAAAGAAAGGGTGAGCTCAACTAGCCCAGTAAGAAATATCATGACTAAGATAATGCAGAATAAATTATCATTAGTCTTCAACAATGTTAAACTGATAAAATATAATAGACATCAAGTTTAACTGCAGCGGAACAAGCAATCCATTAAAAGAGTCAAGTAGAAAATAAAATCTACTATCTTTTATGATTTAAGAGGATTTTCATGACTTTTATCGCTGGGACTCAGCTTAATAAATAATCCACATCATTAAATCACCCCTGCACTACGGCCAAGGATATTCTTTAGTATCACGACCACGAATTATCCATGCACTACGGCTAAAGATAATCATGTTTTCATCAACGGTCCTGATCATGCCATAAAACAATTCATCTCTGCACTACGGCCAAAGAGAATCCATAGCCATAATCATACCAAAAACTGTCCATCAATGCACTACGGCCAATGAGGATTTTTTTCACATTATTTATAACATTACGGTCATGATTATACCGAATAATCCCTGGACATAATCACACCAAGTCCATCTATGCACTACAGGCCACAGATGACTTTCAACATTTTATAAACATGAGGATGATGACAATGATATAAGAATTTAATAAAACAAGTTCAAGAATTAATTTATCCAAGAATTAACAACGTCCAAATTGTCAATATGATACTGCTTTGTGGCATAAAATTCAAGATTTCTTAGAAGAATATTTCCATGAAAAGATACTAGATGAAGCGCAAATATCAAAGATATTCCACTAATTTCATGGAGTATAGAAGTCAAAGTTTTAACCAACTGAGAATAATAAGGAATGGAATAACAACAGAAATCATCATGCATGCGGTACTTCGCATAGACAGGTTATTCCAACAGAATAATAATAACGGAACCAGGTCAGGTGAAAATCACACCGACAGGATGTTCCAACAGAATAATAAAGAATGGAATAACAACAGAAATCACCATGCATGCGGTACTTCGCATAGACAGGTTATTCCAACAGAATAATAAAAACAAAATAATAAAGACGGAACCAGGTCCGGCGTAGAACGCACAGACAGGATATTCCAACAGAATAGTAAAGACGGAACCAGGTCCGGCGTAGAACGCACAGACAGGATATTCCAACAGAATAGTAAAGACGGAACCAGGTCCGGCGTATAACGCACAGACAGGATGTTCCAACAGAATAATAAATAATGGAACCAGGTCCGACGTAGAACGCACAGACAGGATGTTCCAGCAGAATAATAAGGAATTGAATAATAGAAGAATTTCACCAAGTATGCGGTACTTCGCATAAACAGGTTATTCCAACATAATAACAAAGAATGGAACAACAGAAGTTCTCTTCATGAAGATGAAAGAAAGAAATAATATTCCCTACCTTTGAAAGAAACTGGATATAGGAGTAGTGAGGGAGCAGACTTCTCTTCTTCTATAGATTTTCTCTCTATAGCTTCTCTCTATAATAAATGCTCTATAACTTTAGTGAATTGGTGAGAAATGAAGGAAGGATGAGCTTCTATTTATAGGAAAATATAGTTTCGATAATTGCACGTTTTGGGGCTCGAAATATTATAATACAATACCTCCAACTTTTCTTTCATTTTTAATTCAATCATCCAAGTATTATCAAACTTGCACCAACTCCCCTAATAGTAAATCATGTGAATCAATAGTAAAATCATGTGACTCAATAGTTCTAAACATGTGAAAAATTAATTACAATATCGTACCTCCCTCTATACCTCCATTTTTAACTTAGTCATGCAAGTATTATCAATCTTGCACCAACTCCCCTAATAGTAACAAGAATGTGAGTCAATAGTATTACATGTGAACAAATAGTTATAATCATGTGAAATAATAGGAATCAATTGCTCATTTATCCGGTTAAATACTCGATTGGTCAATATAACCTTCAGATATCAATTATTATCGAAATAAATATAAATTTTTACTAACACAAACAATTCCAACATAATGAAACCATTTATATCAAAATATAAATTTTGAAATTTCGAAGTTTGACTTTTTCTAAAAAAAGTCAACTGTTGACTTTTTGACCAAATAGTGAATTTCGGAAAATTTTATGTTTATAGACTATTTTTACTAATTTCGACGTTCCGGACTCAAATATCACGTCCGCGTCACCAAATTCAACTCCGAACAGCATTCATCATTAATATTATAACTCATGAATAGTAACTCGTGAATAGTACTCCGACACGAAAAGTGTCCCAAATATCCGAGTGAACAATACTAGAGTGAATAGTAATTTAGGTGAATAGTAACCCGTGAATAGTAAACATAAGCTTTTTCTCTTTCTCTCTCTAGATTATTGAGTGTATTTTGTGAGTATTTAGATACTTGGTGAGTTGCTATTCATCAGTGCAAGTTTCCTTCAGCCTTATACCGATCAGAAGTACTGCTCTTTTGAGGTAAGGGATAGTAAGGGATATTAAGGGATTTTAAGGGTTGTTATGATTTTCAGTTTCGTAATTTTTCTGATCTTCAAAAATTTTGGAAAAATTTGAAATGATATTTTGATGAGTTTTCTTGATTGTGTCCAAAAATGGTGATTTTTGGATGTATAGATTGAGAGTTATGAATTTTATGAGAAAAGACTATTTTAAAAGTAACCGCTTATAATTCCTTGTGGTTAACTCCAAAATTGATGAAATTTTTATTGGGAGTACATGTGTATGATAGAAGTATACTCTGTAAATTTCAGAATTTTTGGACAAAAGTATAATTTTTGATAAATGTCTAAATATTCGGTGGTTTTGGCCATATGAAAAATAGTAAATGAGTTTTAAAAATTCTGAGAAAAATATATGTTCAATATTGGACTATATTATGCTAAATCTCAGAAAAGAAATATTTTTGAAAATGATTTGATATTTTTCATGAAAATGGTCTAGTTATGAGTAAATGAATTAAATATGTTTTGTGAAGTAAGAAAATTAGAAAATAGGATTTTTTGACTGGAGAATCCTATATGAGGTATATGCAGATTTTTTTATGAGGGTTTTGATTATTGATGATGAAATTGTAAGAGTTGGCATTTTATGATGATTAAATGCATTAATTAGTAAAGTGTAAACAATTAAAATAAATTGTTTATAAATTTATGAAATGTTATTCTTTCAATATCATTATACCGAAATATTGGTATGTATTTTATTGTGGAATTTCTATCTTTTGTGTCGGGGTTACTATTCATGAGTTACTATTCACGATTTACTATTCATGAGTTACGAATATTACTCTTGAGATTAAAACTATATGTTGATCATATTATTTTTATCATCATATATAACATTTTTATAACCCTGATGTTGAAATTCTCTTTCACTGGAGTGTAAAGATGAATAGATTATTGGTATGATCATGACTAGGGTTCTCTTTGGCCTGTAGTGCAAAGTTGAATTGTGACTGGTATGATCATGACCATTGAATTTATAACTGAATATCTTAAGCTTAAGTGCAAAGGTGATTTGATCAACATGGTTATAATTATTGTTTATATAAATTCTGAAATGATTATATATTTCTTTGAGATATGAATATATTTGGTCTGTAGTGCAAATATTAATTGTTGATGAATATCTTTGGCCCGTAGTGCAAAGATGGTTTGTTGATGAATATCTTTGGCCTGTAGTGCAAAGATGAACTGTTGTTGAATATCTTTGGCCCGTAATGCAAAGATGGTTTGTTGATGAATATCTTTGGCCCGTAGTGCAAAGATGGTTTGTTGATGAATATCTTTGGCCCGTAGTGCAAAGATGGATTTGTTAGTATGATTATAAACAGGAATTGTGATTTGGTATAACCATGATCTTTGATGTTTCAGGTAAAGACAGGTGATGAAAATATTCTTCGTCCTGGGTGCGAAGAAAAATTTATAGTCACAATTATGATTATGAGTTATTCATATGATTGTGGAAAGGAACTGTTGAGTGAGGTTACATGGATAAAACATTGTTGATGGATTTTTAACATGGAGAAGATAATAGACTTTATAGTCTATTTGACTCTTCTAATGGATTTTTATCATTTACCATATGTTCTAAATCTCTGATTTATTATTGATGAAGGCTATTGATAATTTAATTATCTTTAGTCATGATATTCTTTACTGAGCTAGTTGTGGTCACCCTTTTGCTTCACAATTCCTTTCAGGTAATAAGAGTGTAGCTGGGTCGAGCGAGGGTAACGGGGAAATAGAACGGTGGTCTCTAGCTGTGGATGTTCTCCCGAAGCAGTATAGAAAAGTTCATTTAGTAGTTATATTTGGTGAATCCAATAGGGTAAGGTGTACCCAACGTTGGAAGGGTGGTTTGCCACTATCATACAAGATGTCTAATGACATACAACCTCGTGTCATCATAAGACAGGGTTGTGTTCATCCACTTGCTGAGTATATATACGAGCACTACCTATATAATCTTGGTGTTTGTTTAAAGTATAATTCTCAATTAGAGACAGTAGAGATAATGATATGTCAAGAGAAGACTCACCATTGGGAAGAATATGATAGTAATCTTCTCGTTTTTCTTTGGGGTCTATTGGGTCAAACATAATTCTGTGGCCATATGATATCTATTATAACCTAGAAGCATGGCCTCCCATGTACGAAGGTTTCCTTGAGCACTTCTAAAAGATTCTAATTTCTAAAACAGTTTTTGACTATACCTTTATGTAAGGTGTTATTGTGAGGTGATGTCCACGGTTGGAACATGAGTCACATTTGGTATATATTTGTATCCAAACTCACAGCATATGTGTTGTTGTATTTTGCACGACAATTGTTGTAATAAAGTTGTAGTTGTTTTCTGTACCATGTATTTGATGACTCAGAATGGGTTGGATGGAATGGACCTATTTTGGGGTCGTCACAGTTGGTATCAGAGCTTAGGGATATGATCTCTGGTGGAGATCGGGGAATATAACTAGGAGGGGAGAGATGCGTAAATCCTTCGCTAGTGTGTCCTACCTAAGCTTATTTGTTGGTCAGTCATAATATCGGGATATTATGTGATATGTTAATTTGTTAAATTAACCCTTGTTTTGAAGCTGTATTCTAGAAAGATATCTGAAATACAGGAGATGAGCAATGGAGAAATCATGATGATAAGGAAGATGGAATCTGAAATGAAAGGAAGGTATTCTCAACTCTTTGAAATACCAGGTACGTAAATTTCGGGGACGAAATTTCATAAGGAGGGGAGATTGTAAGACCCCGAATTTTATGAAATAAAAGTATTCAATTTTTCTTATAATTACTATTCAGTAAATGGTTAAATTGATAAATGTTAAAGTTAAGGGTGATATATGATTTTTTTTCAAAATACACAAGTGGTTATAAAATAACCATTGTTGTCGGGGAATATTCGTTTGGTCGTGGAATATTTTTTCTGTCGGGGAATATTCGTACGACGACACAGCTATTTGTGGGCCCCATAATGAATAACTGTCGGGTGAAGAAAACGACAAATTTGAGTTTTTACAAATAACGGCGTAGTTGTTACCGTTAACACTGTTGGAATACCCGGTGGTTAAAATACAGTAATACGCGTTATTGCACAGTAGCACACGGTATTGCACAGTATTTTTAAAATTATTGATTCTTACGTAAGAAGGCACTACTCAATAATTGTTACAGTAATTACTGTTCAATATTTTATTTTATTGATTCAATAATTGCTACGTTAAAATTTTATATTATTGTTGTTCAATAATTGTTGCTGCACAGTATCTTCCATTATCAGATCAATAATTCATATTATTTGAATAGTATTATTAGATAGCATTATTGGCAATGTCTAGAAAGTTCTGTCTAAGGAGAGGTTTGGTCATCTAATTGCGCGCTAGTAAGGAGAAATCCTTATTGGAAAGCCCCCTCTTTCCTGGGAACGGCCTGGTTGTCATAAATGTGATTCTGTAATATTATTTGTGAATAATTAATTATTGATTCATATGATAAGGAAATATTTATTTTATGTGGATATAAATGAGGGATATATTTTTGTGGTTAAAAATGAAGGAGTTAATGTTGAGGTTTTTATCAGTATTTTTGTCGGAATGGAGGTATTAAAAATCAGGGTTTTTGAGATATTTTGCGGGGGTTATAATTTTTAATCCGACCGTTGGATCGTGGTAATTTTTGGATATGTTATACATATATAAGTTGAGTATATGTCCACAAATTTTGAACCGTTAAAAATGAACGTATGATTTATTATGAATTTTACGAGATGACTGGTTCAGAAATTGTTGAATTTTTGGAGTTTATCATTTTGGTGGAAAATTCTAGAATTGGTGGGCCCCACTTGTGGTTGGTGAAGAAATGTGCTGAATTATATTTCAAATGTGGTGGGTGGGAATAGTAGCAGGTAAAGCCATCAGGTTGCAGGTCAAACCTACCAAAATTTTCCTATAAATAGAGGGCTAAGTTAGAATTGAAAATCACACCAGAAACATAAGCTTTTTCTCTTTCTCTCTCTAGATTATTGAGTGTATTTTGTGAGTATTTAGATACTTGGTGAGTTGCTATTCATCAGTGCAAGTTTCCTTCAGCCTTATACCGATCAGAAGTACTGCTCTTTTGAGGTAAGGGATAGTAAGGGATATTAAGGGATTTTAAGGGTTGTTATGATTTTCAGTTTCGTAATTTTTCTGATCTTCAAAAATTTTGGAAAAATTTGAAATGATATTTTGATGAGTTTTCTTGATTGTGTCCAAAAATGGTGATTTTTGGATGTATAGATTGAGAGTTATGAATTTTATGAGAAAAGACTATTTTAAAAGTAACCGCTTATAATTCCTTGTGGTTAACTCCAAAATTGATGAAATTTTTATTGGGAGTACATGTGTATGATAGAAGTATACTCTGTAAATTTCAGAATTTTTGGACAAAAGTATAATTTTTGATAAATGTCTAAATATTCGGTGGTTTTGGCCATATGAAAAATAGTAAATGAGTTTTAAAAATTCTGAGAAAAATATATGTTCAATATTGGACTATATTATGCTAAATCTCAGAAAAGAAATATTTTTGAAAATGATTTGATATTTTTCATGAAAATGGTCTAGTTATGAGTAAATGAATTAAATATGTTTTGTGAAGTAAGAAAATTAGAAAATAGGATTTTTTGACTGGAGAATCCTATATGAGGTATATGCAGATTTTTTATGAGGGTTTTGATTATTGATGATGAAATTGTAAGAGTTGGCATTTTATGATGATTAAATGCATTAATTAGTAAAGTGTAAACAATTAAAATAAATTGTTTATAAATTTATGAAATGTTATTCTTTCAATATCATTATACCGAAATATTGGTATGTATTTTATTGTGGAATTTCTATCTTTTGTGTCGGGGTTACTATTCATGAGTTACTATTCACGATTTACTATTCATGAGTTACGAATATTACTCTTGAGATTAAAACTATATGTTGATCATATTATTTTTATCATCATATATAACATTTTTATAACCCTGATGTTGAAATTCTCTTTCACTGGAGTGTAAAGATGAATAGATTATTGGTATGATCATGACTAGGGTTCTCTTTGGCCTGTAGTGCAAAGTTGAATTGTGACTGGTATGATCATGACCATTGAATTTATAACTGAATATCTTAAGCTTAAGTGCAAAGGTGATTTGATCAACATGGTTATAATTATTGTTTATATAAATTCTGAAATGATTATATATTTCTTTGAGATATGAATATATTTGGTCTGTAGTGCAAATATTAATTGTTGATGAATATCTTTGGCCCGTAGTGCAAAGATGGTTTGTTGATGAATATCTTTGGCCTGTAGTGCAAAGATGAACTGTTGTTGAATATCTTTGGCCCGTAATGCAAAGATGGTTTGTTGATGAATATCTTTGGCCCGTAGTGCAAAGATGGTTTGTTGATGAATATCTTTGGCCCGTAGTGCAAAGATGGATTTGTTAGTATGATTATAAACAGGAATTGTGATTTGGTATAACCATGATCTTTGATGTTTCAGGTAAAGACAGGTGATGAAAATATTCTTCGTCCTGGGTGCGAAGAAAAATTTATAGTCACAATTATGATTATGAGTTATTCATATGATTGTGGAAAGGAACTGTTGAGTGAGGTTACATGGATAAAACATTGTTGATGGATTTTTAACATGGAGAA
This sequence comes from Panax notoginseng, assembly GCA_016801055.1. Lineage (NCBI taxonomy): Eukaryota > Viridiplantae > Streptophyta > Magnoliopsida > Apiales > Araliaceae > Panax > Panax notoginseng. The sequence continues at coordinate 84,064,379 of CM029017.1, read as the reverse complement.
GATAATAGACTTTATAGTCTATTTGACTCTTCTAATGGATTTTTATCATTTACCATATGTTCTAAATCTCTGATTTATTATTGATGAAGGCTATTGATAATTTAATTATCTTTAGTCATGATATTCTTTACTGAGCTAGTTGTGCTCACCCTTTTGCTTCACAATTCCTTTCAGGTAATAAGAGTGTAGCTGGGTCGAGCGAGGGTAACGGGGAAATAGAACGGTGGTCTCTAGCTGTGGATGTTCTCCCGAAGCAGTATAGAAAAGTTCATTTAGTAGTTATATTTGGTGAATCCAATAGGGTAAGGTGTACCCAACGTTGGAAGGGTGGTTTGCCACTATCATACAAGATGTCTAATGACATACAACCTCGTGTCATCATAAGACAGGGTTGTGTTCATCCACTTGCTGAGTATATATACGAGCACTACCTATATAATCTTGGTGTTTGTTTAAAGTATAATTCTCAATTAGAGACAGTAGAGATAATGATATGTCAAGAGAAGACTCACCATTGGGAAGAATATGATAGTAATCTTCTCGTTTTTCTTTGGGGTCTATTGGGTCAAACATAATTCTGTGGCCATATGATATCTATTATAACCTAGAAGCATGGCCTCCCATGTACGAAGGTTTCCTTGAGCACTTCTAAAAGATTCTAATTTCTAAAACAGTTTTTGACTATACCTTTATGTAAGGTGTTATTGTGAGGTGATGTCCACGGTTGGAACATGAGTCACATTTGGTATATATTTGTATCCAAACTCACAGCATATGTGTTGTTGTATTTTGCACGACAATTGTTGTAATAAAGTTGTAGTTGTTTTCTGTACCATGTATTTGATGACTCAGAATGGGTTGGATGGAATGGACCTATTTTGGGGTCGTCTGTTTTAGAAATTAGAATCTTTGGGAAGTGCTCAAGGAAACCTTCGTACATGGGAGGCCACGCGTCTAGGTTATGATAGATATCATATGGCCACAGAATTATCCTTGGTTGACCCAATAGACCCCAAAGAAAAACGAGAAGATTACTATCATATTCTTCCCAATGGTGAGTCTTCTCTTGACATATCATTATCTCTACTGTCTCTAATTGAGAATTATACTTTAAACAAACACCAAGATTATATAGGTAGTGTTCGTATATATACTCAGCAAGTGGATGAGCACATCCCTGTCTTATGATGACACGAGGTTGTATGTCGTTAGACATCTTGTATGATAGTGGCAAACCACCCTTCCAACGTTGGGTACACCTTACCCTATTGGATTCACCAAATATAACTACTAAATGAACTTTTCTATACTACTTCGGGAGAACATCCACAGCTAGAGACCACTGTTCTATTTTTTCGTTACCCTCGCTCGACCCAGCTACACTCTTATTACCTGAAAGGAATTGTGAAGCAAAAGGGTGAGCACAACTAGCCCAGTAAAGAATATCATGACTAAAGATAATTAAATTATCAGTAGCCTTCATCAATAATAAATCAGAGATTTAGAACATATGGTAAATGATAAAAATTTCAACCATAGTTGCAGCGGAACGAGCAATCCGTTAGAAGAGTCAAATAGACTATAAAGTTTATTATCTTCTCCATGTAAAAAATCCACCAACAATATTTTATCCATGTAACATCACTCAACAGTTCCTTTCCACAATCATATGAATAACTCATAATCATAATTGTGACTATAAATTTTTCTTCGCACCCAGGACGAAGAATATTTTCATCACTTGTCTTTACCTGAAACATCAAAGATCATGGTTATACCAAATCACAGTTCCTGTTTATAATCATACTAACAAATCCATCTTTGCACTACGGGCCAAAGATATTCATCAACAAACCATCTTTGCACTACGGGCCAAAGATATTCAACAACAATTCATCTTTGCACTACAGGTCAAAGATATTCAACAACAGTTCATCTTTGCACTACAGGCCAAAGATATTCATCAACAGGCCATCTTTGCACTACATGCCAAAGATATTCATCAACAATTCATATTTGCACTACAGGCCAAATATATTCATATCTCAAAGAAATATATAATCATTTCAGAATTTATATAAACAATAATTATAACCATGTTGATCAATTCACCTTTGCACTTAAGCTTAAGATATTCAATTATAAATTCAATGGTCATGATCATACCAGTCACAATTCAACTTTGCACTACAGGCCAAAGAGAACCCTAGTCATGATCATACCAATAATCTACCCATCTTTACACTCCAGTGAAAGAGAATTTTAACATCAGGGTTATAAAAATGTTATATATGATGATAAAAATAATATGATCAACATATAGTTTTAATCTCAAGAGTAATATTCGTAACTCATGAATAGTAAATCGTGAATAGTAACTCATGAATAGTAACCCCGACACAAAAGATAGAAATTCCACAATAAAATACATACCAATATTTCGGTATAATGATATTGAAAGAATAACATTTCATAAATTTATAAACAATTTATTTTAATTGTTTACACTTTACTAATTAATGCATTTAATCATCATAAAATGCCAACTCTTACAATTTCATCATCAATAATCAAAACCCTCATAAAAAAATCTGTATATACCTCATATAGGATTCTCAAGCCATAAAATCCTATTTTCCAATTTTCTTACTTCACAAAACATATTTAATTCATTTTCTCATAACTAGACTATTTTTATGAAAAATACCAAATCAGTCCCATAAATATTTCTTTTCTGGGATTTAGCATAATATAGTCCCATAGTGAACATATATTTTTCTCAGAATTTTTAAAAGTCATTTACTATTTTTCATATGGCCAAAATAGCCGAATATTTAGACATTTATCAACAATTGTACTTTTGTCTAAAAATTCTGAAATTTACAGAGTATACTTCTATCATATACATGTACTCCCAATAAAAATTTCATCAATTTTGGAGTTAACCACAAGGAATTATAAGCTGTTACTTTTAAAATAGTCTTTTCTCATAAAATTCATAACTCTCAATCTATACATCCAAAAATCACCATTTTTGGACACAATCAAGAAAACTCATCAAAATATCATTTCAAATTTTTCCAGAATTTTTGAAGATCAGAAAAATTACGAAACTGAAAATCATAACAACCCTTAAAATCCCTTAATATCCCTTACTATCCCTTACCTCAAAAGAGCAGTACTTCTGATCGGTACAATTCATATTATTTGAATAATATTATTAGATAGCATTATTGGCAATGTCTAGAAAGTTCTGTCTAAGGAGAGGTTTGGTCATCTAATTGCGCGCTAGTAAGGAGAAATCCTTATTGGAAAGCCCCCTCTTTCCTGGGAACGGCCTGGTTGTCATAAATGTGATTCTGTAATATTATTTGTGAATAATTAATTATTGATTTATATGATAAGAAAATATTTATTTTATGTGGATATAAATGAGGGATATATTTTTGTGGTTAAAAAATGAAGGAGTTAATGTTGAGGCGTTTTATCAGTATTTTTATCGGAATGGAGGTATTAAAAATCAAATCAGAGTTTTTGAGAAATATTGCGGGTGTTATAATTTTTAATCCGACCGTTGGATCGTGGTAATTTTTGGATATGTTATACATATATAAGTTGAGTATATGTCCACAAATTTTGAACCGTTAAAAATGAACGTATGATTTATTATGAATTTTACGAGATGACTGGTTCAGAAATTGTTGAATTTTCAGAGTTTATCATTTTGGTGGAAAATTCTAGAATTGGTGGGCCCCACTTGTGGTTGGTGAAGAAATGTGCTGAATTATATTTCAAATGTGGTGGGTGGGAATAGTAGCAGGTAAAGCCATCAGGTTGCAGGTTAAACCTACCAAAATTTTCCTATAAATAGAGGGCTAAGTTAGAATTGAAAATCACACCAGAAACATAAGTTTTCTCTCTTTCTCTCTCTATATTATGAAGCATATTTTGTGAGTTTTTAGATACTTGGTGAGTTGCTATTCATCAGTGCAAGTTTTCTTCAGCATCATATCCGATATTCCGTCAGAAGTACTGCTCTTTTGAGGTAAGGGATAGTAAGGGATAGTAAGGGATAGTAAGGGATTTTAAGGGTTGTTATGTTTTTCAGTTTCGTAATTTTTCTGAACTTCAAAAATTCTGGAAAAATTTGAAATGATATTTTGATGAGTTTTCTTGATTGTGTCCAAAAATGGTGATTTTTGGATGTATAGATTGAGAGTTATGAATTTTATGAGAAAAGACTATTTTAAAAGTAACTGCTTATAATTCCTTGTGATTAACTCCAAAATTGATGAAATTTTTATTGGGAGTACATGTATATGATAGAAGTATACTCTGTAAATTTCAGAATTTTTGGACAAAAGTACAATTTTTGATAAATGTCTAAATATTCGGCTATTTTGGCCATATGAAAAATAGTAAATGACTTTTAAAAATTCTGAGAAAAATATATGTTCACTATGGGACTATATTAAGCTAAATCCCAGAAAAAAAATATTTTTTGAACTGATTTGGTATTTTTCATGAAAATAGTCTAGTTATGAGTAAATGAATTAAATATGTTTTGTGAAGAAAGAAAATTGGAAAATAGGATTTTATGGCTTGAGAATCCTATATGAGGTATATGCAGATTTTTGATGAGGGTTTTGGTTATTGATGATAAAATTGTAAGAGTTGGCATTTTATGATGATTAAATGCATTAATTAGTAAAGTGTAAACAATTAAAATAAATTGTTTATAAATTTAAGTAATGTTATTCTTTCAATATCATTATACCGAAATATTGGTATGAATTTTATTGTAGAATTTCTATCTTTTGTGTCGGGATTACTATTCATGAGTTACGAATATTACTCTTGAGATTAAAACTATATGTTGATCATATTATTTTTATCATCATATATAATATTTTTATAACCCTGATGTTGAAATTCTCTTTCACTGGAGTGTAAAGATGGGTAGATTATTGGTATGATCATGACTAGGGTTCTCTTTGGCCTGTAGTGCAAAGTTGAATTGTGACTGGTATGATCATGACCATTGAATTTATAATTGAATATCTTAAGCTTAAGTGCAAAGGTGAATTGATCAACATGGTTATAATTATTGTTTATATAAATTCTGAAATGATTATATATTTCTTTGAGATATGAATATATTTGGCCTGTAGTGCAAATATGAATTGTTGATGAATATCTTTGGCATGTAGTGCAAAGATGGCCTGTTGATGAATATCTTTGGCCCGTAGTGCAAAGATGGTTTGTTGATGAATATCTTTGGCCCGTAGTGCAAAGATGGTTTGTTGATGAATATCTTTGGCCCGTAGTGCAAAGATGGATTTGTTAGTATGATTATAAACAGGAACTGTGATTTGGTATAACCATGATCTTTGATGTTTCAGGTAAAGACAGGCGATGAAAATATTCTTCGTCCTGGGTGCGAAGAAAAATTTATAGTCACAATTATAATTATGAGTTATTCATATGATTATGGAAAGGAACTGTTGAGTGATGTTTCAGGGATAAAACATTATTGGTGGATTTTTAACATGGAGAAGATAATAGACTTTATAGTCTATTTGACTCTTCTAATGAATTGCTCGTTCTGCTGCAACTATGGTTGAAATTTTTATCATTTACCATATGTTCTAAATCTCTAATTTATTGTTGATGAAGGCTATTGATAATTGAATTATCTTTAGTCATGATATTCTTTACTGAGCTCGTTGTGCTCACCCTTTTGCTTCACAATTCCTTTCAGGTAATAAGAGTGTAGCTGGGTCGAGCGGGGGGATAACAAGGGAATAGAACGGTGGTCATCATTTAGTAGTTATATTTGGTGAAGAAAATAGGGTGAGGCGAACCCAACGTTGGAAGGGTGTTTTGTCACTATCATACAAGATGTCTAATGACATACAACCTCGTGTCATCATAAGACAGGGTTGTGCTCATCCACTTGCTGAGTATATCTACAAGCACTACCTATATAATCTTGGTGTTTGTTTGAAGTAAAATTCTCAGTTAGATACAGTGGAGATAATGATAAGTCAAGAGAAGACTCACCATTGGGAAGAATATGCTAGTAATCTTCTCGTTTTTCTTTGGGGTCTATTGGGTCAACCAGGGATAATTCTGTGGCCATATGATATCTATCATAACCTAGATGGAAAATTCTAGAATTGGTGGGCCCCACTTGTGGTTGGTGAAGAAATGTGCTGAATTATATTTCAAATGTGGTGGGTGGGAATAGTAGCAGGTAAAGCCATCAGGTTGCAGGTTAAACCTACCAAAATTTTCCTATAAATAGAGGGCTAAGTTAGAATTGAAAATCACACCAGAAACATAAGTTTTCTCTCTTTCTCTCTCTATATTATGAAGCATATTTTGTGAGTTTTTAGATACTTGGTGAGTTGCTATTCATCAGTGCAAGTTTTCTTCAGCATCATATCCGATATTCCGTCAGAAGTACTGCTCTTTTGAGGTAAGGGATAGTAAGGGATAGTAAAGAATTTTAAGGGTTGTTATGATTTTCAGTTTCGTAATTTTTCTGATCTTCAAAAATTTTGGAAAAATTTGAAATGATTAATTGATGAGTTTTCTTGATTGTGTCCAAAAATGGTGATTTTTGGATGTATAGATTGAGAGTTATGAATTTTATGAGAAAATACTATTTTAAAAGTAACCGCTTATAATTCCTTGTGGTTAACTCCAAAATTGATGAAATTTTTATTGGGGGTACATGTGTATGATAGAAGTATACTCTGTAAATTTCAGAATTTTTGGACAAAAGTATAATTTTTGATAAATGTCTAAATATTCGGCTATTTTGGCCATATGAAAAATAGTAAATGACTTTTAAAAATTCTGAGAAAAATATATGTTCACTATGGGACTATATTAAGCTAAATCCCAGAAAAAAAATATTTTTTGAACTGATTTGGTATTTTTCATGAAAATAGTCTAGTTATGAGTAAATGAATTAAATATGTTTTGTGAAGAAAGAAAATTGGAAAATAGGATTTTATGGCTTGAGAATCCTATATGAGGTATATGCAGATTTTTGATGAGGGTTTTGGTTATTGATGATAAAATTGTAAGAGTTGGCATTTTATGATGATTAAATGCATTAATTAGTAAAGTGTAAACAATTAAAATAAATTGTTTATAAATTTAAGTAATGTTATTCTTTCAATATCATTATACCGAAATATTGGTATGAATTTTATTGTAGAATTTCTATCTTTTGTGTCGGGATTACTATTCATGAGTTACGAATATTACTCTTGAGATTAAAACTATATGTTGATCATATTATTTTTATCATCATATATAATATTTTTATAACCCTGATGTTGAAATTCTCTTTCACTGGAGTGTAAAGATGGGTAGATTATTGGTATGATCATGACTAGGGTTCTCTTTGGCCTGTAGTGCAAAGTTGAATTGTGACTGGTATGATCATGACCATTGAATTTATAATTGAATATCTTAAGCTTAAGTGCAAAGGTGAATTGATCAACATGGTTATAATTATTGTTTATATAAATTCTGAAATGATTATATATTTCTTTGAGATATGAATATATTTGGCCTGTAGTGCAAATATGAATTGTTGATGAATATCTTTGGCATGTAGTGCAAAGATGGCCTGTTGATGAATATCTTTGGCCCGTAGTGCAAAGATGGTTTGTTGATGAATATCTTTGGCCCGTAGTGCAAAGATGGTTTGTTGATGAATATCTTTGGCCCGTAGTGCAAAGATGGATTTGTTAGTATGATTATAAACAGGAACTGTGATTTGGTATAACCATGATCTTTGATGTTTCAGGTAAAGACAGGCGATGAAAATATTCTTCGTCCTGGGTGCGAAGAAAAATTTATAGTCACAATTATGATTATGAGTTATTCATATGATTGTGGAAAGGAACTGTTGAGTGATGTTACAGGGATAAAACATTATTGGTGGATTTTTAACATGGAGAAGATAATAGACTTTATAGTCTATTTGACTCTTCTAATGAATTGCTCGTTCTGCTGCAACTATGGTTGAAATTTTTATCATTTACCATATGTTCTAAATCTCTAATTTATTGTTGATGAAGGCTATTGATAATTGAATTATCTTTAGTCATGATATTCTTTACTGAGCTCGTTGTGCTCACCCTTTTGCTTCACAATTCCTTTCAGGTAATAAGAGTGTAGCTGGGTCGAGCGGGGGGATAACAAGGGAATAGAACGGTGGTCATCATTTAGTAGTTATATTTGGTGAAGAAAATAGGGTGAGGCGAACCCAACGTTGGAAGGGTGTTTTGTCACTATCATACAAGATGTCTAATGACATACAACCTCGTGTCATCATAAGACAGGGTTGTGCTCATCCACTTGCTGAGTATATCTACAAGCACTACCTATATAATCTTGGTGTTTGTTTGAAGTAAAATTCTCAGTTAGATACAGTGGAGATAATGATAAGTCAAGAGAAGACTCACCATTGGGAAGAATATGATAGTAATCTTCTCGTTTTTCTTTGGGGTCTATTGGGTCAACCAAGGATAATTCTGTGGCCATATGATATCTATCATAACCTAGATGCGTGGCCTCCCATGTACGAAAGTTTCCTTGAGCACTTCCCAAAGATTCTAATTTCTAAAACAGTTTTTGACTATACCTTTATGTAAGGTGTTATTGTGAGGTGATGTCCACGGTTGGAACATGAGTCACATTTGGTATATATTTGTATCCAAACTCACAGCATATGTGTTGTTGTATTTTGCACGACAATTGTTATAATAAAGTTGTAGTTATTTTCTGTACCATGTATTTGGCGACTCAGAATGGGTTGGATGGAATGGACCTATTTTGGGGTCGTCACAGGTGGTATCAGAGCTTAGGGATATGATCTCTGGCGGAGATCGGGGAATACAACTAGGAGGGGAGAGATGAGTAAATCCTTCGCTAGTGTGTCTTACCTAAGCTTATTTGTTGGTCAGTCATAATATCGGAATATTATGTGATATGTTAATTTATTAAATTAACCCTTGTTTTGAAGCTGTATTCTAGAATGATATTTGAAATACAGGAGATGAGCAATGGAAAAATCATGATGACAGGAAAGATGGAATCTGAAATGAAAGCAAGGTACTCTCAACTCTTTAAAATACCAGGTACGTAAATTTCGAGGACGAAATTTCATAAGGAGGGGAGATTGTAAGACCCCGAATTTTATGAAATAAAAGTATTCAATTTTTCTTATAATTACTATTTAGTAAATGGTTAAATTGATAAAAATTTAAAGTTATGGGTGAAATATGAATTTTTTTTCAAAATAAGCAAGTGGTTATAAAATAATCATTGTTGTCGGGGAATATTCGTTTGGTCGTGGAATATTCTTTCTGTCGGAGAATATTCGTACGACGACGCAGCTATTTGTGGGCCCCATAACGAATAACTGTCGGGTGAAGGAAAACGACAAATTTGAGTTTTTACAAATAACGACGTAGTTGTTACTGTTAACACTGTTGGAATACCCGGTGGTTAAAATACAGTAATACGCGTTATTACACAGTAGCACACGGTATTGCATAGTATTTTTGAAATTATTGATTCTTACGTAAGAAGGCACTACTCAATAATTGTTACAGTAATTACTGTTCAATATTTTATTTTATTGATTCAATAATTGCTACGTTGAAATTTTATATTATTGTTGTTCAATAATTGTTGCTGCACAGTATTTTCCATTATCAGATCAATAATTCATATTATTTGAATAATATTATTAGATAGCATTATTGGCAATGTCTAGAAAGTTCTGTCTAAGGAGAGGTTTGGTCATCTAATTGCGCGCTAGTAAGGAGAAATCCTTATTGGAAAGCCCCCTCTTTCCTGGGAACGGCCTGGTTGTCATAAATGTGATTCTGTAATATTATTTGTGAATAATTAATTATTGATTTATATGATAAGAAAATATTTATTTTATGTGGATATAAATGAGGGATATATTTTTGTGGTTAAAAAATGAAGGAGTTAATGTTGAGGCGTTTTATCAGTATTTTTATCGGAATGGAGGTATTAAAAATCAAATCAGAGTTTTTGAGAAATATTGCGGGTGTTATAATTTTTAATCCGACCGTTGGATCGTGGTAATTTTTGGATATGTTATACATATATAAGTTGAGTATATGTCCACAAATTTTGAACCGTTAAAAATGAACGTATGATTTATTATGAATTTTACGAGATGACTGGTTCAGAAATTGTTGAATTTTCAGAGTTTATCATTTTGGTGGAAAATTCTAGAATTGGTGGGCCCCACTTGTGGTTGGTGAAGAAATGTGCTGAATTATATTTCAAATGTGGTGGGTGGGAATAGTAGCAGGTAAAGCCATCAGGTTGCAGGTTAAACCTACCAAAATTTTCCTATAAATAGAGGGCTAAGTTAGAATTGAAAATCACACCAGAAACATAAGTTTTCTCTCTTTCTCTCTCTATATTATGAAGCATATTTTGTGAGTTTTTAGATACTTGGTGAGTTGCTATTCATCAGTGCAAGTTTTCTTCAGCATCATATCCGATATTCCGTCAGAAGTACTGCTCTTTTGAGGTAAGGGATAGTAAGGGATAGTAAAGAATTTTAAGGGTTGTTATGATTTTCAGTTTCGTAATTTTTCTGATCTTCAAAAATTTTGGAAAAATTTGAAATGATTAATTGATGAGTTTTCTTGATTGTGTCCAAAAATGGTGATTTTTGGATGTATAGATTGAGAGTTATGAATTTTATGAGAAAATACTATTTTAAAAGTAACCGCTTATAATTCCTTGTGGTTAACTCCAAAATTGATGAAATTTTTATTGGGGGTACATGTGTATGATAGAAGTATACTCTGTAAATTTCAGAATTTTTGGACAAAAGTATAATTTTTGATAAATGTCTAAATATTCGGCTATTTTGGCCATATGAAAAATAGTAAATGACTTTTAAAAATTCTGAGAAAAATATATGTTCACTATGGGACTATATTAAGCTAAATCCCAGAAAAAAAATATTTTTTGAACTGATTTGGTATTTTTCATGAAAATAGTCTAGTTATGAGTAAATGAATTAAATATGTTTTGTGAAGAAAGAAAATTGGAAAATAGGATTTTATGGCTTGAGAATCCTATATGAGGTATATGCAGATTTTTGATGAGGGTTTTGGTTATTGATGATAAAATTGTAAGAGTTGGCATTTTATGATGATTAAATGCATTAATTAGTAAAGTGTAAACAATTAAAATAAATTGTTTATAAATTTAAGTAATGTTATTCTTTCAATATCATTATACCGAAATATTGGTATGAATTTTATTGTAGAATTTCTATCTTTTGTGTCGGGATTACTATTCATGAGTTACGAATATTACTCTTGAGATTAAAACTATATGTTGATCATATTATTTTTATCATCATATATAATATTTTTATAACCCTGATGTTGAAATTCTCTTTCACTGGAGTGTAAAGATGGGTAGATTATTGGTATGATCATGACTAGGGTTCTCTTTGGCCTGTAGTGCAAAGTTGAATTGTGACTGGTATGATCATGACCATTGAATTTATAATTGAATATCTTAAGCTTAAGTGCAAAGGTGAATTGATCAACATGGTTATAATTATTGTTTATATAAATTCTGAAATGATTATATATTTCTTTGAGATATGAATATATTTGGCCTGTAGTGCAAATATGAATTGTTGATGAATATCTTTGGCATGTAGTGCAAAGATGGCCTGTTGATGAATATCTTTGGCCCGTAGTGCAAAGATGGTTTGTTGATGAATATCTTTGGCCCGTAGTGCAAAGATGGTTTGTTGATGAATATCTTTGGCCCGTAGTGCAAAGATGGATTTGTTAGTATGATTATAAACAGGAACTGTGATTTGGTATAACCATGATCTTTGATGTTTCAGGTAAAGACAGGCGATGAAAATATTCTTCGTCCTGGGTGCGAAGAAAAATTTATAGTCACAATTATGATTATGAGTTATTCATATGATTGTGGAAAGGAACTGTTGAGTGATGTTTCAGGGATAAAACATTATTGGTGGATTTTTAACATGGAGAAGATAATAGACTTTATAGTCTATTTGACTCTTCTAATGAATTGCTCGTTCTGCTGCAACTATGGTTGAAATTTTTATCATTTACCATATGTTCTAAATCTCTAATTTATTGTTGATGAAGGCTATTGATAATTGAATTATCTTTAGTCATGATATTCTTTACTGAGCTCGTTGTGCTCACCCTTTTGCTTCACAATTCCTTTCAGGTAATAAGAGTGTAGCTGGGTCGAGCGGGGGGATAACAAGGGAATAGAACGGTGGTCATCATTTAGTAGTTATATTTGGTGAAGAAAATAGGGTGAGGCGAACCCAACGTTGGAAGGGTGTTTTGTCACTATCATACAAGATGTCTAATGACATACAACCTCGTGTCATCATAAGACAGGGTTGTGCTCATCCACTTGCTGAGTATATCTACAAGCACTACCTATATAATCTTGGTGTTTGTTTGAAGTAAAATTCTCAGTTAGATGCAGTGGAGATAATGATAAGTCAAGAGAAGACTCACCATTGGGAAGAATATGCTAGTAATCTTCTCGTTTTTCTTTGGGGTCTATTGGGTCAACCAAGGATAATTCTGTGGCCATATGATATCTATCATAACCTAGATGCGTGGCCTCCCATGTACGAAAGTTTCCTTGAGCACTTCCCAAAGATTCTAATTTCTAAAACAGTTTTTGACTATACCTTTATGTAAGGTGTTATTGTGAGGTGATGTCCACGGTTGGAACATGAGTCACATTTGGTATATATTTGTATCCAAACTCACAGCATATGTGTTGTTGTATTTTGCACGACAATTGTTATAATAAAGTTGTAGTTATTTTCTGTACCATGTATTTGGCGACTCAGAATGGGTTGTAGTTTTATTAAATTCTTATATCATTATCATCATCCTCATGTTTATAAAATGTTGAAAGTCATCTGTGGCCTGTAGTGCATAGATGGACTTGGTGTGATTATGTCCAGGGATTATTCGGTATAATCATGACCGTAATGTTATAAATAATGTGAAAAAAATCCTCATTGGCCGTAGTGCATTGATGGACAGTTTTTGGTATGATTATGGCTATGGATTCTCTTTGGCCGTAGTGCAGAGATGAATTGTTTTATGGCATGATCAGGACCGTTGATGAAAACATGATTATCTTTAGCCGTAGTGCATGGATAATTCATGGTCGTGATACTAAAGAATATCCTTGGCCGTAGTGCAGGGGTGATTCGATGATGTGGATTATTTATTAAGCTGAGTCCCAGCGATATAAGTCATGAAAAATCTTTTAAATCATAAAAGATAGTAGATTTTATTCTCTACTCGACTCTTTTAATGGATTGCTTGTTCCGCTGCAGTTAAACTTGATGTCTATTATATTTTATCAGTTTAACATTGTTGAAGACTAATGATAATTTATTCTGCATTATCTTAGTCATGATATTTCTTACTGGGCTAGTTGAGCTCACCCTTTCTTTCACTGTTCTCTTCAGGAAATGAGAACGTAGCTGGGGCAAGTCGGGAAACGGAGTGATGGTTCGAATGATAGTATTAGTTAGTAGTCCTCACTATTCTATGTAATAGTGTGTTAATAAATGTAATGAGGACTCCTTTTGAGTATGAATACTCTCTAGAATATAATATTTGTATTCAAACTCGCAGTTTATGTTTTGTTGTATTGTATACGACAGATGTATTAATCAGTTGTATTTGTATTCTGTACTATATATCTGACGACCCAAGATGGGTGATGTATACCTAATTTTGGGGGCGTCACAGTTGGTATCAAAGCTTAGGGATATGATCCCTGGCTAGGATGTGAGAATAGAACTAGGAGGGGAGAGACGGGGAATTCCTTCACTAGTATGACCTACCTAAGTTTATTTGGTATTTAATTGGTCGGTCAGAATATAGGGATAATATGTTACATGTCAGTTAACCTTTGTTTTGTGACAGTGTTTGGGAATGGCAGCTGAAAATGTTTACAATGGAATGAATGAGACCGTGGAGACACCTATAATCACCAACCAGGTTAATGTGATTCGAGATATCCATGTGGTGATTGAGGAATTAAAAGTTGCACTTAAGCTAGTCGCAAAGGTAGCAACTGAGAGTGAGGAAGAAGAGAAACCTGAGGTTGATTTATTAGAAGAACTTATTGATCAAAATGTAGAATTACAAAATCGTATTCATGAGTTAGAAGAGCAGGCTGAAGAACGACAGGCGGTCGTAGAACAAAGGGATGCAATAATTCAAAATTGTATTACCCGATGTGCGATGGTTGAACAGAAGCAATCTTTGGCAGAGTATACGATATTAAAGCTGGAATCTGAGTATTCAAATGTCAAGGAGCAGCTGAAAGAAGAAATAACTGAACGACTGAGAATGAAAGATGCATGGGTGAAAGCCGCACGACGCGTTGATATTGTGAAAAGAGAAGTCCGATCCAAGAAAGCTAAAATAGATGATATGTAATTTTTTTTTCGACGGTAATTGGGATAATCCAGCATCGAGTTTTGAATTACCCTAACGAGGAATCAAATGAAGTTATCACGGGTTAGTTAATTATAAATTTTTGCAGAGTCTATACCTTATTAGATACCGATTCTACCCATTCTTTTATCTCACTTGCTTGCGCTCAACGTTTAAAATTGACTCCAGAGAGATTAAACTTTGACTTATCGATTGAAACTTCGTTAGTAGAAACCTTCATTTCATGTGTTATCCAAGTCTTGGATGAGAGTCACAGTTTTTAAATGATATTTCTATTGTTAATAAATCTCCTGTCGTATTCTTGAAGGACTTCTTAGCCTACCCCTAGAGCGTAAAATCGAATTTTGTATTGACCCCAGTACAAAACCCATTTCTTAAACCCTCAAATATTTCTTTAACAAAAATGAACGTAACATGCGCCAAAGAAGTTGGCTCAAGCTGTTGAAGATTACGATCGTACCATTCAATATCATCATGGAAAAGCGAACGTGGTAGCTGATGCGTTGAGTAGAAGGTCGTATGCGTTTACAAGTGCGAATATACGAACCCACGTGAAGATAACGAATATACTATTAGAATCGACTTTAATCGATAATGTTAAAGCCGCTCAAGCTACAAACCCGGAGCTGACGAATGTGAAGAAGAATGTTCAAGAGGGTTTTATTCTAGAAGCAAGAATCGACGAAGAGAGAAAATCTCAACCCTCGATTTAATTGACCCATTTAAAATCCTCGATCGAGTAGGAACTATGGCTTATAGACTCATTTTACCGCCAAGTATGTCACGTGTTCATAACATTTTTTTTACGTATTGATGTTACGTAAATATGTGGACGTCCCGAACCACATTATTGATTTAGAATCGGACGAGATAGTAGATAATTTAACGTATGAAGATGTACCTGTTAAAATCTTAGATAAGAAGGATTATATTCGATACTCAAAGGTTATACCCCAAGAGTTAGAATTTGAAATGAAGTCAAGGTATCCTCACCTATTCAACATACCAAGTACGTACGTAAATTTCGAGGGCGAAATTTTATAAGGAGGGGAGATTGTGAGACCCCAGATTTTATGAATAAAGATTTAAATTTTTTGAAATATTTTTTTAATATTATGGTGTGAATTTGAGATAATATTATAGTTGTGGGTAGTATTTATAAATTTTGCAAAGTATACAAGTTGTTGTATTATATTCGATTGGTCGGGGAATATTATTTTTGTCGGAAAATATTCGTACGACGACACAATTATTGGTGGACCCCACAACAGAATTATTGTCGGATTGAGAAAACGACAAAAATATTTTATGAAAATAACGACGGAAGTTTTACCTTTAACTGTTGAAACACCCGGTGTTAAAAGTACAGTAATACGCGTGGTTGCATAGTAGCACACGGTATTGATTATTGATGTTTATGTGAGAAGTCACTCAGTATTGTTCAATCGGGTATTCGGGACACTTTTTATGTCGGAGTACTATTCACGAGTTACTATTCACGGGTTACTATTCACCTAAATTACTATTCACTCTAGTATTGTTCACTCGGATATTTGGGACACTTTTCGTGTCGGAGTACTATTCACGAGTTACTATTCATGAGTTATAATATTAATGATGAATGCTGTTCGGAGTTGAATTTGGTGACGCGGACGTGATATTTGAGTCCGGAACGTCGAAATTAGTAAAAATAGTCTATAAACATAAAATTTTCCGAAATTCACTATTTGGTCAAAAAGTCAACAGTTGACTTTTTTTAGAAAAAGTCAAACTTCGAAATTTCAAAATTTATATTTTGATATAAATGGTTTCATTATGTTGGAATTGTTTGTGTTAGTAAAAATTTATATTTATTTCGATAATAATTGATATCTGAAGGTTATATTGACCAATCGAGTATTTAACCGGATAAATGAGCAATTGATTCCTATTATTTCACATGATTATAACTATTTGTTCACATGTAATACTATTGACTCACATTCTTGTTACTATTAGGGGAGTTGGTGCAAGATTGATAATACTTGCATGACTAAGTTAAAAATGGAGGTATAGAGGGAGGTACGATATTGTAATTAATTTTTCACATGTTTAGAACTATTGAGTCACATGATTTTACTATTGATTCACATGATTTACTATTAGGGGAGTTGGTGCAAGTTTGATAATACTTGGATGATTGAATTAAAAATGAAAGAAAAGTTGGAGGTATTGTATTATAATATTTCGAGCCCCAAAACGTGCAATTATCGAAACTATATTTTCCTATAAATAGAAGCTCATCCTTCCTTCATTTCTCACCAATTCACTAAAGTTATAGAGCATTTATTATAGAGAGAAGCTATAGAGAGAAAATCTATAGAAGAAGAGAAGTCTGCTCCCTCACTACTCCTATATCCAGTTTCTTTCAAAGGTAGGGAATATTATTTCTTTCTTTCATCTTCATGAAGAGAACTTCTGTTGTTCCATTCTTTGTTATTATGTTGGAATAACCTGTTTATGCGAAGTACCGCATACTTGGTGAAATTCTTCTATTATTCCATTCCTTATTATTCTGCTGGAACATCCTGTCTGTGCGTTCTACGCCGGACCTGGTTCCGTCTTTACTATTCTGTTGGAATATCCTGTCTGTGCGTTTTACGCCGGACCTGGTTCCGTCTTTATTATTCTGTTGGAACATCCTGTCTGTGCGTTCTACGCCGGACCTGGTTCCGTCTTTATTATTTTGTTTTTATTATTCTGTTGGAATAACCTGTCTATGCGAAGTACCGCATGCATGGTGATTTCTGTTGTTATTCCATTCTTTATTATTCTGTTGGAACATCCTGTCGGTGTGATTTTCACCTGACCTGGTTCCGTTATTATTATTCTGTTGGAATAACCTGTCTATGCGAAGTACCGCATGCATGGTGATTTCTGTTGTTATTCCATTCCTTATTATTCTCAGTTGGTTAAAACTTTGACTTCTATACTCCATGAAATTAGTGGAATATCTTTGATATTTGCGCTTCATCTAGTATCTTTTCATGGAAATATTCTTCTAAGAAATCTTGAATTTTATGCCACAAAGCAGTATCATATTGACAATTTGGACGTTGTTAATTCTTGGATAAATTAATTCTTGAACTTGTTTTATTAAATTCTTATATCATTGTCATCATCCTCATGTTTATAAAATGTTGAAAGTCATCTGTGGCCTGTAGTGCATAGATGGACTTGGTGTGATTATGTCCAGGGATTATTCGGTATAATCATGACCGTAATGTTATAAATAATGTGAAAAAAATCCTCATTGGCCGTAGTGCATTGATGGACAGTTTTTGGTATGATTATGGCTATGGATTCTCTTTGGCCGTAGTGCAGAGATGAATTGTTTTATGGCATGATCAGGACCGTTGATGAAAACATGATTATCTTTAGCCGTAGTGCATGGATAATTCATGGTCGTGATACTAAAGAATATCCTTGGCCGTAGTGCAGGGGTGATTCGATGATGTGGATTATTTATTAAGCTGAGTCCCAGCGATATAAGTCATGAAAAATCTTTTAAATCATAAAAGATAGTAGATTTTATTCTCTACTCGACTCTTTTAATGGATTGCTTGTTCCGCTGCAGTTAAACTTGATGTCTATTATATTTTATCAGTTTAACATTGTTGAAGACTAATGATAATTTATTCTGCATTATCTTAGTCATGATATTTCTTACTGGGCTAGTTGAGCTCACCCTTTCTTTCACTGTTCTCTTCAGGAAATGAGAACGTAGCTGGGGCAAGTCGGGAAACGGAGTGATGGTTCGAATGATAGTATTAGTTAGTAGTCCTCACTATTCTATGTAATAGTGTGTTAATAAATGTAATGAGGACTCCTTTTGAGTATGAATACTCTCTAGAATATAATATTTGTATTCAAACTCGCAGTTTATGTTTTGTTGTATTGTATACGACAGATGTATTAATCAGTTGTATTTGTATTCTGTACTATATATCTGACGACCCAAGATGGGTGATGTATACCTAATTTTGGGGGCGTCACATTTTACCTAAGATCTGGTACATCATTTCTATAACTATTGCGGAAGATATAAACATAAATTGTTTATTCATTAAACTTTTACACATCATTCCCAAGGTCTACAACATTAACTTAATACATACCTTCAATATGTAAAAAGTGTTTACAATGCTATTTTTGCCAAAAAATTTAATAGATCTAACTGTACCATAATTTAATCTTGCACTTTGTCTTTGCTTCTGTCTTTACTCTAGCTTTCATCTTAATCTGTAAAAAAAAAATTATCATGACATAGCAAGGGTGAGCAACAAATTTGCCCAGCAAGTTTTAAATATAATGAAGATATATCATGATTGAAAAGAATGAATAAGCTTTCAAGTTTTCAACAATATAATAATTATGAAATAACATAAATCAAGTTTGATTAATTGCATGACTGAATCAATAATGTTTGAAGGTCAACAATGACCATAAATAATTTAACTGAACCTTATGGTAATGAAGGTGATCAGCCTTTCATACCTAATGAACATACGCAACATGCACTAAGTGCGAATCAATAATCAGTATAGACGTGAATAATCAACAATAATTATTCACTAACATGTTTTGAACATACAACTCAAGTTTGAGTTAGGGAAACTTGCCTAAACCGCTGATTACCACTAAGCAATCTAATATAATCTCTCACGAAAGACCTATCAGTATAAGATTGATCTTTCAATCAGCATAGCATACCTGTTAGCTCATAATACTATTACTTTATCCATAGATTATCTAACACTTAATCAAATATTAGATAACCTCTTAACACATTATTATTATTATTGTCCTTTGATAATTCTTTAATCAATATATCATATCCATTATGATTTAACACTCCAATAAGATAATACCAAACCAACAACCTGGATTTCAAATCTAGCAAGCTGGATTCCAAATCCAGTAACCTAGATGGTCGATTCAGCAAACCAAACTGCAATCCAGCAAGCTGGATTCAACATATTTTCAATTCTGTAAATTTCTTTTCAATCCAGCAAGCTGGATTCTAAATCCTTCAATTAAGTAAGCTTCTCCATTAATCCAGCAAGCTGGATTCCATATCCTTTTCACGAAAATACCAAATCAATTTATTATTTTTCTATCATTTGTCCAAACACATATACATATATTTCATACACAAAAAGTATTTTTCCATAATTTTTCAACTTCCTTTGGTATATTTCAAAAATTATTTTTAGTCAATTCCTTAAGAAATTAGCCCCATCACGCTTAACTCCAGAAATTCCCATCTTTTGACACAATCTTATACGTGTTAACGTGACGCTCCAGTTTAAATTTCATGGCCATTGGAGTTATAGAACTCCAGTTATAGCGATTTTCATCCGAAAAACCCAAATATTGAAATGACCATAACTTGCTCAATTTAACTCGGAATGAGCTCATATTTGGACAGGAGGTACTTTATACCATATATTTTCATGTCCCAAAAGGCCGAAATTTCTTTCACACATTAAGTTGTAGAAACTTCCCTTTTAAATTTTGGACAGAAGCTATTTGGCGTTTTACAGTTTTGGAGTCCTTTGCTTAAACTTAAATAAAATGAGATCTATAACTCCAATTAACGATCTGTCAATTTTGTTGGATTCATATCTTTTCGATCTAAAATTTTCATCTATCACAATCCATATTTGGACATGTTAAGCTCCCAAAAATTAGCCTGGAAGTGGATGGTCAAAATAGTGGTTCTAACAATTTTCTCAGCTTTGAGTAGTTTGGGATAAATTCCATAACTTGTTCATTTTTCAACCTAATTGAGTGATTCCAAAGGGTTTTTATCCTTAATACATAGATCTAGCATCCCAAGAAAATAAATCACAAATATCCATCATAGATTTTAAAAAATCAAAAGCTAGATCACACTTTCAAGTTTAATCTTTCCGGAAAATCCTATTTTTCCATTCCTTTTGATTCCAACCAAATCAATACCCAATATGAGTAGATCTAAATATAAAACACTCATCAACATGGATACCATGATTTTTGGGTTTATAAACATAAATCCAAGCTTTGATTTAGAATATTTAACATCAATTACATAAACTAGTTACCTTTGATCAAAATCTTTTTTCTTCTCTTTAATGGCTTCCATGGAAACTCTTCTTTCTCCTTTTCTCTCTCTAGCTCTAGCCGTCCCTCTCCTCTCTCTCTCTCTCCCATGGTTGCCGCCACTTCTCTTTCTCTCCCTCGTTAATTTCTTTTTGGTTAGCAAAATAAGAGAGGAAAGAGAAAATGACTTGAACTATGTTTGTATAAAATATCTAGATACATCTCCCTTTCTTCTCTTCCATAAATGACCGGCCATGTGGCCTTCTTATTGCCACATGTTTTTTGAATGCTTTATTTAATGACCAAAATGCCCTCAATAATTGGCTTTAAAAAAATGGGGCCACTTATTAATCAAATTCTATTGGGCTTAAATTTGGGCCACCATTTCCATCTTTTGGGCTATCAATAATTAATCTATTGAACTTTCAAATTAAATCTTTGGGCCATATAATATTTACATAGTCATCTCCTTTCCATTTTATTTCACCCTAAATATTTAATTAGGGTATCCATTCCATACATTTAGAATTTAAGCCATTACTCTTGTACACTTAATTTTATAACCAAATTAAACTTACTTTAATTAAGTTATAAAATTATTAAACCTGAGACAATAAAGATATATCTCTTGACTTCAAATAATTTTTAATATAATTATTCTCCCACATTATCCTTAACAATTAGGTTCACTTGGGCTTAACACTTTTATTATTTTACTTACTAACAAAATAAATTTGGGCTTTCACCCAAAATTTAATTGGGTCATTACAATACTTGTCCCACACATAATATATTGGGCTACATTAATAATTTAATCGCACTTAATCACTTTATCCACAAGTCCCATGCTTAATTAATTAATTGGGCTTGTTTAAATAATATAACAACCTTAGTCCATTAAATCTAATTCTTTTGGACTCTAAATAAATAATTGTGCTATGATATTATTATAGACCATTATTTTTAATTCTGTACCCTAATCATTTAATTAGGGTTTTTATTTCTCACACTAGAAAATAAATTCCTTACTTATGCCTTTTTTTTTTAATTTCATAACCCAATTAGACTTTGTTATAAAATTAATTATTTGAGATATATAAAATTAATCTCTTAATATTAGCATATATATATATATATATATATATATATATATATATATATATATATATATATATATATATATATATATATATTCTCTCATATTATAACTTCTTAGGTTATTTAATTATCACACCTAATATATATATTAGGTTACATAACTTAATTCTTAATTCACTTTTATATACAAAATAAATGTATTCACATTATATAATGTATATTTATTTAATTATATATATAATTCACATAATCATAACATATTTCACTTCTAACTTCAATTTTGACATTTTTCTATAAAAAGTCAACTGTTGACTTTGACCAAAAAGTCAATCCTTAGACATTTTGTGTTTACTGTCATTTCTTACTAAACTTGACGTTCCGGATGCAACCGAGCAGTCCGTGCTTCAAAATTCTATCTCCAACTCAACTTTTGAGTTTTAAATTACTCCATTCTTATTGCTAATCGTATTAACTAACGACTTTATACTTATTCAGATTCTTATTTGCCAGTCAAGGTCAACGGTCAAACTATGTTAATTACTATCATAGTTTTATCTTGATCCTTATATCATTAACTTAATTCATCATTCCTCTTGCTAAAATATATATAGCACCTTACTAAGTATATATATTTCTATACATATACTCATCTTCGTTTAATCTCATAGCATTTCTTCATGTGAAATCTTATCTCCTTAATAAAATTTCCATATGTACTTATATAACATTTCTTAGACTATTCAGTTCACATCGAATTTACAGGTATTGTAATACCTTATTCTTGATATTCATTCAAATACATATTAATTCATTTCTAGGGTTTTGAAATTTTGTAACCCATATTTTCTCTATTCTCATTCGAATAACAAACCATGTAGGTTTTACTTGAAAATTTTAAATAAATCCTCAAATTCTCTTCTAGGTTTTATTCTTTAACCTTTATTCTAATCATTCGAGATTTTATAAATTTTCGGGTTGTCACATTCACCCCTTCTTCTAAGAATTTCGTCCCTAAAATTAAAGCATACTAATCTCTATTTATTCGATTGATCAAAACTAGGTTTTCAACTTAACCTTTACAATTTCATCATTTGAGGATTTCTCATTTATTATCATATTTCACCATAACTACTCACTAGAAGTTTACATCTTCTAAACATTCATCAAAACTAGGTTGTCATAATAACCTTTATTCAATCATCTCTGATTCTACTCGTACACAATGAGTTCACACTATTTCATATCCATAATCACATACTACCACAACATTACTCTGAAGAGTTTAAAAACTTTTCATATTTGTCTGAGGGATCATAAAAACTATGAACTTTGAGATTTAGGGGTATTTCTACCTGCTACCACTTTCAATTACGAAAGAAAGGTACTTTACCTCTGAAACATTTCTTTAATAGGTATGTTTACAATCATAAAGAAGGTAAACTACCGATGCGGGTACTTTAGATGATCAGTCTGTTGTACCTTAGTAATCGAAACGACTATATGCGTTCTTAGATTGGAATATTTTATCCAATTAGTATATTCCCATTTTCAGGGTTGTTCACCTTAGACTCAACATAAGATTCCGTACCAAAACAATTTGGTTCGGCATAAGCTTTCAAAAAATACTTTGAATTTCATAAACATTTGTCTAGCTAAATCAAATAGCTTAGACGCATATCAATAATTCAAATTTCAATCAAAACATTTCTGGCCAAATTTAGTTGGCAATAATAAACCTTTAAAATTCTTAAAATCATTTTATGACGTCATGATACTGCACTGTATTTACAATCCGTTTGAGGATTTCATCATTTTGTGACTTTGTCATACTACATCATTCCATAGAGGGCTGACGATCTTTAGATCACATCCGACACTAAGTAATTTTGCATTGATAACTCTATCATTTTTATCATCTTTGCACCAAGTTGCATGATGCATTAATGATATAAAAATACATTTTGATAATTTAAATTATTTTCGTCTATCCGAATCAATTAGCATAGACTCTTCTTTAAACTGTTTAAAAACCTTTGAAAATCATCTTTGGTGTCATCATGCCACAACAGGTAACGATGTGTTAGTGGTCTGAAGTCCACACCTACACACTTGTCACCATGTGTTGAAGATAACAAAAATTCATTTTTAAAGGCACATCAGTGTGAATTTAGCTTGATGCCAAAAACTTCGAAGTCTAGCATAGCTAGAAGATTTGGAATACATATGCTTCCATCATCAACTTAACTTTCTCTACTGATCTATTACTTAATAATTATTTATCTATTTCTATCATCCTCCATGCTCCATTCATAACTTTCTTATACCCAGTTCATCAAACTTACCACACATTATGAGTTCAGTAACTTGCCACAATCATATGAGTTTCAGAACTTATTCTAGTCAGACCATAGGCGTCCATTCGCTGAGGGGTTCAAAAATAACCATATGATTATGAGTCACAAACTTACCATAAGTGTAATACCCCAGCTTATTAATGAATAAAATCAAATTTTCTCTAAATATTATTATGAATAATAAGGGATTAATTTGATATAATACTTTGGTTATGGGTGAAATATGCAAATTTTACAAAATAAGCAAGTGGTTATAAAATATTTATTTTGTCGGGGAATATTCGTTTGGTCGTGGAATATTCTTGCTGTCGGGAAATATTCGTACGACGGCGCAGCCTTGTGTGGGCCCCATAACGGAAAGCGATTGGATGAAGAAAATGACAAGTATAAGTTGTTTATAAATAACGGCGTAGTTGTTACCGTTAATACTGTTGGAATACCCGGTGGTTAAAATACAGTAGCACACGGTATTGTACTAATTATTGATTCTTACGTAAGAAGGCACTACTCAATAATTGTTACAGTAGTTATTATTCAATATTTTATTTTATTGATTCAATAATTACTGCGTTGATATTTTATATTATTGTTGTTTCAATAATTGTTGCTGCATAGTATTTTCCTTTATCAGATCAATAATTCATATTATTTGAATAATATTATTAGATAATATTATTGGCAATGCCTAGAAAGTTCTGTCTAATGAGAGGTTTGGTCATCTAATTGCGCGCCAGTAAGGAGAAATCCTTATTGGAAAGCCCCTTCTTTCTTGGGAACGGCCTGGTTGTCATAAATGTGATTCTGTAATATTATTTGTGAATAATTAATTATTGATTCATATGATAAAGAAATATTGATTTTATGTGGATATAAATGAGGGATATGTTTTTGTGGTTAAAAATGAAGGAGTTAATGTTGAGGTTTTTATCAGTATTTTTGTCGGAATGGAGGTATTAAAAATCAAGGTTTTTGAGATATTTTGCGGGGGTTATAATTTTTAATCCGACCGTTGGATCGTGGTAATTTTTGGATATGTTATACATATATAAGTTGAGTATATGTCCACAAATTTTGAACCGTTAAAATTGAACGTATGATTTATTATGAATTTTACGAGATGACTGGTTCAGAAATTATTGAATTTTCGGAGTTAATCATTTTGGTAGAAATGTGCTGAGATTTTTATTCAAATATGGTGGGTGGGAATAGTAGCAGGTAAAGCCATCAGGTTGCAGGTTAAGTCTGCTTCGGCGTGCTAACATTTTCCTATAAATAGAGGGCTACATTAGAATTAAAAATCACACTAGAAACAAGTTTTCTCTCTTTCTCTCTCTAGATTATTGAGTGTATTTTGTGAGTATTTAGATACTTTGAGAGTTTCTATTCATCAGAGCAAGTTTCTTTCAGTCTTATACCGGTATTCCGACCAGAAGTACTGATATTTTGAGGTAAGGGATATTATTTTCTTCTTAAATGATATTATTTTTGTAAGACCCCGAATTTTATGAAATAAAAGTATTCAATTTTTCTTATAATTACTATTTAGTAAATGGTTAAATTGATAAATGTTAAAGTTAAGGGTGATATATGAATTTTTTTCAAAATAAGCAAGTGGTTATAAAATAATCATTGTTGTCGGGGAATATTCGTTTGGTCGTGGAATATTCTTTCTGTCGGGGAATATTCGTACGACGGCGCAACTATTTGTGGGCCCCATAACGAATAACTGTCGGATGAAGATAACGACAAAAATTGAGGTTTTATAATTAACGGCGTAGTTGTTACCGTTAACACTGTTGGAATACCCGGTGGTTAAAATACAGTAATACGCGTGTTTGCACAGTAGCACACGGTTTTACACAGTATTTTTGAATTATTGATTCTTACGTAAGAAGACACTACTCAATAATGGTTACAGTAGTTATTATTCAATATTTTATTTTATTGATTCAATAATTACTGCGTTGATATTTTATATTATTGTTGTTTCAATAATTGTTGCTGCACAGTATTTTCCTTTATCAGATCAATAATTCATATTATTTGAATAATATTATTAGATAACATTATTGGTAATGTCTAGAAAGTTCTGTCTAAGGAGAGGTTTGGTCATCTAATTGCGCGCCAGTAAGAAAAAATTCTTATTGGAAAGCCCCCTCTTTCCTGGGAACGGCCTAGTTGTCATAAATGTGATTCTGTAATATTATTTGTGAATAATTAATTATTGATTTATATGATAAGAAAATATTTATTTTATGTGGATATAAATGAGGGATATATTTTTGTGGTTAAAAATGAAGGAGTTAATGTTGAGGTTTTTATCAGTATTTTTGTCGGAATGGAGGTATTAAAAATCAGGGTTTTTGAGATATTTTGCGGGGGTTATAATTTTTAATCCGACCGTTGGATCGTGGTAATTTTTGGATATGTTATACATATATAAGTTGAGTATATGTCCATAAATTTTGAACCGTTAAAAATGAACGTATAATTTGTTATGAATTTTAAGAGGTGGCTGATTCGGAAATCAGGTTATAAATCATTTTTGGTGGAAAATTCTAGAATTGGTGGGCCCCACTTGTGGTTGGTGAAGAAATGTGCTGAATTATATTTCAAATGTGGTGGGTGGGAATAGTAGCAGGTAAAGCCATCAGGTTGCAGGTTAAACCTACCAAAATTTTCCTATAAATAGAGGGCTAAGTTAGAATTGAAAATCACACCAGAAACATAAGCTTTCTCTCTTTCTCTCTCTAGATTATTGAGTGTATTTTGTGAGTATTTAGATACTCTGTGAGTTTCTATTCATCAGTGCAAGTTTTCTTCAGCCTTATACCGATCAGAAGTACTGCTCTTTTGAGGTAAGGGATAGTAAGGGATAGTAAGGGATAGTAAGGGATTTTAAGGGTTGTTATGATTTTCAGTTTCGTAATTTTTCTGAACTTCAAAAATTCTGGAAAAATTTGAAATGATATTTTGATGAGTTTTATTAATTGTGTCCAAAAATAGTGATTTTTGGATGTATAGATTGAGAGTTATGAATTTTATGAGAAAAAACTATTTTAAAAGTAACTGCTTATAATTCCTTGTGGTTAACTCCAAAATTGATGAAATTTTTATTGGGAGTACATGTATATGATAGAAGTATACTCTGTAAATTTCAGAATTTTTAGACAAAAGTATAATTTTTGATAAATGTCTAAATATTCGGCTATTTTGGCCATATGAAAAATAGTAAATGACTTTTAAAAATTCTGAGAAAAATATATGTTCACTATGGGACTATATTATGCTAAATTTCAGAAAAGAAATATTTTTGGAACGGATTTGGTATTTTTCATGAAAATAGTCTAGTTATGAGAAAATGAATTAAATATGTTATGTGAAGTAAGAAAATTGAAAAATAGGATTTTATGGCTTGAGAATCCTATATATGAGGTATATGCAGATTTTTGATGAGGGTTTTGGTTATTGATGATGAAATCTTAAGAGTTGGCATTTTATGATGATTAAATGCATTAATTAGTAAAGTGTAAACAATTTAAATAAATTGTTTATAAGCTTAAGAAATGTTATTCTTTCAATATCATTATACCGAAGTATTGGTATGAATTTTATTGTGGAATTTCTACCTTTTTGAGTCGGTATTACTATTCACGAGTTACTATTCACGAGTTACTATTCATGAGTTACTATTCACGAGTTACTATTCACGACAAAATTAGTTTCTTTTACTAACCAAATTATAGTTGATTTATGAATATTACTCTTGAGATTAAATCTATATGTTGATTATATTAATTTTATTATCATATATAACATTTTTATAACCCTGATGTTGAATTTCTCTTTCACTGGAGTGTAAAGATGGGTAGATTATTGGTATGATCATGACTAGGGTTCTCTTTGGCCTGTAGTGCAAAGTTGAATTGTGACTGGTATGATCATGACCATTGAATTTACAATTGAATATCTTTAGCTTAAGTGTAAAGATGAATTGATTAACATGGTTATAATTATGGTGTATATAAATTCTGAAATGATTATATATTTCTTTGAGATATGAATATATTTGGCCTGTAGTGCAAATATGAATTGTTGAGGAATATCTTTGGCCTGTAGTGCAAAGATGAATTGTAGATGAATATCTTTGGCCAGTAATGCAAAGATGAACTGTGGATGAATATCTTTGGCCTGTAGTGCAAAGATGACTTGTTGATGAATATCTTTGGCCCGTAGTGCAAAGATGAAGTTATTAGTATGATTATGAACAGGAACTGTGATTTGGTATAACCATGATGTTTGATGTTTCAGGTGATAAAAATTATCTTCGTCCTAGATAAGAAGAGGAATTTAGAACTACAGTTATGATTATGAGTTATTCATATGATTGTGGACCAGAATTGTTGATTGATGTTACAGGGATAAAACATTGTTGGTGGATTTTTAACATGGAGAAAATAATAGACTTTATAGTCTATTTGACTCTTCTAATGGATTGCTCGTTCCGCTGCAACTATGGTTGAAATTTTTATCATTTACCATATGTTCTAAATCTCTGATTTATTGTTGATGAAGACTATTGATAATTTAATTATCTTTAGTCATGATATTCTTTACTGAGCTAGTTGTGCTCACCCTTTTGCTTCACAATTCCTTTCAGGTAATAAGAGTGTAGCTGGGTCGAGCGAGGGTAACGGGGAAATAGAACGGTGGTCTCTAGCTGTGGATGTTCTCCCGAAGCAGTATAGAAAAGTTCATTTAGTAGTTATATTTGGTGAATCCAATAGGGTAAGGTGTACCCAACGTTGGAAGGGTGGTTTGCCACTATCATACAAGATGTCTAACGACATACAACCTCGTGTCATCATAAGACAGGGTTGTGCTCATCCACTTGCTGAGTATATATACGAGCACTACCTATATAATCTTGGTGTTTGTTTGAAGTATAATTCTCAATTAGAGACAGTGGAGATAATGATAAGTCAAGAGAAGACTCACCATTGGGAAGAATATGATAGTAATCTTCTCGTTTTTCTTTGGGGTCTATTGGGTCAACCAAGGATAATTCTATGGCCATATGATATCTATCATAACCTAGACGCGTGGCCTCCCATGTACGAAGGTTTCCTTGAGCACTTCCCAAAGATTCTAATTTCTAAAACAATTTTTGACTATACCTTTATGTAAGGTGTCATTGTGAGGTGATGTCCACGGCTGAAACATGAGTCACATTTGGTATATATTTGTATCCAAACTCACAGCATATGTGTTGTTGTATTTTGCACGACAATTGTTGTAATAAAGTTGTAGTTGTTATCTGTACCATGTATTTGGCGACTCAAAATGGGTTGGATGGAATGGACCTATTTTGGGGTCGTTACAGGTGGTATCAGAGCTTAGGGATATGATCTCTGGCGGAGATCGGAGAATCCAACTAGGAGGGGAGAGATGAGTAAATCCTTCGCTAGTATGTCCTACCTAAGCTTATTTGTTGGTCAGTCATAATATTGGGATATTATGTGATATATTAATTTGTTAAATTAACCCTTGTTTTGAAGCTGTATTCTAGAATGATATTTGAAATACAGGATATGAGCAATGGAGAAATTATGATGACAGGAAAGATTGAATCTGAAATGAAAGGAAGGTATTCTCAATTCTTTGAAATACCAGGTACGTAAATTTCGGGGACGAAATTTCATAAGGAGGGGAGATTGTAAGACCCCGAATTTTATGAAATAAAAGTATTCAATTTTTCTTATAATTACTATTTAGTAAATGGTTAAATTGATAAATGTTAAAGTTAAGGGTGATATATGAATTTTTTTCAAAATAAGCAAGTGGTTATAAAATAATCATTGTTGTCGGGGAATATTCGTTTGGTCGTGGAATATTCTTTCTGTCGGGGAATATTCGTATGACGGCGCAACTATTTGTGGGCCCCATAACGAATAACTGTCGGATGAAGATAACGACAAAAATTGAGGTTTTATAATTAACGGCGTAGTTGTTACCGTTAACACTGTTGGAATACCCGGTGGTTAAAATACAGTAATACGTGTGTTTGCACAGTAGCACACGGTTTTACACAGTATTTTTGAATTATTGATTCTTACGTAAGAAGACACTACTCAATAATGGTTACAGTAGTTATTATTCAATATTTTATTTTATTGATTCAATAATTACTACGTTGATATTTTATATTATTGTTGTTTCAATAATTGTTGCTGCACAGTATTTTCCTTTATCAGATCAATAATTCATATTATTTGAATAATATTATTAGATAACATTATTGGTAATGTCTAGAAAGTTCTGTCTAAGGAGAGGTTTGGTCATCTAATTGCGCGCCAGTAAGAAAAAATTCTTATTGGAAAGCCCCCTCTTTCCTGGGAACGGCCTGGTTGTCATAAATGTGATTCTGTAATATTATTTGTGAATAATTAATTATTGATTTATATGATAAGAAAATATTTATTTTATGTGGATATAAATGAGGGATATATTTTTGTGGTTAAAAATGAAGGAGTTAATGTTGAGGTTTTTATCAGTATTTTTGTCGGAATGGAGGTATTAAAAATCAGGGTTTTTGAGATATTTTGCGGGGGTTATAATTTTTAATCCGACCGTTGGATCGTGGTAATTTTTGGATATGTTATACATATATAAGTTGAGTATATGTCCATAAATTTTGAACCGTTAAAAATGAACGTATAATTTGTTATGAATTTTAAGAGGTGCTGATTCGGAAATCAGGTTATAAATCATTTTTGGTGGAAAATTCTAGAATTGGTGGGCCCCACTTGTGGTTGGTGAAGAAATGTGCTGAATTATATTTCAAATGTGGTGGGTGGGAATAGTAGCAGGTAAAGCCATCAGGTTGCAGGTCAAACCTACCAAAATTTTCCTATAAATAGAGGGCTAAGTTAGAATTGAAAATCACACCAGAAACATAAGCTTTCTCTCTTTCTCTTTCTAGATTATTGAGTGTATTTTGTGAGTATTTAGATACTCTGTGAGTTTCTATTCATCAGTGCAAGTTTTCTTCAGCCTTATACCGATCAGAAGTACTGCTCTTTTGAGGTAAGGGATAGTAAGGGATAGTAAGGGATAGTAAGGGATTTTAAGGGTTGTTATGATTTTCAGTTTCGTAATTTTTCTGAACTTCAAAAATTCTGGAAAAATTTGAAATGATATTTTGATGAGTTTTATTAATTGTGTCCAAAAATAGTGATTTTTGGATGTATAGATTGAGAGTTATGAATTTTATGAGAAAAGACTATTTTAAAAGTAACTGCTTATAATTCCTTGTGGTTAACTCCAAAATTGATGAAATTTTTATTGGGAGTACATGTATATGATAGAAGTATACTCTGTAAATTTTAGAATTTTTAGACAAAAGTATAATTTTTGATAAATGTCTAAATATTCGGCTATTTTGGCCATATGAAAAATAGTAAATGACTTTTAAAAATTCTGAGAAAAATATATGTTCACTATGGGACTATATTATGCTAAATTTCAGAAAAGAAATATTTTTGGAACGGATTTGGTATTTTTCATGAAAATAGTCTAGTTATGAGAAAATGAATTAAATATGTTATGTGAAGTAAGAAAATTGAAAAATAGGATTTTATGGCTTGAGAATCCTATATATGAGGTATATGCAGATTTTTGATGAGGGTTTTGGTTATTGATGATGAAATCTTAAGAGTTGGCATTTTATGATGATTAAATGCATTAATTAGTAAAGTGTAAACAATTTAAATAAATTGTTTATAAGCTTAAGAAATGTTATTCTTTCAATATCATTATACCGAAGTATTGGTATGAATTTTATTGTGGAATTTCTACCTTTTTGAGTCGGTATTACTATTCACGAGTTACTATTCACGAGTTACTATTCATGAGTTACTATTCACGAGTTACTATTCACGACAAAATTAGTTTCTTTTACTAACCAAATTATAGTTGATTTATGAATATTACTCTTGAGATTAAATCTATATGTTGATTATATTAATTTTATTATCATATATAACATTTTTATAACCCTGATGTTGAATTTCTCTTTCACTGGAGTGTAAAGATGGGTAGATTATTGGTATGATCATGACTAGGGTTCTCTTTGGCCTGTAGTGCAAAGTTGAATTGTGACTGGTATGATCATGACCATTGAATTTACAATTGAATATCTTTAGCTTAAGTGTAAAGATGAATTGATTAACATGGTTATAATTATGGTGTATATAAATTCTGAAATGATTATATATTTCTTTGAGATATGAATATATTTGGCCTGTAGTGCAAATATGAATTGTTGAGGAATATCTTTGGCCTGTAGTGCAAAGATGAATTGTAGATGAATATCTTTGGCCAGTAATGCAAAGATGAACTGTGGATGAATATCTTTGGCCTGTAGTGCAAAGATGACTTGTTGATGAATATCTTTGGCCCGTAGTGCAAAGATGAAGTTATTAGTATGATTATGAACAGGAACTGTGATTTGGTATAACCATGATGTTTGATGTTTCAGGTGATAAAAATTATCTTCGTCCTAGATAAGAAGAGGAATTTAGAACTACAGTTATGATTATGAGTTATTCATATGATTGTGGACCAGAATTGTTGATTGATGTTACAGGGATAAAACATTGTTGGTGGATTTTTAACATGGAGAAAATAATAGACTTTATAGTCTATTTGACTCTTCTAATGGATTGCTCGTTCCGCTGCAACTATGGTTGAAATTTTTATCATTTACCATATGTTCTAAATCTCTGATTTATTGTTGATGAAGACTATTGATAATTTAATTATCTTTAGTCATGATATTCTTTACTGAGCTAGTTGTGCTCACCCTTTTGCTTCACAATTCCTTTCAGGTAATAAGAGTGTAGCTGGGTCGAGCGAGGGTAACGGGGAAATAGAACGGTGGTCTCTAGCTGTGGATGTTCTCCCGAAGCAGTATAGAAAAGTTCATTTAGTAGTTATATTTGGTGAATCCAATAGGGTAAGGTGTACCCAACGTTGGAAGGGTGGTTTGCCACTATCATACAAGATGTCTAACGACATACAACCTCGTGTCATCATAAGACAGGGTTGTGCTCATCCACTTGCTGAGTATATATACGAGCACTACCTATATAATCTTGGTGTTTGTTTGAAGTATAATTCTCAATTAGAGACAGTGGAGATAATGATAAGTCAAGAGAAGACTCACCATTGGGAAGAATATGATAGTAATCTTCTCGTTTTTCTTTGGGGTCTATTGGGTCAACCAAGGATAATTCTATGGCCATATGATATCTATCATAACCTAGACGCGTGGCCTCCCATGTACGAAGGTTTCCTTGAGCACTTCCCAAAGATTCTAATTTCTAAAACAATTTTTGACTATACCTTTATGTAAGGTGTCATTGTGAGGTGATGTCCACGGTTGAAACATGAGTCACATTTGGTATATATTTGTATCCAAACTCACAGCATATGTGTTGTTGTATTTTGCACGACAATTGTTGTAATAAAGTTGTAGTTGTTATCTTTACCATGTATTTGGCGACTCAAAATGGGTTAGATGGAATGGACCTATTTTGGGGTCGTTACAATTTTCTTCAATATCATTATGCTGAAATATTGATATGAGTTTTTATCAAATTTGGAACTTTTTGTGTCGGGGTTACTATTCACTTATACGGCACTATTCACGTATACGGTACTATTCACGAATACGGCACTATTTACCGAAAAATAAAATTTTTCCTTTTTGTCCAAGATGTCTATTATGGTTATTATCTTTGATTGTATCCATATTTTGATCTTTATTTTTGAATTCTGCTTCACAATTGATTATTATGAAGTATTATTGATCTTGGATAAACTGTTATACGAATCCCTACTATTTGTCCGTCTGTCTCACTGGATTCGTTCTCTTTAAGATATTTTTAAATTACTCCCTTCTTATTGCTAATCGTATTAACTAACGACTTTATACTTATTCAGATTCTTATTTGCCAGTCAAGGTCAACAGTCAAACTATGTTAATTACTAACATAGTTTTATCTTGATCCTTATATCATTAACTTAATTCATCATTCCTCTTGCTAAAATATATATAGCACCTTACTAAGTATATATATTTCCATACATATACTCATCTTCGTTTAACCTCATAGCATTTCTTCATGTGAAATCTTATCACCTTAATAAAATTTCCATATGTACTTATATAACATTTCTTAGACTATTCAGTTCACATCGAATTTACAGGTATCGTAATACCTTATTCTTGATATTTATTCAAATACATATTAATTTATTTCTAGGATTTTGAAATTTTGTAACCCATATTTTCTCTATTCTCATTCGAATAGCAAACCATGTAGGTTTTACTTGAAAATTTTAAATAAATTCTCAAATTCTCTTCTAGGTTTTATTCTTTAACATTTATTCTAATCATTCGAGATTTTATAAATTTTCGGGTGGTCACAGGGATTCGTGCAGCCTCACTATAAAAACCCCCATCCATCCATCATTGTCACTTTTTCCAGTCCTTCTCCATTTTAAATTTACTTTCTTAGAACTTCCGGCCAAGGCAATTTCTGACGAGCAATCCACCTTTACAAACTCCTTATTAAAGTTTTTCTGCTTTAAATCATCACATTTCCAGTTCTTCTACTTCAAATGGCAGATTCAGACCTTCCACCCACCTCTACCGCTGAGCAGACCCTTCCAACTGTCAACACCACCACCATCGCCACCGCTGATCTGATACCGGTTGATTTATCGGTCGCCCTTACCGATACTACCACTGACAGTGTCGAATCTAAGATCCGAAGACTTTATGCCTCCGAAATCAATTTCTCTCACGTCAACACCAAGTCTACCATCACCTCATCCTAGCTTTTTGATATCCGAACTTTGTTCACCATTCCCAAAGAGTGCAAGCTTCGGGTGACGGAACCGAACGAAAGGATATTCTGGTGTCCTGAAGGCGACTAGGTTGCCATCCCTCTCTGGGCCTTGAAGTATGGGGTTTAGTTTCCCCTTCATGAGTTCATCTCTTCCTTTCTCTGCTTCGTAAGAATCGGGTTCGCACAGCTTGTGCCGAACTCGTTGTCGATGTCGAGATTTTTAGTTGTTCCTTTCCGTTACTTGTTCTTCGGTGTTCTCATTATAGGTGAGATTTATTTGAAAAAATAAGTGAAAAAGGTCCAACATGTATAATGTCAATGATGGAATTTTAAGAGTCGCCATTTGGTTTTTTAAATGGTTGTACCAACACAACCGAGAAAAGGTTTGTATATTAACTCAGTGATGTGACACTGCTAAACGGGTCGGTGAAATCGAGAGTCATTAGGGTCCGGGGCCTTGATTATGCGGAGGGAAGGTGTTAGGCACCCCCCGACATCCGTGTTACCACGTGACCGCCACTTTTCAAGAAACTGTTATCTAAATGTGTGTGTATGTGTGTGGGTTAATGTGCTTGTTATTTGAAAGTAGTGCGAGGCCTCGTTCGCACCTATATACAAAGGGTTTGAATTTATGTAAAAATTCAGTTTTAAACAAGATATAGCAATGATGTTTTATAAAAGAGATTTTTTCAAACCCTTGTGCTCAATAGTAATTGAGGCCTTTTGATACTTCCATTTTATTCAGTATTTGGCATGATTGATTTTATTTTCAAGATACGAAGCATCTTCAAGAAAATAATGTACAGAAAGGTGCTGAAATCCTCATGGGTATGAAAACCATATGAGGAAATTCAAACATCGCAGATAAATTTACAAGCTACTTACAGATGAAAAAGGTCCATCACGGGAATCGAATCTAGATTCAGTAGACTGAATCTGTGATCAGATGATTCCTAGGCTCACATGATGCCGCAATTAGTATTTAAAGCAGTAAGCAGGTACATATATAAAAGCTATATATATATATATATATATATATATATATATATATATATATATACAGACATGATCACCAACCACGAAGCACCTCCATGGGGGATCAGAAAATATAAATAAAGCTGTAAAAACCATCAACCGCCTTGAAGTAAACTCCAGGCGGGACAAAATGTAAAGAAAGCTATAAAAGCGATCTACCGCCACGGAGGAAACTTTAGGCGGGACGAATATATATATATATATATATATATATATATATATATATATATATATATATATATATTAAAGCTAATAAACGCTCCAAACATAAGTCTAGGCTCATCGAACAGAGTTCGACACACAATTCATATATATAAATATGTATATATAAAAATATATATGTATATACAAACTGAAATAAAATCACGAACCGAAGTCCTGGCAAACACAAGCAACACGACTCTCAACGTGAAGAAGGGTGTGTGCAGAGATGAAGAGAAATGCCTTAAAGCGTGTTAGAAGGCATACAGTGGGCTGCCAAAAAAGATTTCTATATCTTTAAAGAGATGAACAGTCGGCTCCCGTCGATACAAAAGTAGCTATATGTGAGCTCACAAGTGTTTAAAATGAGAAAGCACTTAATATAAGGTGAGTACATAGCAAATTGGGCAGGGCTTCCTCGCCTTTTTCTCTTACAAAATGGCCACCCCAAGCCCTTTATTTATAGAGGGGGGAGCTGCAGGTGTACCTGAGGCTGCCCGGGTTTTCCCGGGTTTCACAGGTCTCGCCGTCTCGAAGTATGTGCACGTGCGCAACGTGATGTCCGTTCAAACTTTCAAAATTGCAATCCGGGCATCTGACTGAGGTATATAGGACCTATTTCGGACCACCGTTGTCGAGAGTTACGCAATGTCATGGGATGAGAGGTTGTACGAAGTCATAAAGATGGGACGATGCCCTCCGGTCTTCAAGCTTCAAATTCTATCCGTTATCCTGCGCAATAGTCACCCGAGATTGGTTCTTCTGGCTCTTGTGGGACATTGTTGTGTAGAAATGTATGTATGGAGTGTTGAGACGGCATGATGTGGCATCAAGGTGGCAGGATGATGACTTTGCTTCTCACCGAGGTTATCGCCGGGTTGGGCTGATAAAGCAGACGTTGCTCAGGGTTATCGCTGAGATTGGACTGCTGCAAGTATTGAAGGTCCTCAGTGTCATCTTTGAGGTGTGCCTATCTTCCTGGTGTTAAGTCTGGGTTGGTATTGAGTGCCTCAGTGTGAGTGCCGAGGTGAAACTGATTGTATATGAAACAAGCATTCTCGGCGTTATCTCCAGAACTGCAACTGCCTTCCTTAGGGTTATCACCAAGGTTGGTAAATACTACTCCCATGGTTGGGACTGAGACTGGATACCTCGGGGTTATCTCCGAGATTAATCGGTCTTCTCCGGTGTGTGTTCCGGTATTGGATCTGCATGCCTCGAGGTTATCTTTGAGGTTAGAAGTGTTACTCCCGGTGTGTGTTCCGGGGTTGAGGCTGAACTTTCGGTAGTATCCGGACTGGATGTGAACTGTCTTCCAGGGTTATCTCTTGAAAGACGAATCTGCCCTCCTGCAATGTCAGTGACAGGTGTGTAGAAAATTTTGATTGTCTACAGATGCCCCTCTTTATCATATTCAAGCAATGCAATGCATGGGTAGGATAAAGAATCCTAGACACTTGAAATGCAACATGATGCAAATGTATGATGCATGTATATGGGGTTGTTACCCAACACGCTAGGGATAATTCCTGGCTCCCTGTTGCTTCTACTGGGGATTAGCAATGATGACCAGATTGGATATATGATCCAAATCTTTGAGAATGTTGACGTTGTGGTTATCACCAAAGTCCTTAATCCTTGATACAGATATAATTCTGAAGAAGTGCCTTTTATGTGTAAGAGATCTGTGGGGATAAAACTTTGTCTGTTTGAGGATGTGTATAACATATTCCATCATCAGTCCTCCTTGATGACGTTGACCTCTCCTGGTTTGTATCGCCAGGGTATGTTAATATTCTATTGGGTTTACTACCAACAACAAATGCTGTCAGGGTTGCCTGACCTTCGTTGACGTGTACTTCACCGACATGTGAATCAACAGCTGATATCCTGTGGGGCAGATTGTCAAGGCTACTTGACCTTCACTGACATATGAATCAATGGCAGAATGCGCTGTAACCCCCGCCGGGGATCCGTTGAGGAATGAAATCATCAACTAGTTCTCGACGCTTTGATGGGTTTACTTGCCATCAGCTAAAATAACGTCAAGGTTGCTTGACCTTCATTGATACGTACACCAATGGA
Source organism: Panax notoginseng (assembly GCA_016801055.1). Classification (NCBI taxonomy): domain Eukaryota; kingdom Viridiplantae; phylum Streptophyta; class Magnoliopsida; order Apiales; family Araliaceae; genus Panax; species Panax notoginseng. Next base: position 84,025,979 of record CM029017.1, on the reverse strand, counting down.
TGATGATGCGTTGTGACCCCCGCCGGGGAAACACGTTGTAACCCCCATCGGGAATTCACATTTGGATCATCGCTGATGTGTGTAGCAGCGGCTGGTCATCGAATGGTTTCTGATGCTCTGTTGAATTTACGTCCAATGGTTATAATGATGTCAAGGCTGCTTGACCTTCGTTGATATGTGTGTCAACAGATGAACATGCGTTGTAACCCCCGCCGGGGTTCCACGTTGTAACCCCCATCGGGGATAGACATTTGATATTAATTGGCGGCATAAGACTTGTGCAAGGTATTGCCGAGTGTGATTTGTAACAGCTAAGATCATTGGCATAGCGTATCCCGCACTTGGGCGAATACCAATGAGTGACGTACAGACTTAAGGTTCAACCTAACAAGACCAGGATTGTAAGCTATTCTGCTCAATCGCGTATCGTTTTTATTCCTGATTTGACCTTTTCAATATGTAAAAACTCCTTTACAACTCGAACTGAACCGAGCCGGAGGGGTGGGACCCACATAGAGGTGCCACGGATACACCTGCTGCAGCCGCAGATGGGCCTGCGGCCAACCGTGGATGTTAAAATCCTGCAGGTTGCTTTCATAAGTCATTTTCAAGTTGCGCCGCGAAGGAAATCCGAGAGCTCTTTTTTAGATCTGCTGAGTTTGGAAGATTTTCTGCAAATTCTGTCACCGTTCAAGTGTTCTACACTATCCTGGTAATGTATGCATGTATTCTTTTCCAGTTTTTATCTGTTAGAAAATGAATTAACATATAAAATGCATTTAAACACATAGTAGTGATTATGTATGCTCAAATGACTTGATAAAAAATATTCAACATAGTAAATGTTAGTTTTAAACCATGCTGAACATAATGATATGAAAAAATTTGACTTTTGAGACAGTCAAATTGACACCTTTTTATGCTATTTTTATCCTATTTGAGGATATATGAGCACAAGGTAAGAAGGCAAAGTACTCTTGGTATTGAGGTTAACCTTATGTATGGATGATTTTGATTTTTGATGCATATAATATGTATATAACTGTGGGTAGGTGTGCTACTGAATGGCTACCTAGTCATGCCTATGTGCATGTGGATAGTCCTATCCACAAAGGGGACTATGGCAAAATTTTCCAAAATATAGGCATTGGATTAGTCATGCATTTTTAACTTTTTGTGTGTTAAAATAAGGAATGCATGCATGTAGTCATTAAAATGCATTTTACAAAGCTTTAGGTTAGAAAATACCACACCCTTTTTGAGGTGATTTGGAGACTTGTTGTCCAGATATTATGGATCCAGATCAGCCGAGTAGTTCCTGTAGAACCACTTCTGGTGTACGGAGGAGGGCTTCTGAAGTGCCTCGACCCTATTCTGTTAGACAACCTCGCAGGTTAGTGGAGGCGGTGATACGTCCAGTCCAGGTTGATGTGTCGGACGTCAAGGACGAGAAGGAGGATATTCCAATTGCGGACCCCGCTTCTGCTGTACATATTCCCCGTAGGGACCTCCCAAGTATTCAGGTAGCAAACCCAGAGCTTCTGGGTGACTTGAGTCGACATCCCTCGATGTATTTGCACGCCAATGAGGTATGACATTAGATTTTAATCTTCCTTCTTTCCAATTGATGAGGATCAAAGGATTTTGATGTTGATCTGCATTTTATGCAGGTTCCCGGCTTTACACAGCCTCGAGGGAACTGGTTTAGCATTCACTCCATGTACCAGGCTTTTTATCCTGACTATAAAGCGATTGTGCATGACTGGGGTTTTAGAGCATTCTTTTCCATCCTTCCCCGTCGTTGTCCCTGGGGTTACCTCAGGGCATTGTCTGAGCGTTGGTTTCACCAAACTCAGTCACTCCATTTGTTAGACTGTGAGGTGATGATGGCACCGATGGATTGGCGGTTTATCACATGTATGGAGTTTGGAGGGGCACTAGTGCCTTTCACGGCAGACATTACCCCTACTACCGTCAGATCCTTGTTAGGAGTTCCGGACGGGGCGCTCTAGGGCAGGACTATGCGTGCAGGTCCTTTGAGCGTAGATGCTATGAGTGGGCTGTTAAGCGAGCCCATACCAGATGATGTCAGAGTCAGGGATCGCATTCTTCGGTGATTGTTCCTGATGATCATTAGGGGCTGCTTCATAGCAGATAACTCTTCCACGGTGTTGTTCGCTTTGATCAGCGCCACGCGTCATGTAGATCGTAATGGAGAGTATGATTGGGGTTCCTACACCTTTGCCTATTTCCTCAGGGGCATGCGTATGCGCTCACGGGGTTTGACTGAGGCTTGGTTAGGATTCTACCCATTTCTGTTGGTGAGTATTTCTCTTGTCATTTCCCATTTATAGGTTAAGAGTGTTTACTGACCGTAGATGTTTTGCCATTGTGTTGGCAGTTTTGGGCCTGTGAGAGGCTCCCATGCTTGCATCCGGTGAGTGTGTTAGGCTTAAATACCTATCCACGAGGACGACAATGGCATCATTCTATATTGGCGGAGGTCTCTGTAGCTGAGGGTTTCACTCATTGTCGCTTGCAGCTGGAGTTATTGATAGCTGATATTATCACATGGATTCCCTATTCTGGGGAGCACTTGGCCATCGTATTTAAGGATGGGTACCCGACTGGCGTTGAGTATGTGATTTCTACCTGGAGAGTTCCTCTCTTTACAAATGGAGGATGGGAGCTCTATCTAAGAGAGCATGCTATTAGGAGCACCACAGGGGAGATTCGTATACCGATCATGCCTCATGCCATACATTATTGGCCTGTGTCGTAGTCACCCGTCATTGATATCCCATTATTGGGGGTTGACGATTTTGCATTATTAGAGGGTCCCTGCACTCAGGAGATATTCTAGAGTTGGTGGCTCCCTCGTACTATTGGAGCCCAGACCCGCACCACTCAGTTTATGGGGGATATAGTTCCAGTATCCGTGATGATGACGGATTGGCTAGCCTGTGTCCGAGATCTGACTCATGTGACACAGATTGATATTTCTACCCAGCGACTGGATCGAGCACATTTCTTTATCTGGCACTTGGGCAGAGATCCATAAGAGGAAGATTCGTTTGATCCTTCTAGCTCAGGGGCTGGCCCTTCAAATGACCCATTTGGCTTTGTCGGTGCAGATCCTCCTTTGTATAGGCCTGACATCCCTGTTGATAGAGATCTAGTGACTCAGGAGGAGTTATATCAGGTGGACAGGATTGATGATGTAGACATCAGCACCATTGTCTTCTTCTTATGTGTATTCTCGTTATATCTTTTGATTGGCCTCTGCTAGCTATTGGGTGGTTGTGCCCCATTCTCGCTATATCTTTTGATAGGCCTCTGTTAGTAGTAGGGCGTCTGTGCCCCATTTCCTTTTATTTTTAGCTGTACAAAGATGATGTATTAGACGATGATATACTTAGGAATATATGTACAGTTTTTTATTCCCTATATCATATTGCCATCTATTAACTGTAATGCATGTATCATGTTATGCATATATATGTATGTCTAGAGATATTCAGCATTGACCCCTGGATGGTCTTATAACATGACCCGTACAAATGTCTTCTTCGACAGTTAGCCGTATTGATCATACCCCACCATTATTGGTCGCATCTGGTATGCGATCGTGGTATGATAGCATGTCACCATCACACAGGGTGACCGTAGATCATTTGTTACAGCATACTATGACCCTGTTGATGTTTCAGGTTCCCACAGGATTCGTGGATGGCATGCTGGAGCACTTGGTATCGGAGAGGCAGGATTTTCAAATTGGGACCCAAGAGTTGACTCCCACTCTGGAGGAGTATGCACGATTGACGATGCTGCCGCTGGACAGACTTTGCGTGCATATGGCTTTGGGGGACATGAGTCGACGGTTCATGACCTTCACTGGATTGAGGCGTAGGGTGGTGCAGGATGAGCTTACATCTGGCCACGTTATATCCCAGCGTTTTCTGTTTGTCAGATTTGGCTCTGAGGATAGTTATACTTGACATTCCGGGGATTTCACCACACCGGAGGATCATTAGCGTTTGGCTAGGGTGGGTGTACTGCTCTTGTGCGTACTATCATACGTCTACATGCCACGGTACATGGATGAGATAGACATTGGAGTCATTATGGCAGTGAGTGTGACGCCCCAAAATTCGGGTCCCTTCGAACCTCAGATCTGGTCCGCCACGATACTACTATCGTTAAACTATTTATATTTTTTATTCATAACTTAATGAATAAACTTTACTTATTACAATTTAGAATATAAATTCTTTCCAATTCCAGGATCTATGTAATGACCAAACTTTACTTATCTATCATGTATTACATCACATTCGATGTTATATAAATATGCGGAATAATTTAAACTTTTCTAATCTCCTTTGAAAATATATCTTTTATTGATTCCTTAACTTGAATCAATTACAAATCCCTGAATCAAATTATGCTGTGATTCATTCTACTCGAATTACCGTATAAACTTTTACATCTCGATTCGAATTCCTCTATATACCACATAGTACAACTTTACAGCTCAATATGTTTTACACATCGTAAACTACTATCATATACACTTCCTAGAACCTATACATGGTTCAAGAGCATATATTTAAATAAATCAATCAATCTCCATCGATACTATTGAACTTTATCAATCAAGTAGCATGTAATCTTTACCGTGAGTCCTTAACCTGCAAAAGTGGTTATTTGCAAGGGTGAGCTCGACAGCCCAGTAATTCTAATAGTTTTCATGCAGCATATAGCATAGAATAGCATATTCAGTTCATGCATTCATAATCAATTGATATTTACCACGCATGTTACTTCACACATAACAGGCATAGAGATTTACTTCACAAGCATATCATCAAATCAACATCCACATTTCATATATATATCTCACATGCATTTCATATATATACATCAACATTCTCATGGCATAATATAGCTCAATTAACAGTTATCGAATTCATATAACAAATAGGAACTGAAAGACTTGCCTGATTCGTAGTTTATCAACTACGACTTCACTGCGTATCACTAATTGCACTTCGTGTATCCCTACACAATTATATAATCATGGATTCGTATCCATTAGTCATATATTTCATACATTCTCAATGTAATAAAAATTTACATTATTTCATTTTACTTCTTCAATATACGCTTAGGATAGCAATTTTGTTAGCTCATTATACTCTCATGCTTATCCCTTCGAAACAAACTTACTTCACCTTTTACGGTTTTAAAGTTTATATATAGACATGCTCTAAATTCTAGACAGTTAACAAACTGTTCCTGACTACTCAGCAGCACGGCGCGACCGCGCTGAGTATAAGCTTGGAAATGGCACGGCCGCGCTACTCCCTGCCAAAACCAAACTTAGGCTTTTTATTGCCCAACATAAATCCTAGCACAACATATATATGATACGTACTGTAAACATACATCAAGTAGGTTCTGATAGTTCTTCAAGTTCATATTTCAAATCATTTAGTTTTTAATTACATAGTTCTATGTTGAATTATTTCAACCAATAAGGCTTAACAACTTTCTTTAACAAGATTCAAGGTTTATAAGATTTTAAACCTTATATTGGTACTAACAAGCCTTTAATAGCATGCTCACATATATATATATATATATATATATATATATATATATCTCATTTACATAGACATAACATAGTTCATGCTTTTAAAACATGCTTAAATAACTTATGTCATGCTTGACTAGTTGAGTGCACATATCATTCATGTTTAAAGGCATAAATAACTCTATCATGCTTGCTTATAAGGTCATAATGCAAGTAACACAATGCTCATCAAAGTTAGTTTCAAAAACTTTTAAATTTCTCTTTAAAACCCATACTAAACCGAGCTTCATAACTTTTTATGTGCAATATATCTTGAAATTACATTCCTTATCCATCCGCGCATATAACTAGTCCACAATCACATGTTCCCAAAGTCATAATTTAAAAGACACAATGTTCGTCAAGTTTCATTTTCAAAACTTAAAGTTTTTCTTTCAAAACACTTTAAACCAAGCTATATCAATCTAGTATATGCAAGGTAACTTTAAAACTATATTTCATGCATGTTGATATTCGTACGTAGGGTCCAAGGTCAGAACTCAAAGGACACTAAATTCAACAACTTTCGTTTCCCAAAAACTTTGAGTTTTCTCTTAGAAAATCATGTTAAAGTATTCAATTATGAGTAAAGTAATCCTAGTTATATGACATGTCTATTATCATGCATTTTCATGTTATATCACTTATAATAACATATTCCATCGTCAGGAGCACTATACTGGCGTATGTGCTCATTCGACGCCTTCCGATGGCCTCCGAATACATAATAGTCACAAAGATGACTATTGTTACCCTTCCTAATGACCTCAAATTGAAAACCTTAAAGAACAAAGGTTGTAGGTCTATTCGTCCTTGTTCGAGATCATCTTGAATCACCTCAATCGGAGTTCGTATGAAAACGTTATGACCGTTTTACCAGAATAGATTAAAGCAGTCACACTCAGCAGACATGGGGCGCGGCCGTGCCCCTTTTCCTTACCATTACCGCGCGCCCGCGCCAATACCCAGCCCCAGTTGCGTGCCTGGCTTCGCACAAAAATAGTTTTTGACATAACTTTCTCATTTTAAGTCCGAATTAGTTGGTTTTCGATTCGTTGGAACCGTTAAACTCTTAGCTACTCATCTACAGAGTAATTATAACACTTCAAAAACATTAACTAACTCAAAGATTGATCCAAAACTCATATTTATCCTAAATTTTCACATTTGACAAATTTACATAATTCGTTAACTACGAATTCGTTTCTCAACCAAATTGGTATGTTTAACTCTCGTTGTTTTCGCATAAGACTATATTATAAGTACCTAGCAATAATTCATGGATTATAACAATCCTTAGCCAATCCATTTTTGACCCAAAAGTAATTATTTCTTACATTTCTAAGAAATTCAAAACTTGAAATGAAGAACATATATGCATATAGATTATAATCACCCAATCATCATGCTCAACACATTACATTGATACATACTACACATGTAAACTATGTTAACCCATAACACTTAATTTTCAACCCACTTAACAGATATTTTTGGAGATTTATTAGAATTTATCAAACTTTGGAATTAAGAACATAAATGATAGTAACTCTCCAATTGGTCTCAATTCTCCCACACTCACTCTCCATAGCTACTAGCTTTCAATAAAAAAATTCAGACACTTCAACAAATGGGAATGAAGAGGAGGAGTTTCTATTTATAGAGGATTCAATAACCAAACAATAGCTTTGCCCAATAAATCAAACCAAGAGGAAGAAGAAGAGTCTAGTGGATTGAGAAGAGTTGGTTACCAACTCCACCTTCCTCCATCATTAGCAGCCATCTAGCCTTTACCGAGCTTAAGCAATAGAAGAGTAGGATAGGCCAAAGCTTATAACTCAGCATTTGTAAAATGTGAATTGCACACTTGGGTTTATTCCCCTTTGGACTAGCAAGTTTATCTCTAATAGCATAATATTGCTACATATATTAAGTTAGGGACACATATACACAAACATATATGTACCTACCCACATATAAGAAGTATATTTATATTTAAATATACACCAATATAATCTTATTATATTAATAATTTACTTATTTGTTTTATGTCAAATAAGTAAATTATTCATCTTACTGATTAATTAACACTAATATTAATTAATCCATTCCTCATAAATCAAATATTATTTAATATTCTACGATAATAATTAACAACAATTAACAATTAATATAGATTAATTGTTCACTTAATAAATCCTTCGTTAATTAATATCATCATTAATATAACCCATCACTGTGCCACACAATAAGCTCGATCTTAAGCTTCTCTCATTCTCCACACATATTATTCTTTCAATATAATATTTCTGTGACTCAAGCATTTAAATGCTAAACTACCTAAATTAATTATAAGTATAACCTTTATGCTTATAATAATTAATATATATTCTATTAATTATTTAAATGATAACATCCATGATAAAATAATAACTTAAGTTATTTAATATACTAAAATAACTTAGTTTTCTTTCATTAATTAACTCCCTTGAAAATACATTAGAAATGATGTATTTTGTCATAACATAAATATTATGTTTTTCTCAGAATAAAGACATTTACAATTAGAAATTAATTTTCTTATTATCTCAAGATATTATTCTTAATATAATATCAATTAACTATATATACGACACATGTACATATTTTATATATAGAAAATAGATAATACGTTTATTTTTTATTATAATAAATTGTTTCCATCAATTTATTTACATATAGCAAATACATTTTCATATATTTACTATATTATTAATCACACCTCATATAAAAATATATAAGGTAATATTATTATTCAAAAATAACATTTCCTCCTTTTATTAAAATAACTCAATATTAGAAATTATTTTAATATAATTTATTAGATATATATAATTATTATTTCTCTCTCCCTCTATAAATTGTTCCCAAAACAATTTCTTCAAATATTAAATATTCATTTAAAGATATAATGATTTATGTCTCCCTTTAATAACGTATATACTTTTAACGTTATTCGTACATTAGACTTTCTCACATATTACCATTCTGAGTAATATATATAAAGTATCACATATTCAACACACATATTAATTCACTCCTTTACTTAAGTAAATTAAACCTTGTATTATATTACCATAGTTATTTAAGGTTTAACATACACATTATATTATTCCATAATATAACTCTCAACTATCAATTAACCAATATTTATTCTTATTAGTTAATCCTCTCAACTAACTCATGTTTCACTATCCAAACTCATTCGCGGATAACTTATGTCCTATCAATAACCTATATTATAATCATACCAGTTATTAGTGCATATACACAAGAAAATGACGATTATACATTAATGTCACCCACTTACTATGATAAAATAATCCTATAAACTATTTACTATCGATAGGAAATTTTATCCACTTCTTTTATCTCAACTGAATTATCTCTACGATCAATAACAATATATAATAATAATATTTTTATTAATCACAAAAATCACATATTACATAGTTCATATTACCCTATGTAACACATTCCTACATACCTCGTATCACATAAATATTTTTATTCGAACCCATTTCACACTTAAGAATTTTATTCATTAAATTCTTATTTAATAATTTCTGAAAATCCGTGTTCTTACATCCTCTCCCCCTTATAAGGATTCCGTCCTCGGAATCACCGAAACCTCCTCTACTCGGTGCTATTTCGAATATTACATATTCTTTTGAATAATTTTATCCATTCTCTTTTCAGAAGTTTCATTATAACTTGCTCACTTGCATTCTACCACATTCTCTTTTCTAAGGAACACTCTACTTACTACGTTCATCACACAAAAGAATAAGAATTTCCCACGATTTTTCAATAATCGGGAAGTAGTATGAATAACTCATATTCCAAATTATGCCGAGGGGTCACAAGAACGTGAACTAGTGCTTCAACACAATTATTCACACTACCAACCAGAGTGTTCATGAATCACAAAGAATGAAAACACCCTCCACACGCACACTAGGTGGCCAGCCTATTGTACCACTACGTTGGGCCACAACGTAGTGTTTTGTAACGACTACATGCGTTACGCTCAGAACCATTGTCCCCGAAAACATGTCCCCTTATATGGTTGTTCACCTCAGCTCTTCAACGATTGAATCCGCACCTGAGCAATCTGGTTTGGCACAAATACACAAGAACACTTGAATTCTATAATCACTTTTCAACAGTCATCTAGCCGAATCAAATAGCTTAGACTCTTATCAACAGTTCGGACATCAATCGAAATAATTTAGTCAACTTTTTATAATTCGAAAAAAAGCCAAAAATCGTTTTATGACGTCATAATACCGTACCAGATTAGTAGTACGTTGAGGATTTCACCATTAGGTGACTTTGTCATATTACATCATACCATAGTGGGCTGACGATTTTTTTATCATAACCAACACTAGGTTCGACTGCATTGATGACTCCATCGTTTACCATCATACACCATATCAAGTGCTGCATGTGGTCAAAATACATTTTGAATGATTTTCAAATTATTTTTGTCTTAGCCGAAACAAGTAGCTTAGACATACGAATAACGGTGTTGTTTTTAAAACTCATTGGTTCAGTCACTTGACCCAATGTTTTTCTCAACCAAACAGAAGTGCAAACACTAGCACGAAGTCAAGAAATATTGACAAATCTAGTGTAGCTAGAGGATTTAGGAAAATCCAATTTCTCCATCACTTCAATCTTTACTCCATTGTTTCATTCTATCAATCTGTAACACCATCAAGGCTTACTATACCAAAACCTCTTAATTCATAACATATATACCCAATGTAGTTCATCAAACTTACCACACTTTGGAAATTCAGGAACTTGCCACAATTATATGAGTTTAAGAACTTATCCTAGTCAGACCATAGGCGTCCATTCGCTGAGGGGTTCAAAAATATTTCATATAATTATGAGTCACGAACGTACCATGTGGATGAGTTTTAAGAACTCGCGCCTAATCTTAATATTCTCTATCTTACTCTTAATAGTCTGTATCTATCAAATATGATATGGGAAAGAATCACCTTTTCACCATAAGCACATCGATAGCGCGACACCGACATTCCATTGATTATCATTGTGAGGAACCGAGCGTGAGCACAAAGCCTCCACCCACACAAAGGTTTGTACAACTCAGCTCTCACATGAGTCCTCAACTGAAATCTCACTTTACTCTATCTTACACTTAACTTGCTCTTTGCTTGATACGAATTCTTCGTATCTCATCACATACAACTTCTCATGAGTTCACATCGTACCATTTCACAGTACATTCACTTATAGAATCAAGCTATACACACTTAGTCGTTATAGACTATTTATCACTTCATAGCTTAATCTGATCACGTCGTGAGCATCAATCTACCTTAGGGTTCTTTCCCATTATCAACTAAACTCCACTCGAGTTCATTCTTATTAACTTTGTCATATAGACACCATCTTAACATTTTTATTAATGGAGTTAGGAAACTCCTGAATTCTCATTTTCTTAGATACTTCAAGATTCTTCTTTGAATCTTCACTTATATGTATTTTAAATCTTTATCTTTCTCTCCTTCTCTCAGGTTATAGCCTAAGGTACACTTACCTAAGTTTATAATCTACAATTTTGATACCAACCTGTGACGCCACCAAATTTGGGTCCCTTTGAACCTCGGATCCGGTCCGCCACGATACTACTATCGTCAAACTATTTATATTTTTCATTCATAACTTAATGAATAAACTTTACTTATTACAATTTAGAATATAAATTCTTTCCAATTCCAGGATCTATATAATGACCACAAACTTTATAAGTTTCACAACTTGGTCATTTACTATCCTGTATTACATCACATTCGATGTTATATAAATATGCGGAATAATTTAAACTTTTCCAATCTCCTTTGAAAATATATCTTTTATTGATTCCTTAACTTGAATAAATTATAAATCCCTGAATCAAATTATGCTATGATTCATTCTATTCGAATTACCGTACAAACTTTTACATCTCGATTCGAATTCCTCTATATACCACATAGTACAACTTTACAGCTCAATATGTTTTACACATCGTAAACTACTATCATATACATTTCCTAGAACCTAAACATGGTTCAAGAGCATATATTTAAATAAATAAATAAATCTCTATCGATACTATTGAACTTTATCAATCAAGTAGCATGTAATCTTTATCGTGAGTCCTTAACCTGCAAAAGTGGTAATTTGCAAGGGTGAGCTTGACAGCCCAACAATTCTAACAGTTTTCATGCAGCACATAGCATAGAATAGCATATTTAGTTCATGCATTCATAATCAATTAATATTTACTACGCATGTTACTTCACACATAACAAGCATATAGATTTACTTCACAAGCATATCATCAAATCAACATACACATTTCATATATATATATATATATATATATATATATATATATATATATATATATCTCGCATGCATTTCATATATATACATCAACATTCTCATGGCATAATATAGCTCAATTAAGAGTTATCGAATTCATATAACAAATAGGAACTGAAAGACTTGCTTAATTCGTAGTTTATCAACTACGACTTAACTATATATCGCTAATTGCACTTCGTGTATCCCTACACAATTATATAATCATGGATTCATATCCATTAGTCATATATTTCATACATTCTCAATGTAATAAAAATTTACATTTTTTCTTTTTACTTCTTGAATATACGCTTTGGATAGCTATGTTGTTAGCTCATTATAGTCTCATGCTTATCCCTTTGAAACAAAATTACTTCACCTTTTACGGTCTTTAAAGTTTATATATAGACATGCTCTAAATTCTAGGCAGTTAACAAACTGTTCCTGACTACACAGCAGCACGGTGCGGCCACACTGAGTATAAGCTTGGGAGTGGCGCGGCCACGCTACTCCCTGCCAAAACCAGACTTAGGCTTTTTATTGCCCAACGTAAATCCTAGCACGACATATATATGATACGTACTGTAAACATACATCAAGTAGGTTCTGATAGTTCTTCAAGTTCATATTTCAAATCATTTAGTTTTGAATTACATAGTTCTATGTTGAATTATTTCAACCAATAAGGCTTAACAACTTTTTTTAACAAGATTTAAGGTTTATAAGCTTTTAAACCTTATATTGGTACTAACAAGCCTTTAATAGCATGCTCACATGTATCTATCTCATTTACATAGACATAACATAGTTCATGCTTTTAAAACATGCTTAAATAACTTATGTCATGCTTGACTAGTTGAGTGCACATATCATTCATGTTCAAAGGCATAAATAACTCTATCATGCTTGCTTATAAGGTCATAATGCAAGTAACACAAAGCTCATCAAAGTTAGTTTCTAAAACATTTAAATTTCTCTTTAAAACCTATACTAAACCGAGCTTGACAACCTTTCATGTGCAATATATCTTAAAATTACATTCCTTATCCATCCGCGCATATAACTAGTCCATAATCTCTTGTGTCCAAAGTCAGAATTTAAAAGACACAATGTTCGTCAAGTTTTATTTTCAAAACTTCAAGTTTTTCTTTTAAAACACTTTAAACCAAGATATATCAATCTAGTATATGCAAGGTAACTTTAAAACTATATTTCATACATGTTGATATGCGTACATAGGGTCCAAGGTCAGAACTAAAAGGACACTAAATTTAACAACTTTCGTTTCTCAAAAACTTTGAGTTTTCTCTTAGAAAATCATGTTAAAGTATTCAACTATGAGTAAAGTAATCTTAGTTATATGACATGTCTATTATCATGCATTTTCATGTTATATCACTTATAATAACATATTCCATCGTTGGGAGAACTATACTTGCGTATGTGCTCGCTCGATGCTCTCTGATGGCCTTTGAATACGTAATAGTCGCAAAGATGACTATTTCAACCTTTCCTATTGATCTCAAATTGAAAACCTTAAAGAACAAAGGTTGTAGGTCTATTCGTCCACATTCCAGAGCATCTTGAATCACCTCAATCAGAGTTCGTATGAAAACGTTATGACCGTTTTACCAGAACAGGTTAAAGCAGTCACACTCAGCAGACATGGGGCGCGGTCGCTCCCCTTTTTCCTTACCATTACCGCCCGCCCACGCCAATACCCAGCCCCAGCTGCGAGCCCGCATGCACGGGCGGCGCTCCCACACCTGGCTTCGCACAAAAATAATTTTTGACATAACTTTCTCATTTTAAGTCCGAATTAGTTGGTTTTCGATTCGTTGGAACCGTTAAACTCTTAGCTACTCATCTACAGAGTAATTATAACACTTCAAAATCATTAACTAACTCAAAGATTGATCCAAAACTCATATTTATCCTAAATTTGCACATTTTGACAAATTTACCGAATTCGTTAACTACGAATTTGTTTCCCAACCAAATTGGTCCGTTTAACTCTCATTGTTTTCGCATATGACTATATTATAAGTACCTAGCAATAATTCATGGATTATAACAATCCTTAGCCAATCCATTTTTGACCCAAAACTAATTGTTTCTTACATTTCTAAGAAATTCAAAACTTGAAATGAATATAATCACCCAATCGTCATGCTCGACACATTACATTGATACATACTACACATGTAAACTATGTTAACCCATAACACTTAATTTTTAACCCACTTAACAGAGATTTTTGGATAATTATTAGAATTTACCAAACTTTGGAATTAAGAACATAAATGATAGTAGGGTTACCTCTTGAAGCTTTAATTGGTAACTACAACTCCTCAATTCTCCAATTGCTCTCAATTCTCCCACACTCACTCTCCACAGCTACTAACTTTCAATAACAAAATTCAGGCACTTCAACAAACGGGAATGAAGATGAGGAGTCTCTATTTATAGAGGATTCAATAACCAAGCAATAATTTTTCCCAATAAATCAAACCAAGAGGAAGAAGGGGAGTTTAGTGGATTGAGAAGAGTTGGTTAACAACTCCAACTTCCTCCATCATTAGCAGCTATCTAGCCTTTATCGAGCTTAAGCAATAGAAGAGTAGGATAGGCCAATGGCCTAGTCACGTATATGAGAGAAATGAGACTCTCAAATTGAGACAAAGCTTATAACTCAGCATTTGTAAAATGTGACTTGCACACTTGGGTTTATTCCCTTTGACTAGCAAGTTTATCTCTAACAGCATAATATTGCTACATATATTAAGTTCGGGACACATATACACAAACATATATGTACCTACCCACATATAAGATGTATACTTATATTTAAATATACACCAATATAATCTTATTATATTAATAACTTACTTATTTGTTTTATGTCAAATAAGTAAATTATTCGTCTTACTGATTAATTAACACTAATATTAATTAATCCATTCCTCATAAATCAAATATTAATTAATATTCTACGATAATAATTAACAACAATTAACAATTAATATAGATTAATTGTTCACTTAATAAATCATTCGTTAATTAATATCATCATTAATATAACCCATCACTGTGCCACACAAGGCATATTTCATAAGCTCGATCTTAAGCTTCTCTCATTCTCCACACTTATTATTCTTTCAATATAATATTTGTGTGACTAAATCATTTAAATGCTAAACTACCTAAATTAATTATAAGTATAACCTTTATGCTTATAATAATTAATATATACTCTATTAATTATTTAAATGATAACATCCATGATAAAATAATAACTTAAGTTATTTAATATACTAAAATAACTTAATTTTCTTTCATTAATTAACTCCCTTGAAAATACATTAGAAATGATGTATTTTGTCATAGCATAAATATTATGTTTTTTCTCAGAATAAAGACCTTTACAATTAGAAATTAATTTTCTTATTATCTCAAGATACTATTCTTAATATAATATCAATTAACTATATGTACGACACATGTACATATTTTATATATAGAAAATAGATAATACGTTTATTTTTTAATTATAATAAATTGTTTCCATCAATTTATTTACATATAACAAATATGTTTTCATATATTTACTATATTATTAATCACACCTCATACAAAAATATATAAGGTAATATTATTATTCAAAAATAACATTTCCTCCTTTTATTAAAATACCTCAATATTAAAAATTATTTTAATATCATTTATTAGATATATATAATTATTATTTCTCTCTCCCTCTATAAATTGTTCCCAAAACAATTTCTTCAAATATTAAATATTCATTTAAAGATATAATGATTTATGTCTCCCTTTAATAACGTATATACTTTTAACGTTATTCGTACATTAGACTTTCTCACATATTACCATTCTGAGTAATATATATAAAGTATCACATATTCAACACACATATTAATTCACTCTTTTACTTAAGTAAAATAAACCTTATATTATATTACCATAGTTATTTAAGGTTTAACATACACATTATATTATTCCATAATATAACTCTCAACTATCAATTAACCAATATTTATTCTTATTAGTTAATCCTCTCAACTAACTCATGTTTCACTATCCAAACCTATTCGCGGATAACTTACGTACTATCAATAACCTATATTATAATCATACCAGTTATTAGTGCACATACACAAGAAAATGACGATTATACATTAATGTCACCCACTTACTATGATATAATAATCCTATAAACTATTTACTATCGATAGAAAATTTTATCCACTTCTTTTATCTGAACTGAATTATCTCTGCGATCAATAACAATATATAATATTAATAATATATTTATTAATCACAAAAATCACATATTACATAGTTCATATTACCCTATGTAACACATTCCTACATACCTCGTATTACATAAATATTTTTATTCGAACCCATTTCACACTTAAGAATTTTATTCATTAAATTCTTATTTAATAATTTATGAAAATTCGTGTTCTTACAGTGAGAGCTCTCAGGGAGGGTCATACCATTATACCGATGATTATAGCAGAGACTCTGAGGTCAACTACATACTAATGCACTTATCCAACAGAAGTGTTTACGGGCAGCTTGGTCATGTTGTACGTGTGGTTTATGTCACACCTAAGACTGATTGACACTTTTAGATGGCATGAATATTGTTTCTCCCATGATATAGCCCTGTCATACTCCTTTCAGTCTGCGGAGTGTATAGACACTACGTCTTGGTCTATGTTCTTCGCGGATATCAGAGATCCGTTTAGTATTCTGCCGTGCACTGGGCTTAGTTCACCTTACAGCTTCATAACTCATGCTCCGGGCATGGATTATCTCACTTTGGCTGGTTTGAGGGGCATGACTACCTATCACCCACTGGCCGTTATGTCACAATTTGACCAATTTTAGGATTTTCATCCTTTTGAGGGGGCACTAGGTCAGCGTTTAGCTACTCGCTATCTTTCAGCAGAGGACCGATCCAGTGTGTATGCTTATTGGGATCAACGTGAGATAGCTATCTCTTCTGTTAGCCATCTAGGTTGTTTTGCAGAATATTCTGTATGGGTGGAGGCATAGACTACATCGGCTGCGGTAGTATCCACACTGCCGAGAAGTGATTCAGACGATGTAGAGCCCATGGAGGACATTGATTCCCACATCAAGGAGGATCTAGTTGTCGGGTTCCCAGCATCTCCTTTAGATTCTCCCAGTACTAGTACTGTTGCGATTCAGCATTCAGCACAGTACTTCGAGCAGAGTCTTCATCTGATGACCTTTGAGAGAGATCAGGCTAGAGCCCTGATGTTGACTTCCCTAGATGGGAGAGACGCAGCTCTATTAGAGAGAGACGATGCATTAGCTCGTAGAGATGTCGCTATTATTGAGCGGGATGAGGCCAAATCATCCAGAGATGCAGTGACAATTGAGCGGGATAGTGCTATATCTGCCCGGGATGTAGCCGTCACAGACAGTACTGCAGTGAGGCCCCTTACCACTGGCATGATTACAGAGATGAGCACATATATTGATGAGCATATGGTCACCATGCAGATGGCTGCAGATCTATTGGGTTGTGTGGATATCCTTGTATAGGAGACCACAGCCTTACCTCCTTCTTCTGAGAGTGATGCCATGTTGGGCTTATTAGCTCGCATATACACGGACTTGTAGATGGGCTTGTATTTTCCTGCACAGACTAGCATAGCCATTTTGTCATGTACAATTTTTATTGTGTATGTCAAACAACATTATATATAGCAGGGAAATATATTTTTGATCACTTCCCTCTTAGATATGCTCTGACACTTGCTTGATATTTTACCTACTTCTTCAGGACTTATGATCTTGATGTATTCTGAATTCCTCCTGTATGGATGGACATTGAGTTGTCTCTGGACAGTTCAGAATGAATCATTGATCTTTGCATATCCCTACCATCTTTGGTGTCTTGGGACTGGTTTCTATATGGAAATATAGAGAGGAGTGTGGCTTTCCTCTCTGAGATTGACCGCACCACAGATGGTCGCCAGTACCCCTATTTAGGAGGAGCCTAGTTAATTCCATCTCTTATGGATTGGTGTTGCTCTTTAAGGTACAACAGCAGCTTAGATGGTTGCTGAATCTCCTATTAGTGAGGAGTTCAGGTAATTCCATCTCTTTGGTCTGAAGCCAATGAAATGTGATGGATTGAAGGATGATTCCAGTACTAGTTGACAAGGGTTTGTGGTTTGGTAGTGGGTGAGATCGAACTATGAATGGCTGCCTACGTACTTCTATTGAAGAGGAGATCAGGTCTACGTAGTTCAAACCTGGTGTAAGAGGTTCAACGCTGTATGTTAGAAAGGGGTTAGGAATGTTTTTGTTGTTTTTATTTTTGAAAGGGGGTAGAAATGTTTTTGTTGTTTTTGTTTTATTGCGACCAAACCATATGAAATGGGTGCCTACGTACTCCTATTAAAGAGGAGATCAGGTCGGCGTAGTTCGCCCCTCAGGGCGAGTTGAAAAGCATAATCCCATGTGCAGGTCAGATTGTGTGGAAGAGAAAGTTTAATCCTAGGTTGATGATAAACTGTAGGTGTGAAATGTTTGATCCCATATATGGGTAGCCAAACTACAAACGCGAGAGGTTCAATCCAAAGTGGGATGACCTAAGTTGTATGAGCGTAGTGAAGCCAGGCTGCTGGCTGGAAAAGTATGTTTCCCTAATAGGCAAAGCGTGGAAAAGAGTTATATGTGGTAAAGGGTTAAAGAACCGGAATGACTGGTGATCTAACACCAGGATGTTTACTTGGTGGTAAATTCATACATAGTACCGTTTCACGGTGTCAGAGTTGATGAGTTGTGGAAATTCATCACCATCCATTTCTTTACAATTTGAGAACGCCTCCTGTTAATACTTTCTTGACAACAAACGGGCCTTCCCAATTAGTAGCGAATTTTCCCTTAGATTGATTTTGGTTGTCAATGATCTTCTTTAAAACCAAGTCATGTTGTTTAAACTGCCGTAGTCGGACTTTTTTGTTGTAGGATCTGGCGATCCTTTGTTGATATAACTGACCATGGAAGATAGACGTGGTTCGCCTTTCATCTATCAGAGACAATTGGTGATACTTATCTTGTACCCATTGGTCCTCATCCAGCTGAGAGTCTATCAACACTCTGAGGGATTCCATTTTAACTTTTACAGGGAGCACTACTTCCATCCCATAGGTTAATGCGTAGGGGGTTGCCCCAGTGGAAGTGCACGTTGATGTTCTGTAGGCTAACAGAGTAAGAGGCAATAAGTTAGGCCATCCTTTGTAGTTGGCAGAAATCTTTTGCATGATCTTCTTGATATTTTTGTTAGCCGCTTCAACAACACCATTCATCTTTGGACGGTAGATGACAGAGTTAAGATGTTTGATGTGAAATTTATTGCATAACTCCTCCAT
This sequence comes from Panax notoginseng, assembly GCA_016801055.1. NCBI lineage: Eukaryota > Viridiplantae > Streptophyta > Magnoliopsida > Apiales > Araliaceae > Panax > Panax notoginseng. The sequence continues at coordinate 84,006,476 of CM029017.1, read as the reverse complement.
CATTCTGTTCTTGAGGTTCTTAGCATTGTCTGATACAATCACCTCTGGTTGTTCGTATCGACAAATGACATTGTTTCTGATGAAAGCAATGATGACTTCTTTAGTAACCCTGGGGAAGGAGGCTGCTTCTACTCACTTGGTGAAGTAGTCGATCGTTGTGAAGATAAAGCGGTGACCATTACTGGCTTTAGGCTCGATGGGCCCGATCACGTCCATTCCCCACGTTGAGAAGGGCCAAGGTGAACTCATATTGTGGAGTTCCCGTGGAGGGGCATGGATAACATTCCCATGAATTTGGCATTAGTAACATCTCCTGACATGGTCATTGCAGTCAGATTTGAGAGAGAGCCAATAATGTCCTGTCATGAGGATCTTTTTAACAAGGAGGGGGCCACTCATATTTGGGCAACAGACTCCACCATGGATCTCATCCATGAGTCTCTGAGCTTGGTCTTTGTCTAAACATATGAGAAGACCTAGTCCTGCATCTCTTTTGTAGAGTGCATCTCCGCTCAGGTAGAATTTTATACCAAGTCGATGGATCCGCCTCTTCTCAGTAGGGCTCGCCTCATCGGGTGTAGATCCATCTCGTAGGTACTCCTTGATATGTTGATACCATGCAAGGATGCTGAATGGGAGGTAACTCATCCGATACTTCCCCAACGTAGTTCCCATAGGCTAGTGCTTTGTGCAGGGCAATTGTGAAGCTTGGCATGCGTTCCTTGTCAGGTATATGAATTAAGGAGGCCAAAGTTACTAATGCGTCCGCAAAGTCATTCCTATTACAAGGAATGTGTAGAAAGGAGATTTCTTCGAACTCCAAAGCCATCTGTAAAACTTGTCGATGGTAAGGCAGCAAATGTAATTCCTTGGTTTGATAGATTCTCGTGGATTGTTTGACCACTAACTCCGAATCTCCAAAGACAGTTAACCGTCAAATGCCCATTGAACAGGAAAGTTTTAGCCCCATGAGACAGCCTTCATACTCAGCCGTGTTGTTAGTGCTAACAAACTGCAATTTGACGGTAACGAGATACTGCTCCCCCGTACCGGATACTAGAATTGCTCCAGCTCTAGAACCTTTTTATATTAATAGCTCCATTGAAATACATCTTCCATGTTTAGCGTGTATCGTACTGATGGTGTTGCTGAACTGTCATTACCCCTTTATCGGGGAAATATGTCTCCAAGGGTTGGAAATCACCTGAAGGTGAGGCGGCCAGTTGATCCGTAATTCCTTGACCTTTAATGGACTTTTCAGACACGTAGACGATGTCAAATTGTTGTAGGATTAACTGCCATCTGGACAGTCGGCAATTTAACATGGGTTTGTTGAACACGTATTTGAGAGGATCCACGCGGGATATGAGATGGGTTGTGTGACCATGGAGGTAATGCTGTAACCTCATGGAAGCCCATGCTAAAATGTAACAAGTCTTCTCAATCAGAGTGTACTTGTGTTCACTACTGTTGAATCTTTTGCTGAGGTAATAGATAGCTCATTCTTGGCCTCTATCATCTTTCTATCCCAGCATGCAGCCCATGGCATTGTCACTTATGGACAAGTACATGAACAGAGGAGCATCATCTCTGGGTGGTACCGAAATGGGAGCTTTGACTAGCTGCTCTTTGATGGTAAGGAAGGCCTTTTGGCACTCATCGTTCCATTTTATGGAGGTGTTTTTCCTTAATAGCTTGAAGATTGGCTCACAGGTTGCTATGAGTTGAGAAATGAATCTACTAATGAAGTTGATTTTTCCCAAAAATCCCCGTATTTCCTTCTCTGTCTGAGGAATGGGCATTTCCGTGATGGCCTGGATTTTGGTAGTATCTAGCTCAATCCCTTTGTGGCTAACTAGAAATAGTAGCAACTTTCCTGATTTAACGCCAAAGGCGCACTTGGCTGGATTCAAGTTCAAGTTGTACTTACGCAACCTGTTGAATAGCTTTCTGAGATGGTCTAAGTGGTATTCCTCCTTCTGGGATTTGACAATGATGTTATCCACGTAGATCTCGATCTCTTTGTGCATTAAGTCATGGAAAAGAGCCATCATAGCTCGTTGATAGATGGCTCCGGCATTGATGAGGCCGAATGACAACCGTCTATAGCAAAAGATTCCCCAAGGTATGATGAAAGAAGTTTTCTCACGATCTTCCTCCACCCTGCAACCATGATCTGATGGTACCCCGCAAAGTAATCAGAAAAGGAGTACATGCCGTATTGAGCAGTATTGCCAATGAGAATGTGGATGAAGGGCACGGGAAAGCTATCTTTAAGGCAAGCTTTGTTCAAATCCCGGTAATCCACGCAAACTTGCACCTTTCCTCCAGGTTTAGGCACGAGAACAATGTTGGATATCCACTCAGGATATGTAGACACCATGATGATGCCAGCTTGAAATTGTTTCACAATTTCTTCTTTCACCTTTAAACTCCACTTGGGTTTCAATAGCCTGAGCTTCTACTTAACTGGCTTGAAACCCTCTTTAATGGGAAGGCGATGAAGGACAATGTCAGTGGACAAGCCCACCATGTCCTCATGAGACCATGCAAACACATCCTGGAATTGGGTTAGTAGCGTAACCATGTCATTCCTTTGGTTTGGGGTAAGGTCTGAACTTCTCTGGATTAACTTAGGGCTTTCTAAGGTTCTGAGATTGAAAGAAGTGGTTTGATCAAGGTTGGGTTTAGGTTTGTCTTTGACCCATTCTTGAATTTTTGGAGGCACCTCAATGTCCTCATGTGTTTCCATCAAGACTGAATTCATCTCTACACAAAGGTACAGTCCTTGTGGAGAAGAGGCACCATATCAGCAAGTACATACACATCTAAATTTAGGGTCCTGAAACAAAATATGCTTTCACTTAGTATATAAGAAGTTGCTTAATCATACAAAGTGTTAGCATGTACTGGCAAAACAACTACTAATATTGTACAAAAAAGTAAGCAGTTATGATATCTACAGGGCAGAAAGAGTTCCTGCCCGTTTTACCCTTTTCGACCAATGCAAGGAGTGCTGCTCCAATTGGCAAATATAAAGTTCCGGTGGACTGCATTGATTAAGGGCTGTCATCATCCTCTTCTTCCCGAATGATGGCCATTACGTCTGGGCAATAATCGTCTGGGGTGTATCTATTTGTATGTTCATCATGAACAATGATGCGTATGCCCGACATTATCCGGATTACGTTTTGTTTAATTCTTTATTTCTCTTTCTCTATTCTGGGATCTGGAACAAAGATTTCTTTCTCCTTCACCGGTACTGGTTTGGAAAATAGCATAGCCATCACGTTAGCTGGAACCTTTATCAGAGGTTGTGCGAACTCAAAGTTTGAAGGCGTAGACAATCGCTGCATGGCTGAAGTTGAAGGAATTTGTTGATGCTTATGAGGATTCCTGTGACTAGAATTGGCAGAATAACCTAGTCCAACTATTCCAGCTTGACTGTATACTTGAATGGGGTATTTGATACCCTGGTGGTCTTTACCCAGCCCTTGTCCCAGCTGATGACCCAAAGATATCATTTGTTGAGTAGCTAACATTACTTCGGCAGAAATTTTTGGGTACGAGAAATGGCGTTCCAATAGCGTGGTACTGAGT
>CM029017.1:83781648-84002776 GCA_016801055.1 Panax notoginseng | reverse complement strand
TATAGATTATCGGGAGTTAAATCATGTCACCATCAAAAATAGGTACCATTGCCACGTATTGATGACCTGTTTGACCAGTTGCAAGGAGCACAATTCTTTTCAAAGATCGATCTTCGTTTTGGATATCATCAGCTGAAGGTTAGAACTGAGGATATTCAAGACGGCTTTCAGAACTCGGTACGGGCATTATGAATTCCTATTCATGTCCTTTGGATTGACTAATGCTATTGCTACCTTCATGGATATGATGAATCAGGTGTTCAAGGAATATTTGGATCACTTTGTGGTCGTCTTTATTGATTGACATCCTTATTTATTCTAAAAGTCGTGAAGATCATGAGCAACACTTGAGGCTAGTACTCCCAAAAGCTTCGTGAATACAAGCTTTATGCCAAGTTAAAGAAATGCGAGTTTTGGCTTGAGGAAGTAGCGTTCCTTGGGCACGTGGTATCAAGACATGGAATATCTGTTGACCCGGCAAAGATTGAAGCTATTCAAAGCTGGGAGCAACCTAAATCAGTGACCGAAGTACGTAGCTTTCTTGGTTTAGTTGGTTATTATCGAGATTCGTGGAAGGATTTTCTCGAATCGCTACTCCATTAACTCAGCTGACTCGGAAAGATACAAAGTTCGGTTGGAGCGAAGAATGTGAGAAGAGTTTTAAGAACTCAAGAGGAGACTCATTTCAGCACCTGTTCTAACAATACCATCTGGCTTGGAGGGATTTGTCATCTATAGTGATGCTTCGAGTAAAGGGTTGGGATGCGTTCTCATGCAACATGGAAAAGTCATAGCCTATGCATCAAGACAACTTAAGGAATATGAGAGGAATTATCCTACTCATGATCTAGAGTTGGTAGCTATTGTCTTTGCACTTAAAATTTGGAGGCATTACTTGTATGGGGAGAAGGTGGAGATCTTTACGGATCATAAAAGCCTCAAATATTTCTTCACTCAATAGGAACTCAACATGCGACAACGACGTTGGCTTAAACTGTTGAAACATTATGATCATACCATTCAATACCATCCTGGAAAAGCGAACGTGGTAGCTGACGCATTGAGTAGAAGATCATATGCAAGTACGAGTGCGATATTGTCAACACAAAGGCCCATTTTATGTGATTTACAAAGAATGGAGATAGAGTTAAAGACTCCAGGGACCCATGTGATGATGGCGAATATACAAGTAGAACCGACTTTAATCGATAAAGTTAAAGCTGCTCAAGCTACAGACCTGAAGCTGATGCGTATGAGGAAGAAAGTGCAAGAAGGTGCTATGTCGGAAGCAAGAATCGATGAAGAAGAAATACTTTGAGTCAACTCCAGACTTTGTGTTCCTAACAACCCTGATTTAAAGTATGAAATTATGATGGAGGGCACAACACACGTTTGCAATCCATCCTGGAAGTACCAAAATGTATCATGATCTTCGTCATACATTTTGGTGGAGCAATATGAAGAGAGAGATAGCGCTGTTTATCTCAGGGTGTCTAACTTGTCAACGAGTCAAAGCGGAGCATCAAGTACCAAAAGGTCCATTGCAACCACTTGAAATTTCAGAATGGAAGTGGGAGCATATTACCATGGATTTCGTTACCAGTCTTCTTAGGGTTTCTCAAGGTATTGATGCGATTTAGGTCATTGTTGATAGATTGACCAAGTCTACTCATTTCTTACCGATACGAGAAAGTTATACACTTGAACGTCTTGCTCGTATGTACATAAACGAGATTGTAAGACTGCATGGTATGCCTATATCCATAGTTTCTAACCGAGACCCAAGATTCACTTCACAATTTTGGGTTAGTTTACAAAAAGCTATGGGCACGGATTTACGATTTAGTTCAGCATATCATCCTCAGACGGACGGACAATCAGAGAGGACTATTCAGACTCTTGAAGATCTATTAAGACTCTGTGTCCTTGATTTTAAGGGAAGTTGGGACAAGTTCTTACCATTGGTAGAGTTTTCCTACAACAACAGTTATCAAACAAGTATTGGCATGGCTCCATTCGAAGCATTATATGGAAGAAAATGTCGTTCTCCAGTATGCTGGGATGAGGTGGGTGAAGCAACGTTGTTGGGACCGGAGTTGGTACGTATGACTACAGAAAAGATTCAAACGATCCGACAACGTATAAAAACCTCACAAGATCGACAAAAGAGTTATGCTGAGTTATGCTGATCTTCATCGAAAGGACGTGGAATTTGATATAGGAGATCATGTGTTCTTATTTGTTGCTCCATGGAAAGGAGTTACGAGATTTGAAAAGAGAGGGAAGCTCAATCCTTGATTCATCGGTCCATTTTTAATCCTCGATCGAGTAGGAACTGTGGCTTATAGACTCGCTTTACCACAAAGTATGTCTCGTGTTCATAACATTTTTCACATATCTATGTTACGTAAATATGTGGAAGACCCGAACCACATTATTGAGTTAGAACCGGACGAAATAGCAGAAGATTTGACGTATGAAGAAGTTCCTGTTCAAATCTTGGATAAGAAAGAACATATTCTACGCTCCAAGGTTATACCTCAAGTCAAAGTTTTGTGGAGAAACCACGATGTTGAGGAAATGACTTGGGAGTTAGAATCTGAAATGAAATTAAGGTATCCTTACCTCTTCGACATACAGGTACGTACCCTAATTTCGAGGGCGAAATTTCATAAGAAGGGGAGGTTGTAAGACCCAACTTTTTATAAATAAAGATGAATTTTCTATAAATATCATTTTTGAATATTATAGAGTTAATTTGATATAATGTTATAGTTGTGGGTAATATTTATAAATTTTACAAAGTACGCAAGTTGTTATATAATATTCGATTGGTCGGGGAATATTCGTTTTAACAGGGAATATTCGTACAACGACACAATCATTGGTGGACCCCACAACGGAATTATTGTCGGATTGAGAAAACGACAAAAATATTTTATGAAAAATAACGGCGAAAGTTTTAGCATTGTTACTGTTGAACTACTCGGTAGTAAAAGTACAGTAATACGTGTGGTTGCATAGTAACACACGGTATTAATTATTAATGCTTATGTAAGAAGTCACTCAGTTTGATTCAATTATTGTTAGTTAATAATATGAATTATTTAGCGATAATGAAATTTTGTTTTATTCGTATTATTAACGTAATAAAACAGAAACATCTTTTTATATAAAACAGAATACTTTATTAAAGTTATTCTATAAATAGAATATATTATATTTTATTTAAAAGATTTTTCTTTAAATATGGACCGTCAGATTAAAGTAATCAATCTGGACCGTTCGTGGATTAGTTACTATGTTTCTATTTTTCTATAAATAGCAGCTCATTCCTTCATTATTTCTTACGAATTCACTGAACTCTAGAGAGAGAAACTATAGAGAGAAACTATAGAGAGAAACTATAGAGAGAGAAAAGAAAAGTATTCTGCTACTTAACTACTTCCTTATTTCAGTTCTTCTTTAAAACGGTAAGGGGTGTTATTCTTTCTTATTCATGAAGAAAACCTTTGTTATTCCATTTCTTATTATTCTGTTGGAATAACCTGTATACGCGGTCTACCCTATACTTGGTGACATTCTTCTATTATTCTGTTGGAACATCCTGTCTGTTTGTTTTACACCGGACCTGTTCCGTTTTTATTATTATTCTGTTGGAACATCCTGTCTGTGTGTTATACACCGAACCTAGTTCTGTTTTTATTATTATTCTATTGGAACATCCTGTCTGTGTGTTTTATACCGGACCTGGTTCCGTCTTGTTATTATTCTGTTGGAACATCCTGTCTGTGTGTTTTACACCAGACCTGGTTCCATTATTTATTATTCTGTCGGAATATCCTGTCTGTGCGTTTACGCCGGACCTGGTTCCATTATTTATTATTCTGTTAGAATAACCTGTCTGTGCGGTCTATCGCATGCCGGGTGATTTCTCTTGTTATTCCATTCTTTATTATACTCAGTTGGTTAAGTTTTAACTTCTATACTCCATGAAATTAGTGGAAGATATATCCTTGATAATTGCGTTTCATCCAGTATCTTTTCATGAAAATATTATTCTAAGCATTCTTAAATTTTACTCCAAAGCAGTATCATGTTGACAATTTGGACGTTGTTAATTCTTGGATAAATTAATTCTTGAACTTGTTTTATTGAATTCTTATATCATTGTCATCATCCTCATGTTTATAAAATGTTGAAAGTCATCTGTGGCCTGTAGTGCATAGATGGACTTGGTATGATTATGACCAGGGATTATTTGGTATAATCATGACCGTAATGTTACAAATGATGTGGTAAAAGTCCTCATTGGCCCGTAGTGCATTGATGGACAGTTGTTGGCATGATCATGACCATTAATGAATACACAAATATTCTTGGCCGTAGTGCATGGATAATTGTGGTCATGATACTAATGAATATCCTTGGTCGTAGTGCAGGGGTGATTCATGATGTAGATTATTTTGTTAAGCTGAGTCCCAGCGATAACAGTGTTGAAAAACCTTTTAAATTATAAAAGATAGTAGATTTTATTTTCTACTTGACTCTTTTAATGGATTGCTTGTTCCGCTGCAGTTAAACTTGATGTTCGTTATATTTTATCAGTTTAACACTGTTGAAGGCTAATGATAATTTATTCTGCATTATCTTAGTCATAATTTTCTTACTGGGCTAGTTGAGCTCACCCTTTCTTTCACTATTCTCTTCAGGACATGAGAATATAGCTGGGACGAGTCGAGGAATGGAGTGATGGACCAGATGATAGTATTAGTAGTCCTCACTATTCTACGTAATAGTGTGATAATAATTGTAATGAGGACTCCTTTTGAGTATGGATACTCTCTAGAAGATAATATTTGTATTCAAACTCACAGTTTATATTTTGTCGTATTGTTCACGACAGTTGTATTAGTAAGTTGTATTTGAATTCTGTACCATGTATCTGGCGACCCAAGATGGGTGATGTATACCTATTTTTGGGGGGCGTCATAATGATGATCTTCATCGAAGGGACGTGGAATTCAATGTTGGAGAACATGTGTTGTTATGTGTTGCTCCATGGAAAGGAGTTACAAGATTTGGAAAAAAAAGAAAAGCTCAATTCTCGATTCATTTGGCCATTTAAAATTCTCGACCGAGTAGGAACTGTGGCCTATAAACTGGCTTTACCGCCAAGTATGTCTTGTGTTGATAACGTTTTTCACATATGTTTATTACGTAAATATGTGGAAGACCTGAACCACATTATTGATTTAGAACCGGACGAGATAGCGGAAGATTTAACGTATGAAGAGGTACCTGTTAAAATCTTGGATAAGAAGGAACATATTCTACGCTCCAAGGTTATACCTCAAATCAAAGTTTTGTGGAGAAACCATAATATTGACGAAATGACCTGGGAGTTAGAATCTAAATGAAATCAAGGTATTCTCACCTCTTCGACATACCAGGTACGTATACTAATTTCGAGGATGAAATTTTATAAGAAGGGAAGGTTGTATGACCCAAATTTTATGAATAAAAATTTAATTTTTCCTAAATATTATTCTTGAATATTAAGATGTGGATTGATATATGTTATTGTTGTGGGTAATATTTACAAATTTTTAAAGTAAGCAAGTTGTCATAAAACATTCGATTGGTCGGGGAATATTCGTTTTATCAGGGAATATTCATACGACGACACAATCATTGGTGGACCCCACAATAAGATTAATGTTGGAGTTAGAAAACGACAATTGTATAATTAAGTTTGTATTTGTATTCTATACCATGTATTTGGTGACTCAGAATGTGTGATGTATACCTATTTTGGGGGCGTCATAATATCTCCCTTGAAGGGGAAGATAAAATTTGGTAAGAAGGTTTATTGGACCCTTTGAAGTGTTAAGAAGAGTATGTGAAATGGCGTATGAGTTATCTTTACCTCTAGAGTTAGAACACATTCACAATGTCTTCCATGTTTAAGTACTAAGACCATATAAATCTGATTATAAACATATTATAGAAGATGAACCGTTGTAAGTTGAAAAAGATTTATCGCACGAAAAAGTTCTTGCTCAGATAGTTGACAGGAAGTAATACCCTCTTTAAGGTAATATGGAGAAAATGATGAAAAACTAACCTCATTTATTTGCTTAATCTTTGTTTAGCTATTCTAGGACAGAATCTTTTTAAGGGGGGAGGAATGTAGTGAACAAATTAATTGTATCGTGATTCTAGGGACAAAATCCTTTTAAGAAAGGAAGGATGTAATAAATGGAAATTTTTATAATATTTAAAAATATTTATCGAATTAAATAAATATTTTGTCGGGTTATTTATGGAATAAAGTAAATTTTTGATGAAAATTATTGTGGAGTAATTTAATTAAGTACGTTAATATTAATTAAATTGGTGTTAGATAATTTTATAACTTGTGCGTAGTAATGTAATGTCCTAATTTAATTAAATAATTAAATTGAAGGATAAGTGAATTGCTACATAATTACAAAGTTGTGCAATTGTAATGTTCTAATTTAATTTAATAATTAAATTAAATATTTAATAATTTGTTAAATAATTATAATATAGTGTAATGAAAATGTCCTAATTTAATAATTAAATTAGAAGGTTAATGGTGTGTTAGGGAAAATTATAATTATATTGATAAATGTGTAATTTGATTTGTTAATGAATTAAGATTAATATGATTTAATTGTTTAAAAGGTATGACATGAGTACTATATGATAAGAGAAATATTAAAATAATTTAAAGAAGGTTTTAGGGAGTCTAGCCAAACATGGCCTTGTGACTCCTGGGTTAATTTAACTGATAAACCACGTTAAAACTTAGTTTATCAGTTACTTTGTACGCTTGTTTTTGTAAAGGCTGAGATATAGAGAGAGAAAAGAGAAACTGAGAGAAATTCTCTAAAAATCAGAGAAGAAGGAAGATTGATCAAAGCTTTTCTAATCATCTAACTAAGCTTAGAAGGAATCAAGGTAATAATCTAAATTCTCAATTTCTTAGTTTATGTTTTCTCAAAATACTTCACTGTATTGGATTTTGGTTGTATGATTGTTTGAGGAATTGGTTATACATGTTAGTGGGTATGTTTAATTTGTTTTAAGTTGTCTATAATTGGTTTAGAGTAATCAAATTCATGAAAGTATATTAAAAGATGAAGATTTGAGTTTTTGTTGAGATATATATATATATATATATATATATATATATATATATATATATATTATGGATTATTTTGGAGTCAAATATGTTGATTAAATAATATTATAATCTATAAATTGATGATTGATTATGTTAATACGTTGAGAAACAAAAAGAATGCAAGTTAAATGGATTGATTGGGTCAAGAAACGAATTTGTGGTGTTTATTTTTGCTAATTGTGCTCAAATATGAAAAAACTAGCATGAACCTTGGTTTTTAATCTTTTGGTTTGGTTGTTTAAGTGGTTTATGTTGTTAGAGTCACTCAATACATGTTTAGAATTGATTTTACAAAGTTTGTAACATTTGGGTATGAGTAATTTGGATTTTGGGTGAAGAATTTGGGAGTTTTTGGGTTAGTGCAGAGCTGTGTCGCAAACTCCAAAACTGATTATGGGTTCCATCATAGCTGCGCCTAAACCATGAACAAAGGAAGCGATGTCGTGCCTAGGGGTCTGTCGCACCATGTTCAAAGGTTAATTGGGGCTTTGTTGTAAGACCCCAACTTTTTATGAATAAAGATTTAATTTTCTTTAAATATTATTTTTGAATAATAAGGTGTTGATTGATATAGTGCTTTAGTTATGGGTGAAATGTGCAAATTTTGCAAAGTAAGCAAGTGGTCATAAAATATTCGTTTTGTCGGGAATATTTGTTTTGGTCGGGGGATATTCTTTTTGTCAGGAATATTCGTACTACGGCGCAATCGTTGGTGGACCACATAACGGAATAACTGCCGGATATAGAGAGCGACAAAAATAACCTTTTTATAAAAATAATGACAAAACTTTTATCGTTAAAACTGTTAAAAATTGCACAGTCTTTCATATTATTAATGCAATAATTGCTACAGTGATAATTGAATAGTAATTTACATTATTGATTCAATAATTATCACGACATAGTAACTCATATTATTGAAATAATATATTCTTAGATAACATTATTGATAATATCTAGAAAGTTCTGTCGAGGAAAGGGGTTAGGTTATATAATTGCGCGCCAGTAAGAAGAAATCCTTATCGAAAAGCCCCCTCTTTCCTAGGAAGGATCTGATTATCAGTATTGTGAATCTATAATATTAATTAAAAATAATTATTGAAGAATTGTAAATAATTGATTAATATGGTAAGTAAATATTTATTCAATTTTGATCTAAATGAAGGAATTTTAGAATGAGACAATTGTCGAAAGTTGTTATTTTTATAAAACCATAATTATCTTCTCTGATAATATATTTATATATTATTATAGTAGTATAATGTGATAATATAATAGTATAATTTTTATAATTTAAATGGTAATATTATTATTATTTTTTTGTCATGTGAATTAAATGGAGTGAAGATGATCAAATTGAATTTGAATTCTTTTTTTTAAACATGTGATAAAAGGGGTGGGTGAATAAGTTGATTTTGAAAAGCTTGGTTTCAAGTTAGGTGTATTGGAAGAAAAATCCTTCGTATGCAAAATTTGTCAGAAGTGGTGTGATATCACTTTCCTATAAATAGGCTACTTAGTTAAACAACGAAACTCACACCAGAATCCGAAAAACCTCTCTCTATAATATTGAGCGTATTTCTTGTGAGTATAAGAATATTTTGAGTGTTGATAGCAGTGCAAGATTTCTTCAACATAATCTCCGTTATTCCAGTCAGAACTACTTTTCTATTAAGGTAAAGGATATTATTTTTTTCGTAAAGGATATTATTTTTTTTCGTAAAGGAGGTTATTTCTTTCACTACTCGTAAATGATATTATTTCCTTCCCTATTCGTAAGGGATATCATTTTCTTTCATACTCCATATCATGTAAATGATATTATTTCATCTCATAATCCTAAATCTAAACTTATTATGGTAAGTATTGCTTCTATAATTCCTGAAATAATTAGAAATTTCTTAAGGATTCCGCTTCATCTAATATCATTTCACAGGAATATTGGCCTAAAATTTCATATTAAATTTTGAATTTTTTCATGTCTGGGTACTATTTATACGGTACTATTCATGGGCACTATTCATACGGTACTATTCACGAGTACTGTTCACAACAGAATTTAATTTCTTTCCTTTGTTCAAGTTATCTTTTATGAATCTTATTCTTGAAATTGAATCCATGTTATTGTCTCATTTGATTCATTCTTATGTCATTATCATAATTCTCAGACTTAAATTATGTTGAAAGTTATCTTTGGCCCGTAGTGCAAAGATGAACTGTTGATTGATGAATATCTTTGGCCCGTAGTGCAAAGATTAGCTGTTAATTGATATCTTTGGCCCGTAGTACAAAGATGGACAGATGTTTGGCATAATCATGACCACTGGTGATACAAACAAATATCATTGGCCCGTAGTGCATGGATTGTTCATTGATGTGAAATATTTATTGATTGGTGTTACAGAGATAAAATATTACTGATGAACTTTTAAATCATAGAAGATAGCAAACATCATGCTCTACTTGACTCTTCTAATGGATTGTTGTTTTCGCTGCAGTTGTTGATCTAAAACTTATTGTCTATTGTATTCTATCATATTTTTTCCTGTTGAGGACTAAGGATAATTTGTTCTACATTATCTTAGTCATAATATTCTTTACTGGGCTAGTTGAGCTCACTCTTTTCTTTTTTATTCCATTGTTCTTCTCAGGAGGCCAGAATGTAGCTGGAACTAGTCGGGGTGTGAAGTGATGGTTCAAGACGGTTATAATAGCAATCCTCACTATTTTATAAAATAGTGTATCAATAATTGTAATGAGAACTTTATTTGAGTTTGGATATTGTCTACAAGACAATATTTGTATTAAAACTCACATCACATATGTTGTCGTATTTTGCACGACAGTTGTATTAATAAAGTTTGTATTTAATTTATGTACCATGTATTTGGCAACTCAGAATAAGTTGTGTGAACCTATTTTGGGGGCGTCACAGTTGTCGCGCCAGAGAACAGTCAAACCCAGAATTTGATTTTCATTTGTTCAGTTGAGGAATGTTTATATAATCTCTTTGGATAATTATAGTAAAGCTAAAAACATGTTATAAAGCATAACCTCATATTGTAATTATGAAGTGTTAATTAAAAGTTGTAGATTTATAAATTATGGAAGTCTTTTAATCAATGACCGTAAAAGTTTGTAATGTTGTTTAAGCATTAAGTCTTATGTTATGTATTAACAAGGATTTCAGATTCATGTTATGTGATTATGGTAATCAAATTTTTAGCTAAGATTATAAGACTTAACTAAGATGGTGACTAAAACCGAAAGGGATAGCTTTAAAGTAATTAATGGGTATTGTGATCTTAAATGATATGTGTAGGTTATTGGAGAACGTGAGTTGTAATTGTATAGTTTACGCATGATGCAAGTTTCCTATCCTTAAGTTGTTATTAATACGCAAGTTTCTTGACTATACTTTTACATTGTACAAGTTCTAACCTTTGCATTCTTATTTCAAGCGAGGTTCCTAAATTATTCTAAGTTTATGATTTCTAATTAAGCTTTCTAAATTCTTTTGAAAGAATTTCTTTAACATACGATGTTTATTCAATTGAATCATTGTTATTCAACCCTTGATTATAATTAGCATTGTACAATCTTGTAATATTGTGTCAATCCTTTAATGGCCAGTGAACCCTTATTAATTCAACTAGTCCATAGTTGATGAGCGTTCTAAAGATTTGAACCCTTATTGATACAACTAGTCCATAATTGATTTGATGAGTGGGTTTTATACCCGAGAAAGTGCATTTGAGCTTATCTTTTACTTGGTTTTTAAGTGTTATGTGTGCATTTCATACATTTTATGTTATTTTGTAGGCTATGACACGACATTGGCATGAAGAAGCAAGGAAAAGCAATTCAGACATCTTTTGGACTAAAATATGCAAACAAATGCAAGAAAGGAAATTGCAGAGCTTTTAACACCAAGTTAGATTCATTTTCATGGCTTGGAACTTGGATTTCATTGTATATCTACTTCTTAGATTTTTGGAACATCTTGAATCATCCCAATCCGAGTTCGGATGCGAGAGTTATAAACTTTTTATCAACTGAGATCAAAGCTTAGAGTTATCAGGTTTGCCATTTACATAGCAGGCCCTTGAAGCCGAATTTCAACCTTGATCCGGCCAGAATCTGTTAATTCTCAAAGAATAAAAGTTGTAGATCTTGTCGAGATCCTCGATTTGATAGGTAGCAGGCCTCATAACTTCTCCCGGATCAAAAGTTATGGCTAATTTACCAAGCGACGTAGCAGGAGGAAATTGACCGGCGCATGGCATGCATAGAGTAGCGCAGGGCGTGCCGGACCATCAGATTTTCTGCAATTGTAGCACGGGGAGAGAGTAGATTTGGGTGTTATGTTGTTCGATTTGAGCTAGAATAGGATTGTTAGTTTCCTAACTTGCTAGGGTTTCCATTAGGACTATAAATACTTGATTATAACTTGGATTTAAGAGACTTCTTCTAGACTTTTGACTACAATTCATTGAGAGCACCTTGTGGAGACTTAGAGATTGCATTAAAGAACATTGAAGGTGGAGATTGAAGCTTGGAGATTGGAGATTCCTCGACAAAGTTTTTCTTCTTCTCTTGACTTCATTATCTATACTTATGATGCTATTTAATTTTGATCTTCTTGTTTCTATTATGATGATGAACTAATTTCCCAATTAGGGGTACAATGGAACCTTTTGCAAAGCATTAATTCAATTATCATTATTTTCACTTATTGATCTTATTGAGTTGTTTATTATATTTTGTGCTTAATCTATTAATTGTCTAGATAGAAATTAATGTGATATCTTTGATGGAATTGAAAGAGGAAATCTTAGATTAGATTTGAATATAATAACGTATGAATTTGTTGATTCTTGTTAAGGATAACATAACAGTGTATGAGACGAAAGTACTTGTATGTCATGCGTAACTGTGTTAGGAGTTTGTGCTTAATGAATCTGTTTTAAGTGTCTTGCACGAAAGTAGCAAAATAACTGAAATATGTCTTTTTATTAATAATTGAAAGATGCTAGTAAATTGATAAGCAATCCTAGTTAGCAACTCATTGGATTAATTAAGCGGGAATAAGATAAAGTGATTATTACAAAGCAATTGGGGGAAATTGTATTCCTATGTGTTAATCATCTGGTAATTAATATTTGTAGTTTAATTAGTTCTTAATTACTTTATTTTAATCAACTTTCATAAATAAATTGGAGTGACTATTTAAGTGGATTAAATTGGTAGAAGCTTGATAATTAGAATAATTGATTAGTAACTGTTCTCTGTGGGTTCGACAACATTTCTTATCACTTTATTACTTGCTTGACAGTGTGCACTTGTGCGTATTTATCATTTTATAAATCGGACAACAAGTTTTTGACGCCGTTGTCAGGGAACGGTTCTAATAATTATTTTGTTATTAGTGTTTATCAATTTAGTTTATTTAAATTTCTTTTGTTTTAATATTTTTTCTTCTTCTTTATGAGGTACATCATGACTCATTAAAATTATCAATGGTCTTACACGAGAATGACTCAGCCAAACGCGACAGGGATATATGAATCGAATGAGTTGTCAGCACATATGGAGGCAATTTCGGTGATTTATGATTATTGTGCTAGACCCCATCCGAGTCATTAATGCACTATTAGTTTTGATTCAATACAGTACGGTGGTAACTTCGATGACTACTCCAACAATTATGCCTATCCCAACAACTATCAACAGGATTGGGAGTATCATTCGAATTTCTCTTGCCAACAACCACCCCCACAACGAGAAAAGAAACCAGAACTAGAGAAGCTTCTGATTAAGTACATAAAAGAGAATGAGGTGTGGAAAAATAATCAAGAAGTGACTCTTAGAATATAGAGAATCAGATGGGGCTATTTGTAACGACCGAGAAATTCGGATCCATTGTAAAATACTTTTAAATAATTGAATAATGAATAAAATAATATTATTTGTTATTAATATTTGTTAGTAAGATGAATGCCATTCTATAACCTAGAAAGGTCGGAACATCGTAGTATTTTAACTACATGAAGGAATTAAAGTGTTTGAATTTCCAAGACGAAAATAAAAACTTTCCGAGAAAGTTTCTGAAAAACACTATTCATCATTTTCCGCTCGGGAATTATGTTTGAACTTCTGAGAAATACGTAACGTTAAAATATTAAGATGAGATGGATTATGTAATAATAGTCTAAGTATGGAAAACACAATATTTCGCATGCAGACTCAATTTGAGAATGTTAGGAAAATCGAGTGTTAAGAATTTAATGTAATGATCGTGTGATACGTATGTATTGTGCGAGGTAGCGTATACAAGCATGATACGAAGTATTATACAAGTATGTATGAATAATGGATTACTGTATATTACGAATTGGTATACGAGTTAGAATACGAGGAGTATACGTATAGAATACGTTTTAAGGCTTTAAGCCATTTGTAGATGGACTTGTGGATTATGTAGGATGTATAAGACCAATAGGAATTGGAAGTGCAAGCCCAAGTAATTGTTAATGTGAAGCCCATAGAAATTCAAAGCAAGCCTAAAAGATTAAGCTAATCAAACTAAACCTAAGCCCAAATGATGATCCATTGGACAAGTATGATCCATGGGGCAACCCATGGGTGATCTTAGTGCCCAAGCATTAGATAATTGTCGTGGAAACCAAGAAACAAGTGTAATGACCAAGTAAAAGTTGTGGTTCGCAAGTTAACTTAAGTGTTAAGTATTGAATAGTAAGGATGTTACTAAGGAGGTGGGATGTGCTATTGACCAGAGTGCCCTAACCTAGAGAAGTCTATAAATAGCAAGCTCAACTTTCATTATTTGTTTGTTAAACTTTCATCCACTCTAAGACACTTTATTGGTTAGAGAGAATAAGCACTTGTAAGCTAAACTTCCTTATTTGTTTCAAGAAGAAGAAGAACTAGTTCATTAAAGGTAATGATCTTGTGATCTTATATCTTCCATCTCTACCATTGTAAGATGATAAGAGAAGTGTAACTTAATGAACATGTATGCTAAGAACACTTAATAAATGGATGCTTAAAGGACTTAAACCAATAATAAGTCATAAGGAATGAAATCTTATAAATTATAATTTGTTAAGTTATGAACTTAGGAGGAATAAGCCATAATCTATTATGAAGATAAGTTGTTGTAATATGTAGGTTAAGATGTCTAGTTGATGAATTGAATCCATTTGGAATGATGAACAAATCTTAATTAACGAAGTTTTGCCGGAATTCACACGATTGGACGATAATCGTCAAATTCGTGAAAATTCTCGAAATGGAGTCGGATTTTATGTTTGAACTCGAAAACATTAGTTGTTGATAGAGACAAGTCTTATTTGGCATTATAGAGTTGTGGACTCGAAAATGATCGAATTTTGACTTATAACGAAGAAACGAGCGTTGAACGTTCACGAACGTTTTCGTTAAAAATGGACTAATAGGTGAATTTTTAGTTAATGAAGTCAAATAGATAAAATTCTTGCATGAGAACATAGAGTATGTGATTTGTGAACCGGAGGCTCTTGAACGAGCAAATTTGGACTTATAATGAAGAAGTTACAAGCCCGGAGTTTCACAAAATTTTAAAACTAAAAAATTTTCTGGCGCACAAAGCTGGCGCTGTGGCGCCAGCCCAAAGCCAAATAGCCAGCGCCGCAACGCCAAGCTTGGCCGAGCAAAGCTATGACCTACTAGAGAGTGGCACCGCAGCGCGGCCGTAACGAAGGAGACTCGCGCCGCAGCGCCAAGTCTGGGTTCCTAGCCCTAGTGCATGGCGCAGCAGCGCGACATAGAGAAGGATTGTTGGCGCCGCAGCGCCAGCCCTAGGGTTTGCATAGAGAAGATTGCTTATGAAGATAAAAAAAAGAAAGAGAACTTAATAAACATGAAGTAACATTGATAAATGCATGGTTAAACCTTAAGTATGATTACTTAGGGTTGAAGTAAGTCAATTACATATGAAAGTAAGAACGACGTAACAAAAAGCCGGAACCAATAATAACAAATCTAATACGTAATTAGATTGAGAAGAAGGGTAAGATTCTTAGGAACCATGTATGTTATTCATGATCTAATGTGTTATGTGATGTTATCATCTACTGTAGAGACCTTAACGACTTAAAGTGCACGTGTTATAATTGTAGCAGACGCTAAAGGCAAGTATTCTAACCCTTGTTCCAGTTCAATCTGGACAAGCTTTGTGATTCATGTATTTTTACGCATAAGTTAATGTCTGATGAAGTCAATGCCAATTCTTTCGGCTAGACGTACGATATGTTGGATTTCTTATAATCTATCAGGTATTGTCAAGGATTTACCAAACTAATATTGATGTGGTTTTCAAAAGGAGACTTAGATGCTAAATTGTTTTGTCGTCAAACGACATGCACGTGAGGTTGCCACAACTTAAATGTATACACATTTAATGAATGTAATGTTGATCAACATAGAGTACTATAGGCTGATCACCTAGACATGCTCGTAAGCTATGCCAGACTTACAGACTTAGTGCCGGGATGTCCTTTTCAAAGTACTTATGAAATGCTCATGGTCTTGAATCAGAATTGATATTTTACTGAATATTGTTGTTGTAAAACATTTTGAAAGAAAAGAAGTGCTATTTTGAATTATCGATAGTACTTAGTAACTATTGTTCAGTTATTGAAGATATACGATTCCCATGTCTCATGCATGCTATTTTACTAGAATTATTGTACTTGCTGAGCTAGTTAGGCTCACTCTTGCTTGAACCATATGAATGTAGCTAAGATCGAACGGACCGATGGATCTGGCAAGGATAAAGGGAAGGCTAAGGCGAACCCGTAAATTACTTTTATAATAGTATAGGTTTGTAATGATAATATTTGATATTATAGCAAGGAAAAATTTAACGGTTATAAAGAACTTGGGAGTATATTAATATTATTTTGAATATATATATAAGACATATTCGTTCTTTTGAGGCATTTCAATTGAATGTTTGTATGAACAGTAGCACTGTGTAGCACCATCTGTCGGGTTGGAAGATACCCAAATTTGGGGGCGTCACACTATTGGTAAGTGGCATTAATAATCACCCTCAAGGTGAATTACCAAGTAATATGGTTCCTGAAACTGATGGAGTACCTGAGTCAATAATCATTGATGCTAAAAAGAAGGAGAAAAGTGGGGAGCAGGAAAAGGAGGCCAACGAAGATCCAAACTTGAGTTCCATGGTAGATTAGCCGATTTTGATAGTGCCCCATGTACTTTCTTCACCAAAGCTCAAGGCTTTGGGTAGTTTTGCAATCTCATGCCAATTGGTAGTCATTCTGTAGGCAGAGTTTTATGTGACATTGGAGCCAGTATAACTTTCCAGCTATGGTGGAATGAGACAAGGGTCCATAAGAAGATGGATGAAGATCTAGTTATGTTCAAGAAGCTCTAATTCAATATTCCATTAACATACATAGTGGAGCACACACCTAGATACTTGAAGGTCTTAAAAGAGAATCTATCTATAAAGAACAAGCTAGGTGAATTTGAAATAATGGCCCTCACTGAAGTAGAGCCTTCAAATGTTACATTTTTATTGATGGATGGATGGTTCCTCAATTTTTCAAGGGGAATTTGATAGAGAGTTGAAGAAGTCGGGTTGACGACTCTAAAACAAGCGCTTATTGGGAGGCAGCCCAAGTTTATTTTTTTTAGTTTTGTTTTATTTCATTAGTTTTCATAGTAGTTAATAAATTTGCATTTATTTAGGATTTAATAAAATTGTTCTATCATGGTTTTATAGGCTATTCAATTCAAATTCAAGCGTGGTACCCAATTGGTTCCATATACCTAACCTATTCTCCAAACTTAGCAGAGAAGGATGCATATTATAATATTTTTAGGGAAGTCATCTGCTTTACTTTTTCCTATTTCAGCCATGGAGGACAATGTCAAGTTTAAGTTTTGGGGCATTTTAGTGTCGTATTGCATATAGTTAGTTATTTGCATTGTAGTTCATTATTTTTACGTGTTAGCATTGTGTTTTTGCATTTAGTGTACATGTTATACATGCTAGTACTTTCATATTCATATATGTGTTGCATTAGTATGTGCTCATGTAGTATAATTACATTTTTGCATGAATCTGTGCGATCGGTTGGTGTGGTCTTGGCTTGGCCAATGATGAGATTGGTATTTTATGTTAATCTGAACAGAATTGATAGTTAGTTCTTACCTCTAAATTGAGTCATGATGATAATATAAGTTTGTTAGAAGCTTATGTAACTGGTTAGCACATAGATTTGCTTATTTTAACTGATTTGGATCAAAGGAGTTCATATTTATCCTTTGGAGGGAGAAATTGAAGTTCAAATCTTAATGGCATCTGTAAATGTTGACAAGAAGGCTAAACGAAACTAAATAAACAAGTTTGGGGGAATCTATGGGGCATAAAAAAAAAGAAAAAAAAGAAGAAAAATCAAGAAAATCAAGAAAAATATTTATATATGCATAATTATATTGACTTGTTTGGTTCTGTGGCCGTTACTACTCGGATAAGTAAGCCCTAGGGGTTTCTCTACACCCAGTGTCCTAAATCATTTGGTTTGGGAGTCGTTGGTCGAAAGTTCACCAAATGGGTAGTTCTAAAAAGTCTAAGAGAATTAGACATTGCATAGTCAAGTGTTAGCACGAGATGGAGCGTAAAACGCACTCGTAAATAAATAAAGTATGAATAAAACTTCATAGGGACCATCGAGCTTGGTAAATATGTGATTTTAGCTTGAATTGTTGTGTTTACAGAAATAGTTACTTTGAATGGTGAGCTTTGCCTCTTAAACAGTAAATTATGAAATCCAGTTTGATCTGTAGTTGGTTGGAGCTAGTAAATGATCACACACACTACATGGGTAATGATGGGTTTAGATTGTTAGATTGATTCCATTTATTGGTTTTCATTGATGAGATGTTCTGTTTGAGCTTCTTGAGGATATCTCAGAGGCTTGTTGCTAATATTCAAACTAATTTTTTGCTAGATTTATAGGATTGTAGAGTATAGTTCACATTTACATCACGGTTGTTTTGGTATAGTATAGCATTGTTTTGTTTTGCTTGAGCAAAAGCAAAGGTTTAAGTTTGGGGGTATTTGATGAGTGGGTTTTATACCTAAGAAAGTGCATTTGAGCTTAATCTTTTGGTTGGTTTTTAAGTGTTATGTGTGCATTTCATACATTTTGTGTTATTTTGTAGGGTATGGCACGATATTGGCATGAAGAAGCAAGGAAAAGCAATTCAGACATCTTTTAGACTAAAATATGCAAGCAAATGCAAGAAAGGAAGATTACAGAGCTTTTAACACCAAGTTGGATTAGTTTTCTTGGCTTGGAACTTGGATTTCATTATAGATATACTTCTTATCTTTTCGTAATATTTTGAATCATCCCAATCCGAGTTCGGATGCGAGAGTTATAACCTTTTTATTAATAGAGATCAAGCTTAGAGTTGTCAGGCTTGCCATTTACATAGCAGCCACTTGAAGCCAAATTTCGACCTTGATCCGGCCAGAATCTATCAATTCTCAAATAATAAAAGATTTAGATCTTGTCGAGATCTTTGATTTAATAGGTAGCAGACCCCATAACTCTTCCCGGATCAAACTTTATGACCATTTTACCAAAGGATGTCGCAATAGAAAATTGACCGTCGCGGGGCATGCCCAGAGTAGCGCGGGGTGCGTCGAACCATCAGATTTTTTATATCCATAGCGCGGGCCGGACCCAAATTTGCCTAGGAGTAGCGCTGGGCGCGCTGGACGGCGGGGAGAGAGATGATTTGGGTGTTATGTTGTCCAATTTGAGCTAGAATAGGATTGTTAGTTGCCTAACTTGCTAGGGTTTTTATTATGATTATAAATACTTGATTATAACTTGGATTTGAGAGACTTCTTCGAGACTTTTGACTACAATTCATTGAGAGCCACCTTGTGGAGAATTGGAGATTTCATTGGAGAACATTGAAGGCATTGATTAAAGCTTGGAGATTGGAGATTCCTCGACAGAGTTTTTCTTCTTCTCTTGACTTCATTATCTGTGCTTATGATGCTATTTAATTATAATCTTCTTGTTTCTATTATGATGATGAACTAATTTCCAAATTAGGGGTACAATGGAACCTTTTGCAAAGCATTAATTCAATTATCATTATTTTCATTTGTTGATCTTATTGAGTTGTTTATTATATTTTGTGCTTAATCTATTAATTGTCTAGATAGAAATTAATTTGATATCTTTGATGGAATTGAAAGAGGAAATCTTAGATTAGATTTAAATATAATAACATATGAATTTGTTAATCCTTGTTAAGGATAACATAACAGTGTATGAGACGAAAGTACTTGTATGTCATGCGTAATTGTGTTAGGAGTTTGTGCTTAATGAATTTGTTTTAAGTGTCTTGCACGAAATTAGCAAAATAACTGAAATAGGTCTTTTTATTAATCATTGAAAGATGTTATTAAATTGATAAGCAATCCTAGTTAGCAACTCATTGGATTAATTAAGTGGGAATAAGATAAAGCGATTATTGCAAAGCAATTGGGGGAAATTGTATTCCTATGCGTTAATCATCTGGTAATCAATATTTGTCAGTTTAATTAGTTCTTAATTACTTTCTTTTAATCAACTTTCACAAATGAATTGGAGTGACTGTTTAATTGGGTTAAATTGGTAGAAGCTTGATAATTAGAATAATTGATTAGTAACTGTTCTCTGTGGGTTCGATAACCTTTCTTATCACTTTATTACTTGTTTGACTGTGTGCACTTGCGTGTATTTATCATTATATAAATCAGACAACAATAAGTGTTCTAAATATCTAGAATTCCTTTTAAGCTTTTCCAAACCGAACTACCTTTAGTGCAGATTCTAATATTAAAGGCTAAGATGAACAACCCTATAACAGGGGATTGAGTTATAAAAAATTATAATTCTGAGCTATGCAATAGCGATGTTATGTTTGTACACAATACACGGTACAAAAGGCTGATCACCTGGAGTACGAGAAGGTTGGACCATATAGCTTTGGTTGTTAAAGGTTACAGTAGGAATACTTGATAACCTAGGACATAGATGGTCCATAGTTTTGAAGACTGTTAAAGGTTAAGGAAGAAATACCTTATAACCTAGGACATTGTGACACCCCCAAATCCGGGTCCTTCCATTTCCACATGATTTGGTGTTCACTATACAAACATCATATATCTATCTACCCATAATAAATGCAAACCATGCAATAGATAGAAATAAATCCATCCCTTATGGGGTTACAACATCTGAATAGTAAATACAATCCTAGGTCATACTAACCTTAAACATCTGTGTGGAAACATAAACAAATAATAAGTCTTAAACAACATTAACATAAGTCTTAACACATAAAGTCAACATCACATAAACAACAAGTCTTCATCACTTGTTAATCTTTCCCTTGCCTTTGCTAGTAGAAGGTTCGTCTGTTCTTTCTTTCTTAACTGCATTGTTATTATTATGCAAGAGTGAGCACGATTGCCCACAAGTATAATAATGAAAGTAACAATATAATAACATGCGAGTGAATCAAAGACTTCTGAAATAAAGCTCAACTTTTGAATCAAGAATGAATAACAAGAATCAAAAGAAATCTGAGGGTTATAAGACCTTGAACTATGTCCTAGGTTATCAAGGGTTATACTTGAAACCTTTAACAGTCATAAGACTATGGACTCTTCTTCTCGTACTTAGAGGGATCAGCCCTTAGTACCATACTGTGCACAATATCTTAACGCTAATGCATAAGTAATCCCTTTACAGGGTTGTTCATCTCAGTTTGACATTAGAGTCCGCACCAAAGGAAGTTTGGTTTGGATAAATCAATAAGGGTTCTGAAATTTAGTCGCTAGTCTAACAAGGTTCAACAATAAATGGTATTTAATTTGAATAACAATCTCAACAGGTATACAATAGAACAAGTATTGCATAACAGATTTATACTTTGAAAAGATAATTAATCTTTAATATAACAAATCAAACTTGATTTAATAATAACGAGAATTACCTGAAGTAATTTCAAACTTGAATAATGATAACAAGTAGGGTTAGGAAACTTGCCTCGAGCGTAGATTACACGGTAATTATACTCGTTCCTTGAATTTAATCCTACATATTATTTCCATTCACAACTATAGTTAATTATCATAAGTTCATTTCTTTTGTCTAATTCGAATTATGACTATACTTAGTTAAATTACCACACTTATTGTCACATTATATACATTTCACGAACAATAAGTTAACTATGCATTTAATAATTCAATTCACACGTAAATGCGTTATTGACATGTTAAGAATCTATTTTAACATCTCATTATGTTCATTAGATTAGGTTACTATCACATTCATGGACTTGAACACTTTAAAAAATTCAATTATGGACATTCTGCAGAGTGGCGCTGCGGCGCCATTGATAGGCTTACTCTCGGCGCTGCGGCGCGGTGGCGCTGTGTAAGACCCCAACTTATTAATGAATAAAATCAAATTTTCTCTAAATATTATTATAATAAGGGGTTAATTTGATATAATACTTTGGTTATGGGTGAAATGTGCAAATTTTGTAAAATAAGCAAGTGGTTATAAAATATTTATTTTTGGTCGGTGAATATTCGGTTGGTCGTGGAATATTCTTGCTGTCGGGGAATATTCGTACGACGACGCAGCCTTGTGTGGGCCCCATAACGGAAAGCGATTGGATGAAGAAAACGACAAGTATAAGTTGTTTATAAATAACGGCGTAGTTGTTACCGTTAATACTGTTGGAATACCCGGTGGTTAAAATACAGTAGCACACGGTATTGCACCAATTATTGATTCTTACGTAAGAAGGCACTACTCAATAATTGTTACAGTAGTTATTATTCAATATTTTATTTTATTGATTCAATAATTGCTGCGTTGATATTTTATATTATTGTTGTTTCAATAATTGTTGCTGCACAGTATTTTCATTTATCAGATCAATAATTCATATTATTTGAATAATATTATTAGATAACATTATTGGCAATGTCTAGAAAGTTCTGTCTAAGGAGAGGTTTGGTCATCTAATTGCGCGCCAGTAAGGAGAAATCCTTATTGGAAAGCCCCCTCTTTCCTGGGAACGGCCTGGTTGTCATAAATGTGATTCTGTAATATTATTTGTGAATAATTAATTATTGATTCATATGATAAGGAAATATTTATTTTATGTGGATATAAATGAGGGATATATTTTTGTGGTTAAAAATGAAGGAGTTAATGTTGAGGTTTTTGTCAGTATTTTTGTCGGAATGGAGGTATTAAAAATCAGGTTTTTGAGATAGTTTGCGGGGGTTATAATTTTTAATCCGACCGTTGGATCGTGGTAATTTTTGGATATGTTATACATATATAAGTTGAGTATATGTCCACAAATTTTGAACCGTTAAAAATGAACGTATGATTTATTACGAATTTTACAAGATGACTGGTTCAGAAATTGTTGAATTT
The DNA here is from genome assembly GCA_016801055.1 of Panax notoginseng. NCBI lineage: Eukaryota > Viridiplantae > Streptophyta > Magnoliopsida > Apiales > Araliaceae > Panax > Panax notoginseng. The sequence goes on along the minus strand of CM029017.1, from coordinate 83,979,997 downwards.
TCGGAGTTTATCATTTTGGTGGAAAATTCTAGAATTGGTGGGCCCCACTTGTGGTTGGTGAAGAAATGTGCTGAATTATATTTCAAATGTGGTGGGTGGGAATAGTAGCAGGTAAAGCCATCAGGTTGCAGGTCAAACCTACCAAAATTTTCCTATAAATAGAGGGCTAAGTTAGAATTGAAAATCACACCAGAAACAAGTTTTCTCTCTTTCTCTCTCTAGATTATTGAGTGTATTTTGTGAGTATTTAGATACTTTGAGAGTTTCTATTCATCAGAGCAAGTTTCTTTCAGCCTTATACCGGTATTCCGACCAGAAGTACTGATATTTTGAGGTAAGGGATATTATTTTCTTCTTAAATGATATTATTTTCTTCAATATCATTATGCTGAAATATTGATATGAGTTTTTATCAAATTTGGAACTTTTTGTGTCGGGGGTTACTATTCACGTATACGGCACTATTCACGTATACGGCACTATTCACCGAAAAATAAAATTTTCCCTTTTTGTCCAAGATGTCTATTATGGTTACTATCTTTGATTGTATCCATGTTTTGATCTTTATTTTTGAATTCTGCTTCACAATTGATTATTATGAAGTATTATTGATCTTGGATAAACTGTTATACGAATCCCTACTATTTGTCCTTCTGTCTCATTGGATTCGTTCTCTTTAAGATATTTTTCATCATCCTCAGTCCTAAATGATGATATTAATGAATATCTTTGGCCTGTAGTGCAAAGATGTATGATTACTTGATGAATATCTTTGGCCTGTAGTGCAAAGATGAACAGGTGTTGAGATGAACATGACTGACAGGTGATACAAATGAATATCTTTGGCCTGTAGTGCAAAGATGAATATTTGGATAAAGATGATTATTAATTGATGTTACAGGGATAAAATATTGATGATGGACTTTTAAATCTTAGAAGATAGTAGAATTCTTTCTCTACTTGACTCTTCTAATGGTTTGCTGTTTCCGCTGCAGTTGTTGATCTAAAACTTGTTGTCGATTATATTCTATCAGATTTTTCCCTGTTGAAGACTAACGATAATTTGTTTGTATATTATCTTAGTCATAATATTCTTTACTGGGCTAGTTGAGCTCACCCTTTTCCTTTTTGTTCCATTTTTCTTCTCAGGAGGTGAGAACATAGCAGGATCTAGTCGGGGTATGGAGTGATGGTTCTAGAAAGATGTATTAGCAGTCCTCACTATTTCTGTAAAATAGTGTTTGAATAATTGTAATGAGGATTTATTTGAGTGTGGATATTGTCTAGAAGACAATATTTGTATTTAAACTCACAGTATGTGTTGTCGTATTTTGCACGACAATTGTATTATTGAAGTTGTAGTTTGCTTTCTGTACCATGTATTTGGCGACTCAGAATGGGTGTTGTATACCTATTTTGGGGGCGTCACAGTTGGTATCAGAGCTTAGGGATATGATCCCTGGCTGAGATGTGAGACAAGAACTAGGAGGGGAGAGACGGGGAATTCCTTCGCTAGTATGACCTGACTAAGTTTATTTGGTGTTTATTTGGTCGGTCAGAGTATAGGGATAATATATGACATGACTATTAACCCTTGTTTTATGGCAGTATTTAAGAATGGCAGCTGAGAACGTTAATAATGGAGTAAATCAGACCGTGGAGACACCTTTGATCACTACCCAGGGGAACGTGCAACAGGAAGGCAATATTCCTCCTGTAAACAACGTTACCGAGCAAACGATGAATGATGGAATGTTTAGGAGCTTTTTGCAGTTCATGCAAAATCAGACGAGGGAGACTCGTGTGCAGAATACGGGTGGAAATGATAACAACGCGCGGTTTGTCACAGCTAAGCAGTTCAAAGAATTGGGACCACCAGAATTTAAGGGAAAGCCGGATCCGATCATGGCGGAAACGTGGGTCAAGCAAATTACCAAGATATTTGATGTCTTGGGATGCACGGAGGAACAGAAGGTTCCATTCGCCACATTTATGTTCCGCGGTGAGGCAGACTACTGGTGGGAGTCTGTGAAGCGTACCCAGCCTGACGCACTCAACATGTCCTGGGAAACATTTCAAAAACTGTTCAATGACAAGTACTTTCCTGAAAGTATTCGTCATATGAAGGAGGTTGAGTTTATTAGACTGGAACAAAACAACATGACGGTGTCCCAGTACGAGGCGAAGTTTGCAGAGTTATCCAGGTTTGCACCTCATTTGGTCGAAAATGAGGAACGAATGACAAGGATGTTTCTGAGAGGTCTAAAACCCGAGATTCGGCAATATCTTATCTCTCATAAATTTTCTTTATATTCAGATGTTGTAAACAGGGCTCAATTATTAGAGCGAGATAATGAGTATGTGCAACCGAGGGACCACAACCAGGGTCATACCGGTGGCGGCAGTCATCGAAGCAATGAAAACCAGCAGGGAGGAAAATATTCGGACAAAAGCGGTAACCACTCTGGTGGTAATCGTGGTCGTGATAATAGAAGGAGCGAGTCGGGAGGAGATTTCAAGAAGAGAAGGTACAACAATGATAACGTGAAGACGTCAGCACAAACATCAACTGTTTCTAGGGGAGGAGAACGACCACCGGTCGTATGTTACAAATGTGGGAAAGAGGGACATATCAGCCCAAACTGCCCACAACAATCCAAGGTATGTTATAACTGTGGAAAGGAAGGTCATATAGCTCGAGAGTGTTCTGTAGCAAAACCAAGTTCAGCGGGGATGGTGACTCCAAAAGTTATCCCGGATAAGTCGAAATCAGCGGTTCCTGGAAGGGCGTTTGTCGTGACTGGCCAAAACGCGAGAAACCCGAACGAGGTGATCACGGGTAAGCTAATCTTGAATTCTTGCGAAGTTTATACTTTACTAGATACCGGTTCTACCCATTCTTTTATCTCTCCTGCTTGTGCTCAACGTTTAAACTTGACTCCGGAGAAATTGGACTTTAACTTATCTGTTGAAACTCCGTTGGGTGAAACCTTCGTTACATCTACAGTTTATAAATCTTGCATGATCCAAGTTGGCACTATCACATTACCTGTTGATCTTATCTCTTTAAAGATACTTGCTTTTGATGTGATTTTAGGAATTGATTGGTTAACCACTCATCATGCTAAAATTGATTGTTTTCGTAAGGTTGTTAGTTTTCATATTCCTAACCAACCTGTCATACGAATTCAAACTACTAAACCACTAAAATCAGTCACTGTCATATCAAGCCACAAAGCTATTCGTTTATTGAAAAACGGATGTCAAGCTTTCTTAGCCCATGTTATGGATTTGAACAAAGACAAGTCAGATTTGAATAATATTTCTATTGTTAGAGAATTTCCCGATGTATTTCCTGAAGAACTTCCCGGTCTACCCCCGGAACGAGAAATTGAATTCTTTATTGACCTTGAACCCGGTACAAAGCCCATTTCTAAAACCCCATATCGAATGGCTCCTATTGAACTTCAGGAGTTAAAAGTCCAACTACAGGAGTTGTTGGACATCGGTTTTATTCGTCCTAGTACGTCTCCTTGGGGTGCTCCTGTTTTATTCGTAAAGAAGAAAGACGGGAGTATGCGACTTTGTATTGACTATCGAGAATTGAACCATGTCACCATCAAGAATAGGTATCCGCTACCTCGCATTGATGACCTGTTTGACCAGTTGCAAGGAGCACAATTCTTTTCAAAGATCGATCTTCGTTCTGGATATCATCAGCTGAAGATTAAAACTGAGGATATTCCAAAGACTGCCTTCAGAACTCGGTACGGGCATTATGAATTCTTAGTAATGTCTTTTGGATTGACTAATGCTCCTGCTGCCTTCATGGATATGATGAACCGTGTATTCAAAGAATATTTGGATCAGTTCGTTGTTGTCTTTATTGATGACATCCTCATCTATTCCAAAAGCCGTGAAGATCATGAGCGCCATTTGAAGCTGGTACTGCAAAGGCTTCGTGAAAACAAGCTATATGCCAAACTGAAGAAATGCGAGTTCTGGCTTGAGGAAGTAGCATTCCTTGGGCACGTGGTGTCAAAACATGGAGTATCTGTCGACCCGGCGAAGATTGAAGCCATACAAAGTTGGGAGCAACCGAAGTCGGTAACCGAAGTACGTAGCTTTCTGGGCTTAGCTGGTTATTATCGGAGATTTGTGGAAGGATTTTCTCGAATCGCTACTCCGTTAACTCAGCTGACTCGGAAAGATACAAAATTCGTATGGAGTGAGGAATGCGAGAAGAGTTTCCAAGAACTCAAGAGGAGACTCATTTCGGCACCTGTTCTGACAATACCATCTGGTTCGGATGGATTTGTTATCTACAGCGATGCTTCAGGCAAAGGGTTAGGATGTGTTCTCATGCAACATGGGAAAGTCATAGCCTATGCCTCACGACAACTCAAAGAATATGAGAGGAATTATCCTACTCATGATTTGGAGTTGGCAGCAGTCGTTTTTGCGTTGAAGATCTGGAGACACTACCTGTATGGGGAGAAAGTGGAGATCTATACAGATCATAAAAGCCTCAAATATTTCTTCACCCAAAAGGAACTCAACATGCGGCAGCGACGTTGGCTCGAGCTGTTGAAAGATTACGATCATACCATCCAATATCATCCTGGAAAAGCAAACGTAGTAGCTGACGCATTGAGTAGAAGATCATATGCGGGTACGAGTGCAATGTTTTTAACACAAAGGCCCATTTTGTATGACTTGCAAAGGATGGAGATAGAGATGAAGGCTCCAAGTACCCACATGATGATATCAAATATACGAGTAGAACCGACTTTAATCGATAAAGTTAAAGCTGCTCAAGCTACGGATATAGAGCTGATGCGTATGAAGAAGAAAGTGCAAGAAGGTGCTATTCCAGAAGCAAGAATCGATGAAGAAGGAATACTTCGAGTCAACTCCAGACTTTGTGTTCCTAACGATTTTGACTTGAAGCATAGAATAATGATGGAGGCACACAACACACCGTTTGCAATCCATCCTGGGAGTACCAAAATGTATCACGATCTTCGACATACATTTTGGTGGAGCAATATGAAAAGAGAGATCGCGGAGTTTATCTCGAGATGTTTAACTTGTCAACGTGTAAAAGCGGAGCATCAAGTACCAAAGGGTCCATTGCAACCACTTGAGATTCCGAAATGGAAGTGGGAACACATTACTATGGATTTTGTTACAGGTCTTCCCAAGGTTTCTCAAGGCATAGATGCGATTTGGGTTATTGTTGATAGATTAACCAAGTCCGCTCATTTCTTGCCGATACGTGAGACTTATTCCCTTGAACGTCTTGCTAGTATGTACGTGAACGAGATTGTGAGATTGCATGGCATGCCAGTATCCATAGTTTCGGATCGTGACCCAAGATTCACTTCACGATTTTGGGTTAGCTTGCAGAAAGCTATGGGCACGGATTTACGATTCAGTTCAGCATACCATCCTCAAACGGACGGACAATCAGAGAGGACTATTCAAACTCTTGAAGATCTATTAAGACTTTGTGTCCTAGATCTCAAAGGGAGTTGGGATAAGTACCTACCATTGGTGGAATTCTCCTACAACAACAGTTATCAGGCGAGCATAGGTGTGGCTCCATTTGAGGCGTTGTATGGAAGAAAATGTCGTTCTCCAGTATGCTGGGACGAGGTGGGTGAAGCAACATTGTTGGGACCAGAATTGGTACGCATTACTACAGAGAAGATCCAAACGATTCGACAACGTATACAAACGGCACAGGATCGACAAAAGAGTTATGCGGATCTTCATCGGAAGGACGTGGAATTTAATATTGGGGATCATGTATTGTTACGTGTTGCACCATGGAAGGGAGTTACAAGATTTGGGAAGAGAGGAAAGCTCAATCCAAGATTTGTTGGTCCATTTGAGATTCTTGAGCGAATAGGAAATGTGGCATATAGACTCGCATTACCTCCAAGCATGTCTCGTGTTCATAATGTTTTTCACATATCTATGCTTCGTAAATATGTTAAAGACCCGAACCACATTATTGAGTTAGAACCAGACGAGATAGCTGAAGATTTAACGTACGAGGAGGTACCTGTTAAGATCTTGGATAGGAAAGAGCATGTCCTACGCACGAAGGTTATACCACAAGTTAAGGTTTTGTGGAGAAACCATGCTATTGAAGAAATGACCTGGGAGTTGGAATCAGAAATGAAAGCGAGGTATCCTCACCTTTTTGAAACATCAGGTACGTACGTCAATTTCGAGGACGAAATTTCATAAGGAGGGGAGGTTGTAAGACCCCAACTTATTAATGAATAAAATCAAATTTTCTCTAAATATTATTATAATAAGGGGTTAATTTGATATAATACTTTGGTTATGGGTGAAATGTGCAAATTTTGCAAAATAAGCAAGTGGTTATAAAATATTTATTTTTGGTCGGTGAATATTCGGTTGGTCGTGGAATATTCTTGCTGTCGGGGAATATTCGTACGACGACGCAGCCTTGTGTGGGCCCCATAACGGAAAGCGATTGGATGAAGAAAACGACAAGTATAAGTTGTTTATAAATAACGGCGTAGTTGTTACCGTTAATACTGTTGGAATACCCGGTGGTTAAAATACAGTAGCACACGGTATTGCACCAATTATTGATTCTTACGTAAGAAGGCACTACTCAATAATTGTTACAGTAGTTATTATTCAATATTTTATTTTATTGATTCAATAATTGCTGCGTTGATATTTTATATTATTGTTGTTTCAATAATTGTTGCTGCACAGTATTTTCATTTATCAGATCAATAATTCATATTATTTGAATAATATTATTAGATAACATTATTGGCAATGTCTAGAAAGTTCTGTCTAAGGAGAGGTTTGGTCATCTAATTGCGCGCCAGTAAGGAGAAATCCTTATTGGAAAGCCCCCTCTTTCCTGGGAACGGCCTGGTTGTCATAAATGTGATTCTGTAATATTATTTGTGAATAATTAATTATTGATTCATATGATAAGGAAATATTTATTTTATGTGGATATAAATGAGGGATATATTTTTGTGGTTAAAAATGAAGGAGTTAATGTTGAGGTTTTTGTCAGTATTTTTGTCGGAATGGAGGTATTAAAAATCAGGGTTTTTGAGATAGTTTGCGGGGGTTATAATTTTTAATCCGACCGTTGGATCGTGGTAATTTTTGGATATGTTATACATATATAAGTTGAGTATATGTCCACAAATTTTGAACCGTTAAAAATGAACGTATGATTTATTACGAATTTTACAAGATGACTGGTTCAGAAATTGTTGAATTTTCGGAGTTTATCATTTTGGTGGAAAATTCTAGAATTGGTGGGCCCCACTTGTGGTTGGTGAAGAAATGTGCTAAATTATATTTCAAATGTGGTGGGTGGGAATAGTAGCAGGTAAAGCCATCAGGTTGCAGGTCAAACCTACCAAAATTTTCCTATAAATAGAGGGCTAAGTTAGAATTGAAAATCACACCAGAAACAAGTTTTCTCTCTTTCTCTCTCTAGATTATTGAGTGTATTTTGTGAGTATTTAGATACTTTGAGAGTTTCTATTCATCAGAGCAAGTTTCTTTCAGCCTTATACCGGTATTCCGACCAGAAGTACTGATATTTTGAGGTAAGGGATATTATTTTCTTCTTAAATGATATTATTTTCTTCAATATCATTATGCTGAAATATTGATATGAGTTTTTATCAAATTTGGAACTTTTTGTGTCGGGGGTTACTATTCACGTATACGACACTATTCACGTATACGGCACTATTCACCGAAAAATAAAATTTTCTCTTTTTGTCCAAGATGTCTATTATGGTTACTATCTTTGATTGTATCCATGTTTTGATCTTTATTTTTGAATTCTGCTTCACAATTGATTATTATGAAGTATTATTGATCTTGGATAAACTGTTATACGAATCCCTACTAATTGTCCTTCTGTCTCATTGGATTCGTTCTCTTTAAGATATTTTTCATCATCCTCAGTCCTAAATGATGATATTAATGAATATCTTTGGCCTGTAGTGCAAAGATGTATGATTACTTGATGAATATCTTTGGCCTGTAGTGCAAAGATGAACAGGTGTTGAGATGAACATGACTGACAGGTGATACAAATGAATATCTTTGGCCTGTAGTGCAAAGATGAATATTTGGATAAAGATGATTATTAATTGATGTTACAGGGATAAAATATTGATGATGGACTTTTAAATCTTAGAAGATAGTATAATTCTTTCTCTACTTGACTCTTCTAATGGTTTGCTGTTTCCGCTGCAGTTGTTGATCTAAAACTTGTTGTCGATTATATTCTATCAGATTTTTCCCTGTTGAAGACTAACGATAATTTGTTTGTATATTATCTTAGTCATAATATTCTTTACTGGGCTAGTTGAGCTCACCCTTTTCCTTTTTGTTCCATTTTTCTTCTCAGGAGGTGAGAACATAGCAGGATCTAGTCGGGGTATGGAGTGATGGTTCTAGAAAGATGTATTAGCAGTCCTCACTATTTCTGTAAAATAGTGTTTGAATAATTGTAATGAGGATTTATTTGAGTATGGATATTGTCCAGAAGACAATATTTGTATTTAAACTCACAGTATGTGTTGTCGTATTTTGCACGACAATTGTATTATTGAAGTTGTAGTTTGCTTTCTGTACCATGTATTTGGCGACTCAGAATGGGTGTTGTATACCTATTTTGGGGGCGTCACATGCTGCAGCTGGACTCTTGGCGCTGCGGCGTGGGTATTAAAGCATGGATTTGGCGCCGCGGCGCGAGACTCCAGTTTTAGTTCTGTAATTCGCGAAAATTGCAGAACATGGCCAAAAATTTCCAATCAACTTATTTTTACATGAATTTAGACCTACCCAAAAATTATAATACACATAATCTTCATTCAGCTGAGCGTCTATCAACACTCTGAGGGATTCCATTTCTACTTCTATGGGGAGCACTACTTCCATCCCACAGGTTAATGCGTAGGGGGTTGCCCCAGTGGAAGTGCGCATTGATGTTCTGTAGGCTAACAGAGTAAGAGGCAATAAGTCAGGCCACCCTTTGTGATTGGCGAACATTTTTTGCATGATCTTCTTGATGTTTTTGTTACCCGCATCAACAGCACCATTCATCTTTGGACGGTAGATGACAGAGTTAAGGTGTTTAATGTGGAATTTACGACATAACTCCTCCATCATTTTTTTGTTGAGGTTCCTGGCATTATCCGACACAATTACCTGTGGTTGTCCATATCGACAAATGACATTGTTTCTGATGAAAGCAATGATGACTTCCTTGGTAACCCTGGGGAAGGACGCTGCTTCTACCCACTTGGTGAAGTAGTCGATCATGGTGAAGATAAATCGCTATCTATTACTGGCTTTAGGCTCGACGGGTTTAATCACATCCATTCCCCACATTGAGAAGGGCCAAGGCAAACTCATTGTGATAACCCGGGATTTCGAATAATCCAAAATTTGCGAAATTTTTTTTTAGTAATAGTAATATTAATTAACATTTATGTGACAAGTATCGGTGATATGAGTTTAGAGAATGAGTCAATTTGTGTATTGACTAAGAAATTAGAGTAGAGTTGTGCTTAACAGGAATAGAAACCCTAACCCTAAGTCCGGATAGGGATTCGATAGAAAATATAATTAAAATAATTATATTAATGAGTACATGTTTGTACTGTATAGATTTATTGATCAATGATTGATAGGATAAGGTTTAATATTTATAAACCCTAAGAAGAGATTAGAAAACCTAATCTCTAGATGAGAAACCCTAATGTACCGTTAGAAATCCTAATCGAAAGCTGAGAAACCCTAATTTCATATTCGGGAATCCTAAACCCTAAAATTAGGAAATCCTAATCCTAATTGGTAAGCCTAATGTGTGTATTAAACTTAAATATGATTAGAAAATCCTAATTATATTTTAGTTATCTTAATTTCTATTTTACAAACCCTAATTGTAATTTAGAAAATTTATTTTTCTAATTAAAAGCCTAACTCGTGGGTTATAAACACCAATGATCATTTTGATCCTAATTGCTAATTTAAGCAATTTTAATTAGGAATATAAATCCTAATTAACAAGATTGAATTTTTTGATTAGGAAATATTAATATAATTATTGAATCCTAATTATAATTTTGGAATATTAATTTTCTATTTTGAAAACCAAAATTCGAAAATCTTGGAAATTAAAGTGTAAACCTAAAGGGTTTAAACCTTAAACCCTAAGGGTTCCAAACCCTAAATCCTAACCCAAATCCTAAACCCTAAGGATTTGAATAAATGTCAAGAATGTCATTTAATGTATTTATCAAATTACAAAAATGCCCTTTATGGGATTTTTATTAGGAAACTTGTAAAAATGGCCAAAACCTTTAGTTGTTGACCAACTCTCTTGACTTCGTGACTTCAAATCTCAGCAAACCTGATCCAATTGACACCTAGCATGCTTGTATACAATGTATCTAAGTTATATAAAAGAATTGGAGAGAAAAAGTGTAACCATTTTCATTATTTTCTCTCCAAGCTCTCATTAACTCTCTCTCACTTAAAGCTACGAAATTCTTATGTATTTCAGTTCTAAATACAGTCCCTAAGTCACCCAATAACAGATTTGAGAGCCAAGGTCTAAGATTTGTCAAGAAAAGGTATAAATCAAATTTTAAATTTTGATCTTTGTTGCTTAGAAAATTTTTGTGTTTTAGTGTTTAATCTTATGTTATAATATGTTTTTAGTTGTTATATGTTGATCCATGATGGATCCATAGCATCAAAATGGATAAAAACCATATTTTTCAAAATCTGTTCTTGAGTCAAAAAGTCGCCTGACAAGCCAATGTCAGACGTTCTAGATCTTTGTGTGTTTATGATTTTTGATGTTTTATTGTTCGGATCTATAGTTTGGTATGTTGTCTTTCATTTGAAAGTGGTTGTATAGTCATTAGAGGTCTAGATTTCATTTTATTCACGGTCAAAACCCGTTGACCGGGCATGACCATGAACTTTCTGGGTAACCCAGAAAGTGTAAGATCAGTGTCTGACATCTTTTTGATCAGCTCAGATCTGACATTGTTGATTTTTTTAGGGTGGTTTTGTATCGAGCGTGTAGCCTGATATTTGTACTATACTTTTATGGCTTCATATCATGTATATAATTAGTAGATTGATCGGGGTAAGTGGTCAAACTAGGCCATAAGGCCATGACTTGAATTTCTAGAAATTCCAGAAAAGCATATGAACACTTTTTCTGATAGACTTTGACCGTGTGATTCGTGGTAGATTTGTTGTTTTTAGACTGCTATCTTGACATCTAGGTGTTCCTTGTCAAGTATACTACTTGTATAAATACTAAAACTACCAAAACAATGATCAGAACCTGGACTAATTTGTATTAGAAAGTGACCAGTCGAGGTTATGGGTTTCTGGGTAAACCCAGAAACCGTCTGACAAGAAATTTGAGACGCTAGATCGTTTTGTTGTTTTGTTGTATGATCATGATGTTGGTTGGATATTGTAGAGTTACAGTTTAACTACATAATTGATGCTTAACATTGCTTAGAACTAGTACAGATTGGAAATTACATTCGGTCAAACCATGCACCTTGAATACTGACTTTGTCAGTGTTCTTGAGCCAACAACACCAAAGGCAACAGACAAGTGTCGCTAAAGGCTATTAGCGACGGTTTTATTTATTTTATTTTTAGAAATTCCGGTAATTAATTAAAAATAGAAAATAAATTATAAAAATTATCAAAAATTATTTTAAAAATTATTTTAAATTATGAAAAATAATTTTTGACCAATTGGAATATTTTTCTTTAATATTTATAATTATTTAAATATTAGAGGTATTTAATTTATTTAATTAGTGTAATAAATAAATTATAAAAAAATAATTTAATATTATGAAAAATTATTTTAAATATGAATAATGTATTTAAAAATATTTTGAGTTATAAAATGTAATTTTTAATATTTTTGGAGAATTTTCATTAATAATTTAATATTAATGATATTAGATTTATTTAATTATTAAATTAAATAAATAAGATAAAAATGATTTTATTGAATTAAAAATTATGTTAAATAAGAATAAAGTGTTAGAAAATATGTTGAATTATAAAATTTATATTTTTGGAGAATTTTCATTAATAAATTAATATTAATGATATACGATTATTTATTTATTATATTAAATAAATGAATAAAAAATGGTTTTATTGATTTAAAAATGAGAAAAATGTTTTAGAAATATTTTAAGTTATAATTAATGACTTTTAATATTTTGATAATAATTTCATTTATATTTCAATATTAATGGTGATGATTTAAAAATAATTTTAATTATTGTAAAAATCATTTAAGTAAAATATTAATGATTTAAAAATATGTTAAGTTATTAATAATAACTTTAATATTTTGACAAGTATGTTATTAATATTTTAAATATTAATAATGATAAGATTATTTAATAATTAAATCATTTAAAAATGATTTAAGTGTTTGAAAAATTATTATAAATTATAATAATTGTTTATAAATTATTAAAAGCTTCTGAAAAATATTATAAACGATATTTGACTTATTTAAAATAATATTGAAGCTTAGAGATCAAGTTTAATATACAATCAATGTGTTAATTGTCGGATAGGGTGACCAGAACACCGAGAATGGACCGAAGTCCAACCAGACCGAAATAGTTAGACTTGATAAGTGTTTATATAGGTTATAAACACTAATGTGGCTATGTGGTAATGTGCTTAGGAGAAGTTTGGCTGTAAATTACAGTATTACGTGTTTTGAAATATTGTGCTAATTGTGAGACCGATATTATTGGTTATAGATCTTACGAACGCAGTTAATTATATTGTGTAGCTGTAATTAACGCGAAAGGCAAGTTTCCTAACTCAACCTTGAGTTATATTCATTCAATTATTTTAATGGTTAATTATTGATAATTATACCATGTCTAGGGAATTTATTGTTGATTATTCGCAGTTAGTGCATGATAAAAATTCAAATTGAATTACTGATTCGGAAAATATATATTCGTAGAATTACGGTTGTTGGATATTTATATCTGTAGAAACTAATATTGACAGTACAGATAATTCTTGTTTAGTGTCAAATTATATTGAGAAATGTCTTTGCTAATTATTCTGGCTAGACGAACATTTGTTAGAATTTGATAAATACGAGAAAAGAAATCATTTGTTATTAATTGATCGATGCCAATTGTTTCGGCTAGATCGATAAGTAGATAGAATTTGAAATCACAGTATTTCGTTGTTAAATCAAAATCTTGATTCTAAGACTGAGAAGAACAACCTTTTATATAAAGGGAACATTTTGGGTCGTATATTCGACCATTGCGCGCTGTTAAGTATTATGCATAATATAGGGTATAATAAAGCTGATCACTTGTTATACTTGCAGAGGGGTATGATTTAATCTTTATGGTTATCTGATACGCCTGAGTATGTATCAAAGTAAATCTTTGATATATACCCGAGAAAATAAGTTCAAAGATCAGGTGAGATCACTCAGCATAAATCTGGAAAATATTCCACTTTGTTATTGCGTAGAATTGATTCTTGTTTATTCAATAGAATATCGTAGAAACTTGAAAGCGCTGTACTCTTTCATTATTATAATATTGTGTTGCATAGAAAGGGAGAAGCTTTGTTATTGATTAACGCATTGTTCAGCTAATTCAAAGTTCCCCGAACTTTGGTGTCATTCTATCAAAATAGATAGTCTATTATTCTGATACTTATACATTCATTGTATATCTTAACTTGCGGGGCAAATTTGTTGCTCACCCTTGCTAAATAAAACTTTTCAGCTAGGGAAGAAGTGGCAGAAGGTGCTGTGAAGAACAAGGGCAAAGACATAGTGATTAATTAGTTATGAATAACATTATTATTATGTTATTTTTGTGAACCCTTTTTGTATAACTAAATGGTATGTTTGTAATGTTAAGGTTAGAGAACCTGGGGTAATGTATTAACTATATCAGTTAATGAAGTGTATGTTCCTATTTATAAATAAATGGGTAGTTAAATATTATTTATATTGTTGATCGTGAAAACCAAACTCGGGGGTCAGGTAACCCGGATTTGGAGGTGTCACATGTTTGTATCAGAGCTGTAGTAACCAAGGTATCACCAGTTAGTAGAAGCGCTGTAGGTTATAAACCTTAAGTGGGGTGGGGAAAAACCCTAGGATTATAACCATAAGTGTAATAGAGAAAACTCATTTAGAGTTCTATGTGAGGGATTATCGAAATATATCGATAGAGAGATATGTGGACACATAGTGTAAATAGTTCGTACAAGAGAAGTATTAATCAAGTCATTTAGACTGATTGTAGGATGTCTGGAGAAGGTGAAAAGAGTGCAGAGATGCTAGCGGCTGTTGCACTAGTGCCAGTAGTCGAGGTGCCAGCGCAAAGCGAGTTAGTTGAAGAGGTGGGAAAAGATGAACCTATGATAAATCTGGGGAGTGATCATGATGATTATCCCGAGATGTATCGGAGTGGTGATGAGAAGGCGGAGTTCGTAGAAGCTAAGGTGGAGAACGAGAAAAAGATCAAAGTTAGAGAACAAGATCAAGAATCTGCCGAAGTTCAAGAACTCCGGAGTAAAAGTGTTTCTCTTGGAGGAGTTGTGGAAGACGGAGCAAGCGTTACACGAAATGACCGAAGAACGGAACGAGCTGAAGGCGCATATGGAAAGTATGAAGACCGAAGATGGTGGATCATCTGAAGGAACAATCAAGCAGCAGAAAGGCAAGAAAAAGAGAAAGAGGGACAACGACATTGATGATTCCAAAAATTTGAACCCGAAGAAGAAGCAAGTCTGTAGCAAGTGTAGAAAGACTCATGTGGGAGAACGAGTCACGAATTTATCAAGTGTCCCAATAAGAAGAAGACGGGTGAAGGGAGTTGATGGTAGATAGCTTAAGTTTAAGCGATAGTATTTTTTGATAGTGTATCGAGAAAGATGTGTGAACATATGTAAATATATATGTATGAATGAAATCTTTATTTTCTATATGAATATAAGATTTAAAATAATTTTTGAGTTCTTAAAACTCATACTTATGGTAAGTTCATGACTCATAATTATATGAAATGTTTTGAACCCCTCAGCGAATGGACGCCAAAGGTCTGACTAGGATAAGTTCATACACTCATATAATTGTGGCAAGTTCCTGAACCCCTAGGTGTGGTAAGTTTGATGAACTGGAAATAGTTATGTGTGAATGGAGAATTACAACTTTTGTTTAAAGTTGTGCTGTAAATCCTGATATTATTTAAAAAGGGATAGTGCTACGTGTTAAGAGCTAAATGTATTGTGTGCTATGTGAACAAATATGCGATTCTATGAGAAATTTTTATTGTGCTATTAATAAGAATCTGTGTAAAGAAAGAGAATTAATGAAAGATTTTTATCAGATAATGCCGCCAAGGAAGGGAAGTCTAAAGAGAAATATGGAAGAGCAATTTTTGAATCTGAAGCAGGAAGATATGACGGTGACAGAATATTTTGTCAAGTTCAACGAGTTAGCAAAATTTGCTCCACATCGAGTGGACACTGAGGAGCTTAAAGCACGATGTTTTAGGAACGGATTGAAATCGTTGGTACTCCAGAAGTTGGATGTGCTGCAAATTAGTTCATTTTCAACGTTATTAGAAAATGTCATTATCGCTGAAGGAGAAATTGAAGCTGTATTGAAGAATAGTCAAGAACAAAGAAGGGAGGCTGAAGGAAATATTATGATAAGTGATAGTGAAGGTAGTAATCTTAATAAACGTAAGAGGAATGGTGACATTAATAATCCAGTAGAGATTAGGAAGAAAAGCATGCGGTGCGTAGTTTGCGGGAAGCATCATCAAGGAGTTTGTTTAAAGAACAAAGGAGTCTGTTACAACTGTGGTCAAGAGGGACCCATGTCACCCCAGTGTCCCATTCCAAAGAAGACACAAGGTTGTTTTGCGTGTGGATCGACCGATCATCTGGTTCGGAATTGTCCGAAGAGAAATGTAGAGAGGAAAAGTGCCAACAAGGGACCCGGTAGCGGAACCTTGGCGATTCGAGGGCCTGCACAGCCAAGAAGACCAACAACATTCACTTTTAGCATGACAGTTCCAAATGCAGCAGCTGCCCATGAAGAGGTGACAGGTAACGAGTTCGGTTAGAAATTAAATTACGCGAGAAATACGAGTTAGATATTGTTGTGATTTGTTTTCTTTTATACGATTCAAGTTACAGGTTAGAATATGACACAAATTAATTTGTGTTGTTAAGAATAAATTGATGATATAACTTTAAAAGATTGTAGAGTATAAGGAAGCGGTGATTCTGAGGACGGAATCCTTTTAAGGAGGGGTGAATGTGATAACCCGGGATTTCGAATAATCCAAAATTTGTGAATAATATTTTTTTTAAAGTAATATTAATATTAATTAACATTTATGTGACAAGTATCGGTGATACGAGTTTAGAGAATGAGTCAATTTGTGTATTGACTAAGAAATTAGAGTAGAGTTGTGCTTAACAGGAATAGAAACCCTAACCCTAAGTCCGAATAGGGATTCGATAGAAAATATAATTAAAATAATTATATTAATGAGTACATGTTTGTACTGTATAGATTTATTGATCAATGATTGATAGGATAAGGTTTAATATTTATAAACCCTAAGAAGAGATTAGAAAACCTAATCTCAGGATGAGAAACCCTAATGTACCGTTAGAAATCCTAATCGAAAGCCGAGAAACCCTAATTTCATATTCGGGAATCCTAAACCCTAAAATTAGGAAACCCTAATCCTAATTGGTAAGCCTAATGTGTGTATTAAACTTAAATATGATTAGAAAATCCTAATTATATTTTAGTTATCTTAATTTCTATTTTACAAACCCTAATTGTAATTTAGAAAATTTATTTTTCTAATTAAAAGTCTAACTCGTGAGTTATAAACACCAATGATCATTTTGACCCTAATTGCTAATTTAAGCAATTTTAATTAGGAATATAAATCCTAATTAACAAGATTGAATTTTTTGATTAGGAAATATTAATATAATTATTGAATCTTAATTATAATTTTGGAATATTAATTTTCTATTTTGAAAACCAAAATTCGAAAATCTTGGAAATTAAAGTGTAAACCTAAAGGGTTTAAACCTTAAACCCTAAGGGTTCCAAACCCTAAATCCTAACCCAAATCCTAAACCCTAAGGATTTGAATAAATGTCAAGAATGTCATTTAATGTATTTATCAAATTACAAAAATGCCCTTTATGGGATTTTTACTAGGAAACTTGTAAAAATGGCCAAAACCTTTAGTTGTTGACCAACTCTCTTGACTTCGTGACTTCAAATCTCAGCAAACCTGATCCAATTGACACCTAGCATGCTTGTATACAATGTATCTAAGTTATAAAAAACAATTGGAGAGAAAAAGTGTAACCATTTTCATTATTTTCTCTCCAAGCTCTCATTAACTCTCTCTCTCACTTAAAGCTACGAAATTCTTATGTATTTCAGTTCTAAATACAGTCCCTAAGTCACCCAATAACAGATTTTAGAGCCAAGGTCTAAGATTTGTCAAGAAAAGGTATAAATCAAATTTTAAATTTTGATCTTTGTTGCTTAGAAAATTTTTGTGTTTTAGTGTTGAATCTTATGTTATAATATGTTTTTAGTTGTTATATGTTGATCCATGATGGATCCATAGCATCAAAATGGATAAAAACCATATTTTTCAAAATCTGTTCTTGAGTCAAAAAGTCGCCTGACAAGCCAATGTCAGACGTTCTAGATCTTTGTGTGTTTATGATTTTTGATGTTTTATTGTTTGGATCTATAGTTTGGTATGTTGTCTTTCATTTGAAAGTGGTTGTATAGTCATTAGAGGTCTAGATTTCATTTTATTCACGGTCAAAACCCGTTGACCGGGCATGACCATGAACTTTCTGGTAACCCAGAAAGTGTAAGATCAGTGTCTGACATCTTTTTGATCAGCTCAGATCTGACATTGTTGATTTTTTTAGGGTGGTTTTGTATCGAGCGTGTAGCCTGATATTTGTACTATACTTTTATGGCTTCATATCATGTATATAATTAGTAGATTGATCGGGGTAAGTGGTCAAACTAGGCCATAAGGCCATGACTTGAATTTCTGGAAATTCCAGAAAAGCATATGAACACTTTTTCTGATAGACTTTGACCGTGTGATTCATGGTAGATTTGTTGTTTTTAGACTGCTATCTTGACATCTAGGTGTTCCTTGTCAAGTATACTACTTGTATAAATACTAAAACTACCAAAACAATGATCATAACCTGGACTAATTTGTATTAGAAAGTGACCAGTCGAGGTTATGGGTTTCTGGGTAAACCCAGAAACCGTCTGACAAGAAATTTGAGACGCTAGATCGTTTTGTTGTTTTGTTGTATGATCATGATGTTGGTTGGATATTGTAGAGTTACAGTTTAACTACATAATTGATGCTTAACATTGCTTAGAATTAGTACAGATTGGAAATTACATTTGGTCAAACCATGCACCTTGAATACTGACTTTGTCAGTGTTCTTGAGCCAACAACACCAAAGGCAACAGACAAGTGTCGCTAAAGGCTATTAGCGACGGTTTTATTTATTTTATTTTTAGAAATTCCGGTAATTAATTAAAAATAGAAAATAAATTATAAAAATTACCAAAAATTATTTTAAAAATTATTTTAAATTATGAAAAATAATTTTTGACCAATTGGAATATTTTTCTTTAATATTTATAATTATTTAAATATTAGAGGTATTTAATTTATTTAATTAGTGTAATAAATAAATTATAGAAAAATAATTTAATATTATGAAAAATTATTTTAAATATGAATAATGTATTTAAAAATATTTTGAGTTATAAAATGTAATTTTTAATATTTTTGGAGAATTTTCATTAATAATTTAATATTAATGATATTAGATTTATTTAATTATTAAATTAAATAAATAAGATAAAAATGATTTTATTGAATTAAAAATTATGTTAAATAAGAATAAAGTGTTAGAAAATATGTTGAATTATAAAATTTATATTTTTGGAGAATTTTCATTAATAAATTAATATTAATGATATACGATTATTTATTTATTATATTAAATAAATGAATAAAAAATGGTTTTATTGATTTAAAAATGAGAAAAATGTTTTAGAAATATTTTAAGTTATAATTAATGACTTTTAATATTTTGATAATAATTTCATTTATATTTCAATATTAATGGTGATGATTTAAAAATAATTTTAATTATTGTAAAAATCATTTAAGTAAAATATTAATGATTTAAAAATATGTTAAGTTATTAATAATAACTTTAATATTTTGACAAGTATGTTATTAATATTTTAAATATTAATAATGATAAGATTATTTAATAATTAAATCATTTAAAAATGATTTAAGTGTTTGAAAAATTATTATAAATTATAATAATTGTTTATAAATTATTAAAAGCTTCTGAAAAATATTATAAACGATATTTGACTTATTTAAAATAATATTGAAGCTTAGAGATCAAGTTTAATATACAATCAATGTGTTAATTGTCGGATAGGGTGACCAGAACACCGAGAATGGACCGAAGTCCAACCAGACCGAAATAGTTAGACTTGATAAGTGTTTATATAGGTTATAAACACTAATGTGGCTATGTGGTAATGTGCTTAGGAGAAGTTTGGCTGTAAATTACAGTATTACGTGTTTTGAAATATTGTGCTAATTGTGAGACCGATATTATTGGTTATAGATCTTACGAACGCAGTTAATTATATTGTGTAGCTGTAATTAACGCGAAAGGCAAGTTTCCTAACTCAACCTTGAGTTATATTCATTCAATTATTTTAATGGTTAATTATTGATAATTATACCATGTCTAGGGAATTTATTGTTGATTATTCGCAGTTAGTGCATGATAAAAATTCAAATTGAATTACTGATTCGGAAAATATATATTCGTAGAATTACGGTTGTTGGATATTTATATCTGTAGAAACTAATATTGACAGTACAGATAATTCTTGTTTAGTGTCAAATTATATTGAGAAATGTCTTTGCTAATTATTCTGGCTAGACGAACATTTGTTAGAATTTGATAAATACGAGAAAAGAAATCATTTGTTATTAATTGATCGATGCCAATTGTTTCGGCTAGATCGATAAGTAGATAGAATTTGAAATCACAGTATTTCGTTGTTAAATCAAAATCTTGATTCTAAGACTGAGAAGAACAACCTTTTATATAAAGAGAACATTTTGGGTCGTATATTCGACCATTGCGCGCTGTTAAGTATTATGCATAATATAGGGTATAATAAAGCTGATCACTTGTTATACTTGCAGAGGGGTATGATTTAATCTTTATGGTTATCTGATACGCCTGAGTATGTATCAAAGTAAATCTTTGATATATACCCGAGAAAATAAGTTCAAAGATCAGGTGAGATCACTCAGCATAAATCTGGAAAATATTCCACTTTGTTATTGCGTAGAATTGATTCTTGTTTATTCAATAGAATATCGTAGAAACTTGAAAGCGCTGTACTCTTTCATTATTATAATATTGTGTTGCATAGAAAGGGAGAAGCTTTGTTATTGATTAACGCATTGTTCAGCTAATTCAAAGTTCCCCGAACTTTGGTGTCATTCTATCAAAATAGATAGTCTATTATTCTGATACTTATACATTCATTGTATATCTTAACTTGCGGGGCAAATTTGTTGCTCACCCTTGCTAAATAAAACTTTTCAGCTAGGGAAGAAGTGGCAGAAGGTGCTGTGAAGAACAAGGGCAAAGACATAGTGATTAATTAGTTATGAATAACATTATTATTATGTTATTTTTGTGAACCCTTTTTGTATAACTAAATGGTATGTTTGTAATGTTAAGGTTAGAGAACCTGGGGTAATGTATTAACTATATCAGTTAATGAAGTGTATGTTCCTATTTATAAATAAATGGGTAGTTAAATATTATTTATATTGTTGATCGTGAACACCAAACTCGGGGGTCAGGTAACCCGGATTTGGGGGTGTCACATGTTTGTATCAGAGCTGTAGTAGCCAAGGTGTCACCAGTTAGTAGAAGCACTGTAGGTTATTAACCTTAAGTGGGGTGGGGAAAAACCCTAGGATTATAACCATAAGTGAAATAAAGAAAACTCATTTAGAGTTCTATGTGAGGGATTACCGAAATATATCGATAGAGAGATATGTGGACACGTAGTGTAAATAGTTCGCACAGGAGAAGTATTAATCAAGTCATTTGGACTGATTGTAGGATGTCTGGAGAAGGTGAAAAGAGTGCAGAGATGCTAGCGGCTGTTGCACTAGTGCCAGTAGTCGAGGTGCCAGCGCAAAGCGAGTTAGTTGAAGAGGTGGGAAAAGATGAACCTATGATAAATCTGGGGAGTGATCATGATGATTATCCCGAGATGTATCGGAGTGGTGATGAGAAGGCGGAGTTCGTAGAAGCTAAGGTGGAGAACGAGAAAAAGATCAAAGTTAGAGAACAAGATCAAGAATCTGTCGAAGTTCAAGAACTCCGGAGTAAAAGTGTTTCTCTTGGAGGAGTTGTGGAAGACGGAGCAAGCGTTACACGAAATGACCGAAGAACGGAACGAGCTGAAGGCGCATATGGAAAGTATGAAGACCGAAGATGGTGGATCATCTGAAGGAACAATCAAGCAGCAGAAAGGCAAGAAAAAGAGAAAGAGGGACAACGACATTGATGATTCCAAAAATTTGAACCCGAAGAAGAAGCAAGTCTGCAGCAAGTGTAGAAAGACTCATGTGGGAGAACGAGTCACAAATTTATCAAGTGTCCCAATAAGAAGAAGACGGGTGAAGGGAGTTGATGGTAGATAGCTTAAGTTTAAGCGATAGTATTTTTTGATAGTGTATCGAGAAAGATGTGTGAACATATGTAAATATATATGTATGAATGAAATCTTTATTTTCTATATGAATATAAGATTTAAAATAATTTTTGAGTTCTTAAAACTCATACTTATGGTAAGTTCATGACTCATAATTATATGAAATGTTTTGAACCCCTCAGCGAATGGACGCCAAAGGTCTGACTAGGATAAGTTCATACACTCATATAATTGTGGCAAGTTCCTGAACCCCTAGGTGTGGTAAGTTTGATGAACTGGAAATAGTTATGTGTGAATGGAGAATTACAACTTTTGTTTAAAGTTGTGCTGTAAATCCTGATATTATTTAAAAAGGGATAGTGCTACGTGTTAAGAGCTAAATGTATTGTGTGCTATGTGAACAAATATGCGATTCTATGAGAAATTTTTATTGTGCTATTAATAAGAATCTGTGTAAAGAAAGAGAATTAATGAAAGATTTTTATCAGATAATGCCGCCAAGGAAGGGAAGTCTAAAGAGAAATATGGAAGAGCAATTTTTGAATCTGAAGCAGGAAGATATGACGGTGACAGAATATTTTGTCAAGTTCAACGAGTTAGCAAAATTTGCTCCACATCGAGTGGACACTGAGGAGCTTAAAGCACGATGTTTTTGGAACGGATTGAAATCGTTGGTACTCCAGAAGTTGGATATCCTGCAAATTAGTTCATTTTCAACGTTATTAGAAAATGCCATTATCGCTGAAGGAGAAATTGAAGCTGTATTGAAGAATAGTCAAGAACAAAGAAGGGAGGCTGAAGGAAATATTATGATAAGTGATAGTGAAGGTAGTAATCTTAATAAACGTAAGAGGAATGGTGACATTAATAATCCAGTAGAGATTAGGAAGAAAAGCATGCGGTGCGTAGTTTGCGGGAAGCATCATCAAGGAGTTTGTTTAAAGAACAAAGGAGTCTGTTACAACTGTGGTCAAGAGGGACCCATGTCACCCCAGTGTCCCATTCCAAAGAAGACACAAGGTTGTTTTGCGTGTGGATCGACCGATCATCTGGTTCAGAATTGTCCGAAGAGAAATATAGAGAGGAAAAGTGCCAACAAGGGACCCGGTAGCGGAACCTTGGCGATTCGAGGGCCTGCACAGCCAAGAAGACCAACAACATTCACTTTTAGCATGACAGTTCCAAATGCAGCAGCTGCCCATGAAGAGGTGACAGGTAACGAGTTCGGTTAGAAATTAAATTACGCGAGAAATACGAGTTAGATATTGTTGTGATTTGTTTTCTTTTATACGATTCAAGTTACAGGTTAGAATATGACACAAATTAATTTGTGTTGTTAAGAATAAATTGATGATATAACTTTAAAAGATTGTAGAGAATAAGGAAGCGGTGATTCTGAGGACGGAATCCTTTTAAGGAGGGGTGAATGTGATAACCCGGGATTTCGAATAATCCAAAATTTGTGAATAATATTTTTTTTAAAGTAATATTAATATTAATTAACATTTATGTGACAAGTATCGGTGATACGAGTTTAGAGAATGAGTCAATTTGTGTATTGACTAAGAAATTAGAGTAGAGTTGTGCTTAACAGGAATAGAAACCCTAACCCTAAGTCCGAATAGGGATTCGATAGAAAATATAATTAAAATAATTATATTAATGAGTACATGTTTGTACTGTATAGATTTATTGATCAATGATTGATAGGATAAGGTTTAATATTTATAAACCCTAAGAAGAGATTAGAAAACCTAATCTCAGGATGAGAAACCCTAATGTACCGTTAGAAATCCTAATCGAAAGCCTAGAAACCCTAATTTCATATTCGGGAATCCTAAACCCTAAAATTAGGAAACCCTAATCCTAATTGGTAAGCCTAATGTGTGTATTAAACTTAAATATGATTAGAAAATCCTAATTATATTTTAGTTATCTTAATTTCTATTTTACAAACCCTAATTGTAATTTAGAAAATTTATTTTTCTAATTAAAAGCCTAACTCGTGAGTTATAAACACCAATGATCATTTTGACCCTAATTGCTAATTTAAGCAATTTTAATTGGGAATATAAATCCTAATTAACAAGATTGAATTTTTTGATTAGGAAATATTAATATAATTATTGAATCTTAATTATAATTTTGGAATATTAATTTTCTATTTTGAAAACCAAAATTCAAAAATCTTAGAAATTAAAGTGTAAACCTAAAGGGTTTAAACCTTAAACCCTAAGGGTTCCAAACCCTAAATCCTAACCCAAATCCTAAACCCTAAGGATTTGAATAAATGTCAAGAATGTCATTTAATGTATTTATCAAATTACAAAAATGCCCTTTATGGGATTTTTACTAGGAAACTTGTAAAAATGGCCAAAACCTTTAGTTGTTGACCAACTCTCTTGACTTCGTGACTTCAAATCTCAGCAAACCTGATCCAATTGACACCTAGCATGCTTGTATACAATGAATCTAAGTTATATAAAAGAATTGGAGAGAAAAAGTGTAACCATTTTCATTATTTTCTCTCCAAGCTCTCATTAACTCTCTCTCTCACTTAAAGCTACGAAATTCTTATGTATTTCAGTTCTAAATACAGTCCCTAAGTCACCCAATAACAGATTTGAGAGCCAAGGTCTAAGATTTGTCAAGAAAAGGTATAAATCAAATTTTAAATTTTGATCTTTGTTGCTTAGAAAATTTTTGTGTTTTAGTGTTTAATCTTATGTTATAATATGATTTTAGTTGTTATATGTTGATCCATGATGGATCCATAGCATCAAAATGGATAAAAACCATATTTTTCAAAATCTGTTCTTGAGTCAAAAAGTCGCCTGACAAGCCAATGTCAGACGTTCTAGATCTTTGTGTGTTTATGATTTTTGATGTTTTATTGTTTGGATCTATAGTTTGGTATGTTGTCTTTCATTTGAAAGTGGTTGTATAGTCATTAGAGGTCTAGATTTCATTTTATTCACGGTCAAAACCCGTTGACCGGGCATGACCATGAACTTTCTGGGTAACCCAGAAAGTGTAAGATCAGTGTCTGACATCTTTTTGATCAGCTCAGATATGACATTGTTGATTTTTTTAGGGTGGTTTTGTATCGAGCGTGTAGCCTGATATTTGTACTATACTTTTATGGCTTCATATCATGTATATAATTAGTAGATTGATCGGGGTAAGTGGTCAAACTAGGCCATAAGGCCATGACTTGAATTTCTGGAAATTCCAGAAAAGCATATGAACACTTTTTCTGATAGACTTTGACCGTGTGATTCATGGTAGATTTGTTGTTTTTAGACTGCTATCTTGACATCTAGGTGTTCCTTGTCAAGTATACTACTTGTATAAATACTAAAACTACCAAAACAATGATCAGAACCTGGACTAATTTGTATTAGAAAGTGACCAGTCGAGGTTATGGGTTTCTGGGTAAACCCAGAAACCGTCTGACAAGAAATTTGAGACGCTAGATCGTTTTGTTGTTTTGTTGTATGATCATGATGTTGGTTGGATATTGTAGAGTTACAGTTTAACTACATAATTGATGCTTAACATTGCTTAGAACTAGTACAGATTGTAAATTACATTCGGTCAAACCATGCACCTTGAATACTGACTTTGTCAGTGTTCTTGAGCCAACAACACCAAAGGCAACAGACAAGTGTCGCTAAAGGCTATTAGCGACGGTTTTATTTATTTTATTTTTAGAAATTCCGGTAATTAATTAAAAATAGAAAATAAATTATAAAAATTACCAAAAATTATTTTAAAAATTATTTTAAAAATTATTTTAAATTATGAAAAATAATTTTTGACCAATTAGAATATTTTTCTTTAATATTTATAATTATTTAAATATTAGAGGTATTTAATTTATTTAATTAGTGTAATAAATAAATTATAGAAAAATAATTTAATATTATGAAAAATTATTTTAAATATGAATAATGTATTTAAAAATATTTTGAGTTATAAAATGTAATTTTTAATATTTTTGGAGAATTTTCATTAATAATTTAATATTAATGATATTAGATTTATTTAATTATTAAATTAAATAAATAAGATAAAAATGATTTTATTGAATTAAAAATTATGTTAAATAAGAATAAAGTGTTAGAAAATATGTTGAATTATAAAATTTATATTTTTGGAGAATTTTCATTAATAAATTAATATTAATGATATACGATTATTTATTTATTATATTAAATAAATGAATAAAAAATGGTTTTATTGATTTAAAAATGAGAAAAATGTTTTAGAAATATTTTAAGTTATAATTAATGACTTTTAATATTTTGATAATAATTTCATTTATATTTCAATATTAATGGTGATAATTTAAAAATAATTTTAATTATTGTAAAAATCATTTAAGTAAAATATTAATGATTTAAAAATATGTTAAGTTATTAATAATAACTTTAATATTTTGACAAGTATGTTATTAATATTTTAAATATTAATAATGATAAGATTATTTAATAATTAAATCATTTAAAAATGATTTAAGTGTTTGAAAAATTATTATAAATTATAATAATTGTTTATAAATTATTAAAAGCTTCTGAAAAATATTATAAACGATATTTGACTTATCTAAAATAATATTGAAGCTTAGAGATCAAGTTTAATATACAATCAATGTGTTAATTGTCGGATAGGGTGACCAGAACACCGAGAATGGACCGAAGTCCAACCAGACCGAAATAGTTAGACTTGATAAGTGTTTATATAGGTTATAAACACTAATGTGGCTATGTGGTAATGTGCTTAGGAGAAGTTTGGCTGTAAATTACAGTATTACGTGTTTTAAAATATTGTGCTAATTGTGAGACCGATATTATTGGTTATAGATCTTACGAACGCAGTTAATTATATTGTGTAGCTGTAATTAACGCGAAAGGCAAGTTTCCTAGCTCAACCTTGAGTTATATTCATTCAATTATTTTAATGGTTAATTATTGATAATTATACCATGTCTAGAAAATTTATTGTTGATTATTCGCAGTTAGTGCATGATAAAAATTCAAATTGAATTACTGATTCGAAAAATATATATTCGTAGAATTACTGTTGTTGGATATTTATATATGTAGAAACTAATATTGACAGTACAGATAATTCCTATTTAGTGTCAAATTATATTGAGAAATGTCTTTGCTAATTATTCTGGCTAGACGAACATTTGTTAGAATTTGATAAATACGAGAAAAGAAATCATTTGTTATTAATTGATCGATGCCAATTGTTTCGGCTAGATCGATAAGTAGATAGAATTTGAAATCACAGTATTTCGTTGTTAAATCAAAATCTTGATTCTAAGACTGAGAAGAACAACTTTTTATATAAAGGAAACATTTTGGGTCGTATATTCGACCATTGCGCGCTGTTAAGTATTATGCATAATATAGGGTATAATAAAGCTGATCACTTGTTATACTTGCAGAGGGGTATGATTTAATCTTTATGGTTATCTGATACGCCTGAGTATGTATCAAAGTAAATCTTTGATATATACCCGAGAAAATAAGTTCAAAGATCTGGTGAGATCACTCAGCATAAATCTGGAAAATATTCGACTTTGTTATTGCGTAGAATTGATTCTTGTTTATTCAATAGAATATCGTAGAAACTTGAAAGCGTTGTACTCTTTCATTATTATAATATTGTGTTGCATAGAAAGGGAGAAGCTTTGTTATTGATTAACGCATTGTTCAGCTAATTCAAAGTTCCCCGAATTTTGGTGTCATTCTATCAAAATAGATAGTCTATTATTCTGATACTTATACACTCATTGTATATGTTAACTTGCGGGGCAAATTTGTTGCTCACCCTTGCTAAATAAAACTTTTCAGCTAGGGAAGAAGTGGCAGAAGGTGCTGTGAAGAACAAGGGCAAAGACATAGTGATTAATTAGTTATGAATAACATTATTATTATGTTATTTTTGTGAACCCTTTTTGTATAACTAAAGGGTATGTTTGTAATGTTAAGGTTAGAGAACCTGGGGTAATGTATTAACTATATCAGTTAATGAAGTGTATGTTCCTATTTATAAATAAATGGGTAGTTAAATGTTATTTATATTGTTGATCGTGAACACCAAACTCGGGGGTCAGGTAACCCGGATTTGGGGGTGTCACATGTTTGTATCAGAGCTGTAGTAGCCAAGGTGTCACCAGTTAGTAGAAGCACTGTAGGTTATTAACCTTAAGTGGGGTGGGGAAAAACCCTAGGATTATAACCATAAGTGAAATAAAGAAAACTCATTTAGAGTTCTATGTGAGGGATTACCGAAATATATCGATAGAGAGATATGTGGACACGTAGTGTAAATAGTTCGCACAGGAGAAGTATTAATCAAGTCATTTGGACTGATTGTAGGATGTCTGGAGAAGGTGAAAAGAGTGCAGAGATGCTAGCGGCTGTTGCACTAGTGCCAGTAGTCGAGGTGCCAGCGCAAAGCGAGTTAGTTGAAGAGGTGGGAAAAGATGAACCTATGATAAATCTGGGGAGTGATCATGATGATTATCCCGAGATGTATCGGAGTGGTGATGAGAAGGTGGAGTTCGAAGAAGCTAAGGTGGAGAACGAGAAAAAGATCAAAGTTGGAGAACAAGATCAAGAATCTGCTGAAGTTCAAGAACTCCGGAGTAAAAGTGTTTCTCCTGGAGGAGTTGTGGAAGACAGAGCAAGCGTTACACGAAATGACCGAAGAATGGAATAAGCTGAAGGCGCATGTGGAAAGTATGAAGACCGAAGATGGTGGATCATCTGATGGACAATCAAGCAGCAGAAAGGCAAGAAAAAGAGAAATAGGGACAACGACATCGATGATTCTAAAAATTCAAACCCGAAGAAGAAGCAAGTCTGCAGTAGGTGTAGAAAGACTCATGTGGGAGAACGGGTCACGAATTTATCAAGTGTCCCAATAAGAAGAAGACGGGTGAAAGGAGTTGACGGTAGATAGCTTAAGTTTAAGCGATAGTATTTTTTGATAGTGTATCGAGAAAGATGCGTGAACATATGTAAATATATATGTATGAATGAAATCTTTATTTTCTATATGAATATAAGATTTAAAATAATTTTTGAGTTCTTAAAACTCATACTTATGATAAGTTCATGACTCATAATTATATAAAATGTTTTGAACCCCTCAGCGAATGGACGCCAAAGGTCTGACTAGGATAAGTTCATACACTCATATAATTGTGGCAAGTTCCTGAACCCCTAGGTGTGGTAAGTTTGATGAACTGGAAATAGTTATGTGTGAATGGAGAATTACAACTTTTGTTTAAAGTTGTGCTGTAAATCCTGATATTATTTAAAAAGGGATAATGCTATGTGTTAATAGCTAAATGTATTGTGTGCTATGTGAACAAATATGTGATTCTATGAGAAATTTTTATTGTGCTATTAATAAGAATCTGTGTAAAGAAAGAGAATTAATGAAAGATTTTTATCAGATAATGCCGCCAAGGAAGGGAAGTCTAAAGAGAAATATGGAAGAGCAATTTTTGAATCTGAAGCAGGAAGATATGACGTGACAGAATATTTTGTCAAGTTCAACGAGTTAGCAAAATTTGCTCCACATCGAGTGGACACTGAGGAGCTTAAAGCACGATGTTTTAGGAACGGATTGAAATCGTTGGTACTCGAGAAGTTAGATGTGCTGCAAATTAGTTCATTTTCAACGTTATTAGAAAATGCCATTATCGCTGAAGGAGAAATTGAAGCTGTATTGAAGAATAGTCAAGAACAAAGAAGGGAGGCTGAAGGAAATATTATGATAAGTGATAGTGGAGGTAGTAATCTTAATAAACGTAAGAGGAATGGTGACATTAATAATCCAGTAGAGATTAGGAAGAAAAGCGTGCGGTGCGTAGTTTGCGGGAAGCATCATCAAGGAGTTTGTTTAAAGAACAAAGGAGTCTATTACAACTGTGATCAAGAGGGACCCATGTCACCCCAGTGTCCCATTCCAAAGAAGACACAAGGTTGTTTTGCGTGTGGATCGACCGATCATCTAGTTCGGAATTGTCCGAAGAGAAATGTAGAGAGGAAAAGTGCCAACAAGGGACCCGGTAGCGGAACCTTGGCGATTCGAGGGCCTGCACAGCCAAGAAGACCAACAACATTCACTTTTAGCATGACAGTTCCAAATGCAGCAGCTGCCCATGAAGAGGTGACAGGTAACGAGTTCGGTTAGAAATTAAATTACGCGAGAAATACGAGTTAGATATTGTTGTGATTTGTTTTCTTTTATACGATTCAAGTTACAGGTTAGAATATGACACAAATTAATTTGTGTTGTTAAGAATGAATTGATGATATAACTTTAAAAGATTGTAGAGAATAAGGAAGCGGTGATTCTGAGGACGGAATCCTTTTAAGGAGGGGTGAATGTGATAACCCGGGATTTCGAATAATCCAAAATTTGTGAATAATATTTTTTTTAAAGTAATATTAATATTAATTAACATTTATGTGACAAGTATCGGTGATACGAGTTTAGAGAATGAGTCAATTTGTGTATTGACTAAGAAATTAGAGTAGAGTTGTGCTTAACAGGAATAGAAACCCTAACCCTAAGTCCGGATAGGGATTCGATAGAAAATATAATTAAAATAATTATATTAATGAGTACATGTTTGTACTGTATAGATTTATTGATCAATGATTGATAGGATAAGGTTTAATATTTATAAACCCTAAGAAGAGATTAGAAAACCTAATCTCAGGATGAGAAACCCTAATGTACCGTTAGAAATCCTAATCGAAAGCCGAAAAACCCTAATTTCATATTCGGGAATCCTAAACCCTAAAATTAGGAAACCCTAATCCTAATTGGTAAGCCTAATGTGTGTATTAAACATAAATATGATTAGAAAATCCTAATTATATTTTAGTTATCTTAATTTCTATTTTACAAACCCTAATTGTAATTTAGAAAATTTATTTTTCTAATTAAAAGCCTAATTCGTGAGTTATAAACACCAATGATCATTTTGACCCTAATTGCTAATTTAAGCAATTTTAATTAGGAATATAAATCCTAATTAACAAGATTGAATTTTTTGATTAGGAAATATTAATATAATTATTGAATCTTAATTATAATTTTGGAATATTAATTTTCTATTTTGAAAACCAAAATTCGAAAATCTTGGAAATTAAAGTGTAAACCTAAAGGGTTTAAACCTTAAACCCTAAGGGTTCCAAACCCTAAATCCTAACCCAAATCCTAAACCCTAAGGATTTGAATAAATGTCAAGAATGTCATTTAATGTATTTATCAAATTACAAAAATGCCCTTTATGGGATTTTTATTAGGAAACTTGTAAAAATGGCCAAAACCTTTAGTTGTTGACCAACTCTCTTGACTTCGTGACTTCAAATCTCAGCAAACCTGATCCAATTGACACCTAGCATGCTTGTATACAATGTATCTAAGTTATATAAAAGAATTGGAGAGAAAAAGTGTAACCATTTTCATTATTTTCTCTCCAAGCTCTCATTAACTCTCTCTCTCTCTCACTTAAAGCTACGAAATTCTTATGTATTTCAGTTCTAAATACAGTCCCTAAGTCACCCAATAACAGATTTGAGAGCCAAGGTCTAAGATTTGTCAAGAAAAGGTATAAATCAAATTTTAAATTTTGATCTTTGTTGCTTAGAAAATTTTTGTGTTTTAGTGTTTAATCTTATGTTATAATATGTTTTTAGTTGTTATATGTTGATCCATGATGGATCCATAGCATCAAAATGGATAAAAACCATATTTTTCAAAATCTGTTCTTGAGTCAAAAAGTCGCCTGACAAGCCAATGTCAGACGTTCTAGATCTTTGTGTGTTTATGATTTTTGATGTTTTATTGTTTGGATCTATAGTTTGGTATGTTGTCTTTCATTTGAAAGTGGTTGTATAGTCATTAGAGGTCTAGATTTCATTTTATTCACGGTCAAAACCTGTTGACCGGGCATGACCATGAACTTTCTGGGTAACCCAGAAAGTGTAAGATCAGTGTCTGACATCTTTTTGATCAGCTCAGATCTGACATTGTTGATTTTTTTAGGGTGGTTTTGTATCGAGCGTGTAGCCTGATATTTGTACTATACTTTTATGGCTTCATATCATGTATATAATTAGTAGATTGATCGGGGTAAGTGGTCAAACTAGGCCATAAGGCCATGACTTGAATTTCTGGAAATTCCAGAAAAGCATATGAACACTTTTTCTGATAGACTTTGACCGTGTGATTCATGGTAGATTTGTTGTTTTTAGACTGCTATCTTGACATCTAGGTGTTCCTTGTCAAGTATACTACTTGTATAAATACTAAAACTACCAAAACAATGATCAGAACCTGGACTAATTTGTATTAGAAAGTGACCAGTCGAGGTTATGGGTTTCTGGGTAAACCCAGAAACCGTCTGACAAGAAATTTGAGACGCTAGATCGTTTTGTTGTTTTGTTGTATGATCATGATGTTGGTTGGATATTGTAGAGTTACAGTTTAACTACATAATTGATGCTTAACATTGCTTAGAACTAGTACAGATTGTAAATTACATTCGGTCAAACCATGCACCTTGAATACTGACTTTGTCAGTGTTCTTGAGCCAACAACACCAAAGGCAACAGACAAGTGTCGCTAAAGGCTATTAGCGACGGTTTTATTTATTTTATTTTTAGAAATTCCGGTAATTAATTAAAAATAGAAAATAAATTATAAAAATTACCAAAAATTATTTTAAAAATTATTTTAAATTATGAAAAATAATTTTTGACCAATTAGAATATTTTTCTTTAATATTTATAATTATTTAAATATTAGAGGTATTTAATTTATTTAATTAGTGTAATAAATGAATTATAGAAAAATAATTTAATATTATGAAAAATTATTTTAAATATGAATAATGTATTTAAAAATATTTTGAGTTATAAAATGTAATTTTTAATATTTTTGGAGAATTTTCATTAATAATTTAATATTAATGATATTAGATTTATTTAATTATTAAATTAAATAAATAAGATAAAAATGATTTTATTGAATTAAAAATTATGTTAAATAAGAATAAAGTGTTAGAAAATATGTTGAATTATAAAATTTATATTTTTGGAGAATTTTCATTAATAAATTAATATTAATGATATACGATTATTTATTTATTATATTAAATAAATGAATAAAAAATGGTTTTATTGATTTAAAAATGAGAAAAATGTTTTAGAAATATTTTAAGTTATAATTAATGACTTTTAATATTTTGATAATAATTTCATTTATATTTCAATATTAATGGTGATGATTTAAAAATAATTTTAATTATTGTAAAAATCATTTAAGTAAAATATTAATGATTTAAAAATATGTTAAGTTATTAATAATAACTTTAATATTTTGACAAGTATGTTATTAATATTTTAAATATTAATAATGATAAGATTATTTAATAATTAAATCATTTAAAAATGATTTAAGTGTTTGAAAAATTATTATAAATTATAATAATTGTTTATAAATTATTAAAAGCTTCTGAAAAATATTATAAACGATATTTGACTTATCTAAAATAATATTGAAGCTTAGAGATCAAGTTTAATATACAATCAATGTGTTAATTGTCGGATAGGGTGACCAGAACACCGAGAATGGACCGAAGTCCAACCAGACCGAAATAGTTAGACTTGATAAGTGTTTATATAGGTTATAAACACTAATGTGGCTATGTGGTAATGTGCTTAGGAGAAGTTTGGCTGTAAATTACAGTATTACGTGTTTTAAAATATTGTGCTAATTGTGAGACCGATATTATTGGTTATAGATCTTACGAAC
The DNA here is from genome assembly GCA_016801055.1 of Panax notoginseng. Lineage (NCBI taxonomy): Eukaryota > Viridiplantae > Streptophyta > Magnoliopsida > Apiales > Araliaceae > Panax > Panax notoginseng. Next base: position 83,946,161 of record CM029017.1, on the reverse strand, counting down.
GCAGTTAATTATATTGTGTAGCTGTAATTAACGCGAAAGGCAAGTTTCCTAGCTCAACCTTGAGTTATATTCATTCAATTATTTTAATGGTTAATTATTGATAATTATACCATGTCTAGAAAATTTATTGTTGATTATTCGCAGTTAGTGCATGATAAAAATTCAAATTGAATTACTGATTCGGAAAATATATATTCGTAGAATTACGGTTGTTGGATATTTATATCTGTAGAAACTAATATTGACAGTACAGATAATTCTTGTTTAGTGTCAAATTATATTGAGAAATGTCTTTGCTAATTATTCTGGCTAGACGAACATTTGTTAGAATTTGATAAATACGAGAAAAGAAATCATTTGTTATTAATTGATCGATGCCAATTGTTTCGGCTAGATCGATAAGTAGATAGAATTTGAAATCACAGTATTTCGTTGTTAAATCAAAATCTTGATTCTAAGACTGAGAAGAACAACCTTTTATATAAAGGGAACATTTTGGGTCGTATATTCGACCATTGCGCGCTGTTAAGTATTATGCATAATATAGGGTATAATAAAGCTGATCACTTGTTATACTTGCAGAGGGGTATGATTTAATCTTTATGGTTATCTGATACGCCTGAGTATGTATCAAAGTAAATCTTTGATATATACCCGAGAAAATAAGTTCAAAGATCAGGTGAGATCACTCAGCATAAATCTGGAAAATATTCCACTTTGTTATTGCGTAGAATTGATTCTTGTTTATTCAATAGAATATCGTAGAAACTTGAAAGCGCTGTACTCTTTCATTATTATAATATTGTGTTGCATAGAAAGGGAGAAGCTTTGTTATTGATTAACGCATTGTTCAGCTAATTCAAAGTTCCCCGAACTTTGGTGTCATTCTATCAAAATAGATAGTCTATTATTCTGATACTTATACATTCATTGTATATCTTAACTTGCGGGGCAAATTTGTTGCTCACCCTTGCTAAATAAAACTTTTCAGCTAGGGAAGAAGTGGCAGAAGGTGCTGTGAAGAACAAGGGCAAAGACATAGTGATTAATTAGTTATGAATAACATTATTATTATGTTATTTTTGTGAACCCTTTTTGTATAACTAAATGGTATGTTTGTAATGTTAAGGTTAGAGAACCTGGGGTAATGTATTAACTATATCAGTTAATGAAGTGTATGTTCCTATTTATAAATAAATGGGTAGTTAAATATTATTTATATTGTTGATCGTGAAAACCAAACTCGGGGGTCAGGTAACCCGGATTTGGAGGTGTCACATGTTTGTATCAGAGCTGTAGTAACCAAGGTATCACCAGTTAGTAGAAGCGCTGTAGGTTATAAACCTTAAGTGGGGTGGGGAAAACCCTAGGATTATAACCATAAGTGTAATAGAGAAAACTCATTTAGAGTTCTATGTGAGGAATTATCGAAATATATCGATAGAGAGATATGTGGACACATAGTGTAAATAGTTCGTACAAGAGAAGTATTAATCAAGTCATTTAGACTGATTGTAGGATGTCTGGAGAAGGTGAAAAGAGTGCAGAGATGCTAGCGGCTGTTGCACTAGTGCCAGTAGTCGAGGTGCCAGCGCAAAGCGAGTTAGTTGAAGAGGTGGGAAAAGATGAACCTATGATAAATCTGGGGAGTGATCATGATGATTATCCCGAGATGTATCGGAGTGGTGATGAGAAGGCGGAGTTCGTAGAAGCTAAGGTGGAGAACGAGAAAAAGATCAAAGATAGAGAACAAGATCAAGAATCTGCCGAAGTTCAAGAACTCCGGAGTAAAAGTGTTTCTCTTGGAGGAGTTGTGGAAGACGGAGCAAGCGTTACACGAAATGACCGAAGAACGGAACGAGCTGAAGGCGCATATGGAAAGTATGAAGACCGAAGATGGTGGATCATCTGAAGGAACAATCAAGCAGCAGAAAGGCAAGAAAAAGAGAAAGAGGGACAACGACATTGATGATTCCAAAAATTTGAACCCGAAGAAGAAGCAAGTCTGCAGCAAGTGTAGAAAGACTCATGTGGGAGAACGAGTCACGAATTTATCAAGTGTCCCAATAAGAAGAAGACGGGTGAAGGGAGTTGATGGTAGATAGCTTAAGTTTAAGCGATAGTATTTTTTGATAGTGTATCGAGAAAGATGTGTGAACATATGTAAATATATATGTATGAATGAAATCTTTATTTTCTATATGAATATAAGATTTAAAATAATTTTTGAGTTCTTAAAACTCATACTTATGGTAAGTTCATGACTCATAATTATATGAAATGTTTTGAACCCCTCAGCGAATGGACGCCAAAGGTCTGACTAGGATAAGTTCATACACTCATATAATTGTGGCAAGTTCCTGAACCCCTAGGTGTGGTAAGTTTGATGAACTGGAAATAGTTATGTGTGAATGGAGAATTACAACTTTTGTTTAAAGTTGTGCTGTAAATCCTGATATTATTTAAAAAGGGATAGTGCTACGTGTTAAGAGCTAAATGTATTGTGTGCTATGTGAACAAATATGCGATTCTATGAGAAATTTTTATTGTGCTATTAATAAGAATCTGTGTAAAGAAAGAGAATTAATGAAAGATTTTTATCAGATAATGCCGCCAAGGAAGGGAAGTCTAAAGAGAAATATGGAAGAGCAATTTTTGAATCTGAAGCAGGAAGATATGACGGTGACAGAATATTTTGTCAAGTTCAACGAGTTAGCAAAATTTGCTCCACATCGAGTGGACACTGAGGAGCTTAAAGCACGATGTTTTTGGAACGGATTGAAATCGTTGGTACTCCAGAAGTTGGATGTCCTGCAAATTAGTTCATTTTCAACGTTATTAGAAAATGCCATTATCGCTGAAGGAGAAATTGAAGCTGTATTGAAGAATAATCAAGAACAAAGAAGGGAGGCTGAAGGAAATATTATGATAAGTGATAGTGAAGGTAGTAATCTTAATAAACGTAAGAGGAATGGTGACATTAATAATCCAGTAGAGATTAGGAAGAAAAGCATGCGGTGCGTAGTTTGCGGGAAGCATCATCAAGGAGTTTGTTTAAAGAACAAAGGAGTCTGTTACAACTGTGGTCAAGAGGGACCCATGTCACCCCAGTGTCCCATTCCAAAGAAGACACAAGGTTGTTTTGCGTGTGGATCGACCGATCATCTGGTTCGGAATTGTCCGAAGAGAAATGTAGAGAGGAAAAGTGCCAACAAGGGACCCGGTAGCGGAACCTTGGCGATTCGAGGGCCTGCACAGCCAAGAAGACCAACAACATTCACTTTTAGCATGACAGTTCCAAATGCAGCAGCTGCCCATGAAGAGGTGACAGGTAACGAGTTCGGTTAGAAATTAAATTACGCGAGAAATACGAGTTAGATATTGTTGTGATTTGTTTTCTTTTATACGATTCAAGTTACAGGTTAGAATATGACACAAATTAATTTGTGTTGTTAAGAATAAATTGATGATATAACTTTAAAAGATTGTAGAGAATAAGGAAGCGGTGATTCTGAGGACGGAATCCTTTTAAGGAGGGGTGAATGTGATAACCCGGGATTTCGAATAATCCAAAATTTGTGAATAATATTTTTTTTAAAGTAATATTAATATTAATTAACATTTATGTGACAAGTATCGGTGATACGAGTTTAGAGAATGAGTCAATTTGTGTATTGACTAAGAAATTAGAGTAGAGTTGTGCTTAACAGGAATAGAAACCCTAACCCTAAGTCCGAATAGGGATTCGATAGAAAATATAATTAAAATAATTATATTAATGAGTACATGTTTGTACTGTATAGATTTATTGATCAATGATTGATAGGATAAGGTTTAATATTTATAAACCCTAAGAAGAGATTAGAAAACCTAATCTCAGGATGAGAAACCCTAATGTACCGTTAGAAATCCTAATCGAAAGCTGAAAAACCCTAATTTCATATTCAGGAATCCTAAACCCTAAAATTAGGAAACCCTAATCCTAATTGGTAAGCCTAATGTGTGTATTAAACTTAAATATGATTAGAAAATCCTAATTATATTTTAGTTATCTTAATTTCTATTTTACAAACCCTAATTGTAATTTAGAAAATTTATTTTTCTAATTAAAAGTCTAACTCGTGAGTTATAAACACCAATGATCATTTTGACCCTAATTGCTAATTTAAGCAATTTTAATTAGGAATATAAATCCTAATTAACAAGATTGAATTTTTTGATTAGGAAATATTAATATAATTATTGAATCTTAATTATAATTTTGGAATATTAATTTTCTATTTTGAAAACCAAAATTCGAAAATCTTGGAAATTAAAGTGTAAACCTAAAGGGTTTAAACCTTAAACCCTAAGGGTTCCAAACCCTAAATCCTAACCCAAATCCTAAACCCTAAGGATTTGAATAAATGTCAAGAATGTCATTTAATGTATTTATCAAATTACAAAAATGCCCTTTATGGGATTTTTACTAGGAAACTTGTAAAAATGGCCAAAACCTTTAGTTGTTGACCAACTCTCTTGACTTCGTGACTTCAAATCTCAGCAAACCTGATCCAATTGACACCTAGCATGCTTGTATACAATGTATCTAAGTTATATAAAAGAATTGGAGAGAAAAAGTGTAACCATTTTCATTATTTTCTCTCCAAGCTTTCGTTAACTCTCTCTCTCACTTAAAGCTACGAAATTCTTATGTATTTCAGTTCTAAATACAGTCCCTAAGTCACCCAATAACAGATTTGAGAGCCAAGGTCTAAGATTTGTCAAGAAAAGGTATAAATCAAATTTTAAATTTTGATCTTTGTTGCTTAGAAAATTTTTGTGTTTTAGTGTTTAATCTTATGTTATAATATGTTTTTAGTTGTTATATGTTGATCCATGATGGATCCATAGCATCAAAATGGATAAAAACCATATTTTTCAAAATCTGTTCTTGAGTCAAAAAGTCGCCTGACAAGCCAATGTCAGACGTTCTAGATCTTTGTGTGTTTATGATTTTTGATGTTTTATTGTTTGGATCTATAGTTTGGTATGTTGTCTTTCATTTGAAAGTGGTTGTATAGTCATTAGAGGTCTAGATTTCATTTTATTCACGGTCAAAACCCGTTGACCGGGCATGACCATGAACTTTCTGGGTAACCCAGAAAGTGTAAGATCAGTGTCTGACATCTTTTTGATCAGCTCAGATCTGACATTGTTGATTTTTTTAGGGTGGTTTTGTATCGAGCGTGTAGCCTGATATTTGTACTATACTTTTATGGCTTCATATCATGTATATAATTAGTAGATTGATCGGGGTAAGTGGTCAAACTAGGCCATAAGGCCATGACTTGAATTTCTGGAAATTCCAGAAAAGCATATGAACACTTTTTCTGATAGACTTTGACCGTGTGATTCATGGTAGATTTGTTGTTTTTAGACTGCTATCTTGACATCTAGGTGTTCCTTGTCAAGTATACTACTTGTATAAATACTAAAACTACCAAAACAATGATCAGAACCTGGACTAATTTGTATTAGAAAGTGACCAGTCGAGGTTATGGGTTTCTGGGTAAACCCAGAAACCGTTTGACAAGAAATTTGAGACGCTAGATCGTTTTGTTGTTTTGTTGTATGATCATGATGTTGGTTGGATATTGTAGAGTTACAGTTTAACTACATAATTGATGCTTAACATTGCTTAGAACTAGTACAGATTGGAAATTACATTCGGTCAAACCATGCACCTTGAATACTGACTTTGTCAGTGTTCTTGAGCCAACAACACCAAAGGCAACAGACAAGTGTCGCTAAAGGCTATTAGCGACGGTTTTATTTATTTTATTTTTAGAAATTCCGGTAATTAATTAAAAATAGAAAATAAATTATTAAAATTATCAAAAATTATTTTAAAAATTATTTTAAATTATGAAAAATAATTTTTGACCAATTGGAATATTTTTCTTTAATATTTATAATTATTTAAATATTAGAGGTATTTAATTTATTTAATTAGTGTAATAAATAAATTATAGAAAAATAATTTAATATTATGAAAAATTATTTTAAATATGAATAATGTATTTAAAAATATTTTGAGTTATAAAATGTAATTTTTAATATTTTTGGAGAATTTTCATTAATAATTTAATATTAATGATATTAGATTTATTTAATTATTAAATTAAATAAATAAGATAAAAATGATTTTATTGAATTAAAAATTATGTTAAATAAGAATAAAGTGTTAGAAAATATGTTGAATTATAAAATTTATATTTTTGGAGAATTTTCATTAATAAATTAATATTAATGATATACGATTATTTATTTATTATATTAAATAAATGAATAAAAAATGGTTTTATTGATTTAAAAATGAGAAAAATGTTTTAGAAATATTTTAAGTTATAATTAATGACTTTTAATATTTTGATAATAATTTCATTTATATTTCAATATTAATGGTGATGATTTAAAAATAATTTTAATTATTGTAAAAATCATTTAAGTAAAATATTAATGATTTAAAAATATGTTAAGTTATTAATAATAACTTTAATATTTTGACAAGTATGTTATTAATATTTTAAATATTAATAATGATAAGATTATTTAATAATTAAATCATTTAAAAATGATTTAAGTGTTTGAAAAATTATTATAAATTATAATAATTGTTTATAAATTATTAAAAGCTTCCGAAAAATATTATAAACGATATTTGACTTATTTAAAATAATATTGAAGCTTAGAGATCAAGTTTAATATACAATCAATGTGTTAATTGTCGGATAGGGTGACCAGAACACCGAGAATGGACCGAAGTCCAACCAGACCGAAATAGTTAGACTTGATAAGTGTTTATATAGGTTATAAACACTAATGTGGCTATGTGGTAATGTGCCTAGGAGAAGTTTAGCTGTAGATTACAGTATTACGTGTTTTAAAATATTGTGCTAATTGTGAGACCGATATTATTGGTTATAGATCTTACGAACGCAGTTAATTATATTGTGTAGTTGTAATTAACGTGAAAGGCAAGTTTCCTAGCTCAACCTTGAGTTATATTCATTCAATTATTTTAATGGTTAATTATTGATAATTATACCATGTCTAGAAAATTTATTGTTGATTATTCGCAGTTAGTGCATGATAAAAATTCAAATTGAATTACTGATTCGAAAAATATATATTCGTAGAATTACTGTTGTTGGATATTTATATCTGTAGAAACTAATATTGACAGTACAGATAATTCCTGTTTATTGTCAAATTATATTGAGAAATGTCTTTGCTAATTATTCTGGCTAGACGAACATTTGTTAGAATTTGATAAATATGAGAAGAAAAATCAATTGTTATTGATTAATCGATGCCAATTATTTCGGCTAGATCGATAAGCAGATAGAATTTGAAATCACAGTATTTCGTTGCTAAATCAAAATCTTGATTCTAAGACTGAGAAGAATAACCTTTTATATAAAGGGAACATTTTGGGTCGTATATTCGACCATTGCGCGCTGTTAAGTATTATGCATCATATAGGGTATAATAAACCTGATCACTTGTTATACTTGCAGAGGGGTATGATTTAATCTTTATGGTTATCTGATACGCCTGAGTATGTATCAAAGTAAATCTTTGATATATACCCGAGAAAATAAGTTCAAAGATCTGGTGAGATCACTCAGCATAAATCTGGAAAATATTCCACTTTGTTATTGCGTAGAATTGATTCTTATTTATTCAATAGAATATCGTAGAAACTTGAAAGCGTTGTACTCTTTCATTATTATAATATTGTGTTGCATAGAAAGGGAGAAACCTTGTTATTGATTAACGCATTGTTCAGCTAATTTAAAGTTCCCCGAACTTTGGTGTCATTCTATCAAAATAGATAGTCTATTATTCTGATACTTATACATTCATTGTATATCTTAACTTGCGGGACAAATTTGTTGCTCACCCTTGCTATATAAAACTTTTCAGCTAGGGAAGAAGTGGCAGAAGGTGTTGTAAAGAACAAGGGCGAAGGCGTAGTGATTAATTAGTTATGAATAACATTATTATTATGTTGTTTTTGTGAACCCTTTTTGTATAACTAAAGGGTATGTTTGTAATGTTAAGGTTAGAGAACCTGGGGTAATGTATTAACTATATCAGTTAATGAATCGTATGTTCCTATTTATAAATAAATGGATAGTTAAATGTTATTTATATTGTGGATCATGAACACCAAACTCGGGGGTCAAGTAACCCGAATTTGGGGGTGTCACAGGTTGGTATCAGAGCTGTAGTGACCAAGGTGTCACCAGTTAGTAGAAGCGCTGTAGGTTATAAACCTTAAGTGGGGTGGGGAAAAATCCTAGGATTATAACCATAAGTGAAATAGAAAAAACTCATTTAGAGTTCTATATGAGGGATTGCCGAAATATATCGATAGAGAGATATGTGGACACATAGTGTGAAAAGTTCGTACAGGAGAAGTATTAATCAAGTCATTTAGACTGATTGTAGGATGTCTGGAGAAGGTGAAAAGAGTGTAGAGATGCTAGCGGCTGTTGCACTAGTGCCAGTAGTCGAGGTGCCAACGCAAAGCGAGTTAGTTGAAGAGGTGGGAAAAGATGAACCTATGGTAAATCTGGGGAGTGATCATGATGATTATCCCGAGATGTATCGTAGTGGTGATGAGACGGCGAAGTTCGAAGAAGCTAAGGTGGAAAACGAGAAAAAGATCAAAGTTGGAAAACAAGATCAAGTATCTGCAGAAGTTCAATGTGACGCCCCCAAAATTAGGTATACATCACCCATCTTGGGTCGTCAGATACAAAGTACAGAATACAAATACAACTTACTAATACAACTGTCGTGTACAATACGAAAAAATATAAACTGCGAGTTTGAATACAAATATTATCATCTAGAGAGTATTCATACTCAAAAGGAGTCCTCATTACATTTATTAACACACTATTACATAGAATAGTGAGGACTACTAACTAATACTATCATTCGAACCATCACTCCGTTCTCCGTCTTGCCCTAGCTACGTTCTCATTTCCTGAAGAGAACAGTGAAAGAAAGGGTGAGCTCAACTAGCCCAGTAAGAAATATTATGACTAAGATAATGCAGAATAAATTATCATTAGCCTTCAACAATGTTAAACTGATAAAATATAATAGACATCAAGTTTAACTGCAGCGGAATAAGTAATCCATTAAAAGAGTCAAGTAGAAAATAAACTCTACTATCTTTTATGATTTAAAAGATTTTTCAACACTGTGATCGCTGGGACTCAGCTTAATAAAATAATCCACATCATCGAATCACCCCTGCAGTACGGCCAAGGATATTTGTGTATTCATTAATGGTTATGATCATGCCAACAACTGTCCATCAACGCAATACGGGCCAATGAGGACTTTTACCACATCATTTATAACATTACGGTTATGATTATACCGAATAATCCCTGGTCATGATCATACCAAGTCCATCTATGCACTACAGGCCACAGATGACTTTTAAGATTTTATAAACATGAGAATGATGACAATAATATAAGAATTTAATAAAACAAGTTCAAGAATTAATTTATCCAAGAATTAACAACGTCCAAATAGTCAACATGATACTGCTTTGTGGAGTAAAATTCAAGAATGCTTAGAAGAATATTTTCATGAAAAGATACTGGATGAAACGTAATTATCAAGGATATTCCATAAATTTCATGGAGTATAGAAGTCAAAACTTAACCAACTGAGTATAATAAAGAATGGAATAACAAAAGAAATCACCATGCATGTGATAGACCGCACATACAGGTTATTCCAACAGAATAATAAATAATGGAACCAGGTCCGGCGTAAAACGCACAGACAGGATATTCCAACAGAATAATAATAAAAACGGAACCAGGTCCGGCGTAAAACACACAGACAGGATATTCCAACAGAATAATAATAAAGACGGAACCAGGTCTGGCGTAAAATGCACAGACAGGATATTCCAACAGAATAATAATAAAGACGGAACCATGTCCGGTGTAAAACACACATATAGGATGTTCCAACAGAATAATAATAATTGGAATAAAAATAGTTCTCTTCATGAATAAGAAAGAATAACACTCCTTACCGTTTTAAAGATGAGCTGAAATAAGGAAGTAGTTAAGTAGCAGAATATTCTTCTTCTCTTTCTCTATAGTTTCTCTCTATAGTTTCTCCCATAGGCTGCTGCCTTGTGCAGGGTAATTGTGACGCTTGGCAAGTGTCCCTTATCAGGTATGTGAATTAAGGAGGCCAAAGTTGCTAATGCGTCTGCAAAGTCATTCCTATTACGAGGAATGTGTATAAAGGAGATTTCTTCGAACTCCAAAGCCATCTGTAAAACTTGCAGATGGTAAGGCGGCAAATGTTGCTCTTTGGTTTGATAGATTCCCATGGATTGTCTGACCACTAACTCCGAATCCCCAAAAGACAGTTAACTGCCTAATGCCCATTGAACGGATAAGTTTTAGCCCCATGATACAGCCTTCATACTCAGCTGTGTTGTTGGTCCTGACAAACTGTAATTTGATGGCGACGGGATACTGCTTCCCCGTACCAGATACTAGAACTGCTCCAGCTCTAGAACTTTCCATATTAACAGCTCCATCAAAATACATCTTCCATGCTTAGCGTGTATCGTACTGATGGTGTTGCTGAATTGGCATTACCCCTTCATCAGGAAAGTAGGTTTCCAAGGGTTTGAAGTCCCCCGAAGGTGCGACAGCCAGTTGATCCGCAATTCCTTAACCTTTGACGGACTTTTGAGTCACGTAGACGATGTCAAATTATTGTAGGATCAACTGCCATCTGGACAGTCGACAATTTAACATGGGTTTATTGAACACGTACTTGAGAGGATCCACGCGGGATATGAGATGGGTTGTGTGACCATGGAGGTAATGATGTAACCTCATGGAAGCCCATGCTAAAGCATAACAAGTCTTTTCAATCAGAGTGTACTTGTGTTCACTGCTACTGAATCTTTTATTGAGGTAATAGATAGCTCATTCTTGGCCTCTATCGTCTTTCTGGCTCAGCATGCAGCCCATGGCATTGTCACTTATGGACACGTACATGAACAGGGGAGCATCATCCCTAGGTGGTACCAAGATAGGAGCTTTAACTATGTAAGACCCCGAATTTTATGAAATAAAAGTATTCAATTTTTCTTATAATTACAATTCAGTAAATGGTTAAATTGATAAAAAGTTAAAGTTATGGATGAAATGTGAAAATTTTTCAAAATAAATAAGTGGTTATAAAATAATCATTGTTGTCGGGGAATATTCGTTGGTCGTGGAATATTCTTTCTGTCGGGGAATATTCGTACGACAACGCAGCTATTTGTGGGCCCCATAACAGAAAACGGTCGGCTGAAGATAACGAAAAAAATTGAGTTTTTACAAATAACGGCGTAGTTGTTACCGTTAACACTGTTGGAATACCCAGTGGTTAAAATACAGTAATACGCGTTATTGCACAGTAGCACACGGTATTGCACATTAATTTTGAAATTATTGATTCTTACGTAAGAAGGCACTACTCAATAATTGTTACAGTAATTACTGTTCAATATTTTATTTTATTGATTCAATAATTGCTACGTTAAAATTTTATATTATTGTTGTTTCAATAATTGTCACTGCACCGTATCTCCATTATCATATCAATAATTCATATTATTTGAATAATATTATTAGATAACATTATTGGTAATGTCTAGAAAGTTCTGTCTAAGGAGAGGTTTGGTCACCTAATTGCACGCCAGTAAGGAAAAATTCTTATTGGAAAGCCCCCTCTTTCCTTGGAACGGCCTGGTTGTCATAAATGTGATTCTGTAATATTATCTGTGAATAATTAATTATTGATTCATATGATAAGGAAATATTTATTTGATGTGGATATAAATGATGAATATATTTATGTGGTTATAAATGAAGGAATTAATGTTGAGGTATTTTATCAGTATTTTGTCGGATTGGAGATATTAAAAGATCAAATCAGTGTTCTTACAGCTTTATTGTGTGAGTTATAATTTTTAATCCGACCATTGGACCGTGGTAATATTTGGATATGTTATACATATATAAGTTGAGTATATGTCCACAAATATTAAACCGTTAAAAATGAACGTATGATTTTTTATGAATTTTACGAGATGACTGGTTCAGAAATTGTTGAATTTTCGGAGTTAATCATTTTGGTGGAAAATTCTAGAATTGGTGGGCTCCACTCTTGGTTGGTGAAGAAATGTGCTAAGATTTTTATTCAAATGTTATGGGTGGGAATAGTAGCAGGTAAAGCCATCAGGTTGGAGGTTAAGTCTGCTTCGGCGTGCTAACATTTTCCTATAAATAGAGGGCTAAGTTAGAATTGAAAATCACACCAGAATTCAAAAGTTTTCTCTCTTTCTCTCTCTATATTATGAAGCATATTTTGTGAGTATTTAGATACTTTGAGAGTTTTTATTCAGTGCAAGTTTCCTTCGGCTTTGCATTCCAGTCAGAAATACTGCACTTTTGAGGTAAGAGATAGTAAGGGATTTTAAGGGTTATTATGTTTTTCAGTTCGTAATTCTTTTGACCTTCAGAAAATTCTAGAAAAATTTGAAATGATATTTTAATGAGTTTTATTGATTGTGTCCAAAAATGGTGATTTTTGGATGTATAGATTAAGAGTTATGAATTTTACGGGAAAAAACTATTTTAAAAGTAACCGCTTATAACTCCTTGTGGTTAACTCCAAAATTGATAAAATTTTTATTGGAAGTATATCTATATAATATCAGTGTACTCTGTGAATTTCGGAATTTTTGGATAAAATTACAATTTATGATAAATGTCTAAATATTCGGCTGTTTTGGCCATATGAAAAATAGTAAATGAGTTTTAAAAATTCTGAAAAAAATATATGTTCAATATGGGACTATATTCTGCTAAATCCCAGAAAAGAAATATTTTTCGAACTGATTTAGTATTTTTCATGAAAATGGACTAGTTATGAGTAAATGAATTAAATATGTTATGTGAGGTAAGAAAATTGGAAAATAGGATTTTATGGCTTGAAAATCCTATATGAGGTATATGAAGATTTTTGATGAGGGTTTTGGTTATTGGTAATGAAATTTTATGAGTTTGACATTTTAGGATGATTAAATGTATTATTTAGTAAAGTGTAAACAATTAAAATAAATTATTTATAAGCTTAAGAAATATTATCCTTTCAATATCATTATACCAAAATATTGGTATGTATTTTATTGTAGAATTTCTACCATTTTGTGTCGGGTTTAATATTAAGGAGTTACTATTCACGAGTTACTATTCACGAGTTACTATTCACGATAAAATTGGTTTCTTTTTCTGACCAAATTATAGTTGATTTATGAATATTACTCTTGAGATTAAATCTATATGTTGATTATATTGATTTTATTATCATATATAACATTTTTATAACTCTAATGATGATATTTCTCTTTGACTTGAGTGTAAAGATGGGTAGATTGTTGATATGATCATGACTATGGGTTCTCTTTGGCCAGTAGTACAAAGTGGAATTGTTGACTGGTATGATCATGACCATTGAATTTATAATTGAATATCTTTAGCTTAAGTGTAAAGATGAATTAATTAACATGGTTATAATTATTGTTTATATAAATTCTGAAATGATTATATATTTCTTTGAGATATTAATATCTTTGGCCTGTAGTGCAAAGATGAACTGTTGTTAAATATCTTTGGCCCGTAGTGCAAAGATGGTCTGTTGATGAATATCTTTGGCATGTAGTGCAAAGATGAACTGTTGTTGAATATCTTTGGCCGTAGTGCAAAGATGGATTTATTAGTATGATTATGAACAGGAAATATGATTTGGTGTAACCATGATATTTGATGTTTCAGGTAAAGATAAGTAATGAAAATTATCTTCGTCTTGGATGAGAAGAGGAATTTAGAACTACAGTTATGATTATGAGTTATTCATATGATTGTGGACCAGAATTGTTGATTGATGTTACAGGGATAAAATATTGTTAGTGAATTTTTAACATGGAGAAGATAATAGACTTTATAGTCTATTTGACTCTTCTAATGGATTGCTCGTTCCGCAGCAACTATGGTTGAAATTTTTATCATTTACCATATGTTCTAAATCTCTGATTTATTATTGATGAATGCTATTGATAATTTAATTATCTTTAGTCATGATATTCTTTACTGAGCTAGTTGTGCTCACCTTTTTGCTTCACAATTCCTTTCAGGTAATACGAGTGTAGCTGGGTCAAGCGAGGGTAACAGGGGAATAGAACGGTGGTCATCATTTAGTAGTTATATTTGGTGAATCATCTAGGGTGAAGCGAACCCAACGTTGGAAGGGTGTTTTGTCACTATCATACAAGATGTCTAATGACATACAACCTTGTGTCATCATAAGACAGGGTTATGCTCATCCACTTGCTGAGTATCTTTACGAGCACTACCTATATAATCTTGGTGTTTGTTTGAAGTATAATACTCAATTAGAGACAGTGGAGATAATGATATGTCAAGAGAAGACTCGCCATTGGAAAGAATATGATAGTAAACTTCTCGTTTTATTTTGGGGTCGTTACAAACTAGCTGCTCTTTGATTGAAAGGAATGCCTTCTGGAACTCATCATTCCATTTCATGGAGGAGTTCTTCCTTAACAACTTGAAGATGGGCTCACAGGTTGCTGTGAGTTGAGAAATGAACCTGCTAATGAAGTTAATTCTTTCTAAAAATCCCTGTATTTCCTTCTCTGTTTGAGGAATGGGCATTTCCGTGATGGCCTAGATTTTGGTGAGATCCAGCTCAATCCCTTTATGGCTGACTAGGAATCTTAGCAACTTGCCTGATTTAATACCAAAGGAGCACTTGGCTGGATTTAACTTCAAGTTGTACTTATGCAACCTGTTGAAGAGCTTTCTGAGATGGTCTAAGTGGTCTTCCTCCCTTCGGGACTTGACAATGATGTCATCCACATAGATCTCTATCTCTTTGTGCATTAAGTTATGGAAAAGAGCCATCATAGCTCGCTGATAGGTGGCTCCAGCATTGATGAGGCCGAATGACAACCGTTTATAGCAAAAGGTTCCCCAAGATGTGATGAAAGCAGCTTTCTCACGATCCTCCTCAGCAACCATGATCTGATGGTACCCCGCAAAGTAATCAGCAAAGGAGTACATGTCGTATCGAGCAGTATTGTCAATGAGAATGTGGATAAATAACACGGTAAAGCTATCTTTAAGGCAAGCTTTATTCAGATCCTGGTAATCCATGCAAACTCGCACCTTTCTTCCAGGTTTAGGCACAGGAACGATGTTGGATATCCACTCAGGATATATGGACACCATGATAATTCCAGCTTGAAATTGTTTAACAATTTCTTCTTTCACCTTTAAACTCCACTCAGGTTTCAATCGCCTGAGCTTCTGCTTGACTTGCTTGAATCCCTCTTTAATGGGAAGGCGATGAAGGACAATGTCAGTGGATAAACCCACCATGTCTTAATGAGACCATGCAAACACATCCTGGAATTGGATTAATAATGTAACCATGTCATTCCTCTGGTTTGGGGTAAGGTCTGAACCAATCTGGATTAACTTAGGGCTTTCTAAGGTTCTGAGATTGAAGGAGGTGACTTGATCAAGGTTGGGTTTAGGTTTATCTTTGACCCATTCTTTGATTTCCGAAGGCACCTCAATGTCCTCTTGTATTTCCATCAAGTCTGAGTCCAACTTTTCATCAAAGTTATAATCCTTATGAAGAAGAGGCATCTTATCAGCAAGTACATGCACATCTAAGTTCAGAGTCTTGAAACAAAATATGCTTTCACTTAGTATATATAAAGTTGTTTAGTCATACAAAGTGTTAGCATGTACCAACAAAACAACTGCTAATACTGTACATAAAAGTAAGCAGTTATGATATCTACAGGGCAGAAAGAGTTTCTGCCCGCTTTACCCTTGTCGACCAATGCAAGGAGTGCTGCTCCAATTGGCAAGGGCAAAGTCCGGGTGGACCGCAGTGATAGAGGGGCTAACATCATCCTCCTTTTCCCGAATGACGACCATTAAGTCTGGGCAATCATCGTCTGGGGTGTATCCGTTTATATGTTCATCATGGACAATGATGCGTATGCCTGACATCATTCTGACGATGTCATGTTTAATTCTTCATTCTTCTTCTTCCACTGCGGGATCTGGAATAAAGACTTCTTTCTCCTTCACCGGTACTGGCTTGGGAAATAACATAGCCATTATGTTGGCTGGCACCTTTACAGGAAGTTGTGCGGACTCAAGATTTGAAGATGAAGATAATCGCTACGTGGCAGAAGCTGAAGGAATCTGCAGATGCTTATGCGGATCCCTGTGACTAGAACTGGCAGAATAGCGTAGTCCAGCTGTCCCAGTTGACTGGATACTCGAATTGGGTATTTAATGCCTTGGTGATCTTTACCTAGCCCTTGTCTCGGCTGATGACCCAATGACATCATTTCTTGAGTAGCCGACATTACTTCGACAGAAATCTTGGGTTCGGGAAATGGCGTCCCAATAACATGGTAATGAGTGTTGCTTACTTCCAAGGCATAAAAACTGACCGGTTCAACATCTGAATTGACGTTGATGAATGGTATGTCACCATGTTGAGGACATTATGGTTCAGCGTTGAGTGTGACTAGGCTATTGTTGATGATGTATTTCAGTTGCTGATGAAGGGTGGAGGGGACAACCCCAACCATATGAATCCACGGTCTTCCCAAGAGCAGGTTGTATCCTGAATCTATCTTGAGCACGTGAAAAGATATACAAAATGTGTGGGGATCAATTTCGATTGGCAGCTCAATTACTCTGACCGAATTCCGGCGGGCACCGTCAAAAGCTTTGATAACCGTATGGCTGCTTCGGATACGGTTGAGATTAACATTCATTTTTAGCAATGTCGCATAGGGATAGATATTCAGAGATGAACCTCCATCTATCAAAACTACAGCTAGCATATATCTGAAGGATAAGACCGCAATGTGCAATGGCTTGCAATGACCGGTCCATTCGGCTGGTATGTCATCATCAGTGAAGGATATCACATTGTTGTTAAAAATGTGATCAACCATGTGTTAAAAATTTTCCACATCCACTGATTTTGGCAGATAAGCTTCTTCCCAAACCTTCAATAAGATCTCCCGATGACCTTCAGAAGTTAAAACCAAGTCCAAGATTGAAATTTGGTGTGGAGTTTCTCTTAAGCTTAAAACCACCTTGGCTTCGTTATGACCCATATTGTGGAGGAATTTTTAAATCTTCTCTATAGGAATCTTCCCCTTTGATTTGATAGCAGGTTTCATCACCCGTTGGGGAAGATACAGTGGATTTTTCTTCGACACTGTAGCAGTTGTATGTGAGGTGGATCCTTAGTTCCATGGAACTTTTTGTAGGCTGATAATAGGATACTGTGGTCTGAAGGGTAAATTGATTGGCTCTGGAGCGGCCACTTTTAAAGGATTGTCAATTCCTCTGAGTTGAATTGCTGGTATTGTGAGTGGTTTGACAGTGCCATCAGCCTCAGTGGATATAACTGCTACCAATCCCTTCCACTTAGTAGGATAGGTATTCTCACTCTCAAATAGCACAGTATCATCGCCTGCTAGTTGCAGGACACCGCTATCAATTAGATTTTGGATAAGGTGGCGGAGTGCCCAGCATTCTTCTGTGTTGTGACCGCGAGAATGGGAGTGATATTGACATACTCCACCAGAATTGAACCGTCCTGAACTGGGATTAATTGGAGGTAGAAGGGAAGTGATCCTTCCTTCATTGATTAGCATCTGAAGGATTTCCTCCATAGGTTAGCACCGGTATGTAAATTCCCTTCTATTGGCAAAATCTCGACGGGCTTTGGCATTCGCTCTCTTTGCCACTTTGTCCTCCAGCGTTTCACTTTCTGCAGGCGACGAGGGAATATTCATAACAAGAGGAAGGAGACTAGCATTCTCTTGGCTCACTAACTGGCGCGTAACTTGATGTTGATAGGTCACCAGTTCTGCCAATTGCTCTATTTGCTTGCACAGAGCTTTCATCTTTCGTTCCATTGCAAACTGGAACTTGGCATAATCCCATTTGTCAATGTAACAATCCAGATTTTTGTTATAATATTTAAATATTTATTGAATTATAAATATTTTTTGATTTATATAAATATTTATTGGATGTGTTTGTTATGGGATAAACAATTATCCAATTTGATTGATTTGATTTAGTTAACTATTTATTTGTTAAATAATTAATGTGTTATGTGGATTGAGTTATGTGATTAAGTGAATTATTTAATAAATTGTTATTAAATAAAGTGTGACAAATAACTATGTTATAAAGAGTTATTAAAATAAATTAAAGTAATTTTAAGTTGGTTTTTGCCAAACAAGGCTTACGTATATTAATCCTTTAATTTTAAATGATTTACCAAATAAAGCCGTATGGCTTTTGGTTTTAATTTTTGAATTATAATATGTATAATATATATAATAGTTTTATAACTGATAAATTAATAAGGGGTAATTAGTATACGACGGTTTTAAAAACGTTTTGGAAAGCATACGTTGATTTGTTTTAAGTTTTAGCTATAGCCTGTTGTCTGTATTGTCTAAACCTAAGCCTAAGAAAAACTACAGAGAAAGAAAAGAGAAGAAAAGTGTCTGAGAATTTGTGACTAAGAGAAAAGGTTCTGTGTTCGTCAACAGTTATTCTCAGTGAAAGGTTTTCTAAAAGCAACAAAAAGGTATGTGTTATAATCTTAACATGGGTTTTATAGTATAACTATTTAGCCTATGTGTTTCTTGAAACTCAACTTCACTGTATATGAGTTTTTACAAAGGTTGTCTATAAATCATGTTTATGTAATTGATTTTGAAATCCTGAATAATTATAATTGTAATTGATACAACTAGCATATATATATGTATATGTGTTGCATGCTAAATTAAGTTCATTGAGAAAGAGAACTTGGTTTTACAGTAAAAAATAAATATACGAATATATGTTTTACATGATAACAAAAAAAAATTCGTGTATGCTAGTTATGAAGTTGAAGGTCATGTATGTTTATTTGGTATGAATTTAAGAAAAATCGTATTTTAAAGGAATCAAATTGGTTAAAACCATGGAATTACAGTTTACTGTATTTTATATATCGATAATGGAGTTTTGGTTTTTAAAACAGTGTTGTCAAAGATTTAGTTTCCTAGTATTGTTGATTAGTTGCGTTAAAACTAGTATATGCATGTTGGGTAGTGTGTATATGTGTAATTTATATAAGTTAGCATGTTACTTAGGGTTAATTGCTGTTAAAAATAAAGACAGTAGCTTTGTTATGTTCTTCGTGGTTGGGTTCTGCAAGTTTCAGCGCCCCAACGTCAAAATTTGAGCCCCAGCACCAAAATTCGCGCCCCGGCGCCAATCTCGCGCCCTGGCGCCACTGTATAGCCTAGTCTTCGCGCCCCAGAGCCGGATTTGTAGTCTGACATGGACAGTTTTGACCTCCTATAGTAAAATAGTCATAACTTCTTCATACGAACTCCGATTGAGGTGATTCAAGATGATCCGAAATGAGGTCGAGTAGACCTAAAACTTTTGTTCTTTACGTTTTTCAATTTTAGGTCATTAGGGTGGGTCAAAATGGTCATCTTTAGGACTGTTGTGTTTTCGGAGGCAATTAGAGGGTGTCGGGCATGCACATATGCATGTGTAGTGCTCCAGACCATAAAAGATGATGTCCTAAGTTATAAAACATGAATGTTAGTAAATATAATGATGCTTAACATTAATATATAATGTATTAGATGAGTTATAGAAGCATAGTAAGCATACACAAGAGAGGCAAATCGGGCGTGTGACGAATGAACGTCGAAACGCCGTGCCAAGTGTTAATGAACTTAAAAAGTGTTTTAATTCAAATGAAATGAATATTATAAGATAAGGAATGGATTTAATATAAAGATAATAAGTAGTCCTAGCAAGACTTAAACACTTGAATGAACTGCGAATATGAAATACAGTGAGATATAAGTTGAAAGTTAACACAATTAAGTTGAACATTGTGTATTTATGATAGGAAGGATTATGAGACATAGAGTAGAGTTTACATTACAAATTACTATATGTTGTTATGTGACTAATAGTTGATGTGTATGATTATATAATTATGTAGGGCACGTGAAGTGCAGATAACTGTAAGTTGTTGAACTGTTATTGGTAAACAACGATCAAGACAAGTCTTTCGGTTCCTATTTTCTACGTGGACTTGATGAACTGTTTTAAATTGCATGATATGTTATGCATGTTGAATCATGAAATGTTAAAGTAAATATATGACTGTATTATTTTGGCTAAGTAATGATGATAGAATTAATATATATAGAATAAATATATATATACTAAAGCAATAAATGCTACGGATATAAAATTCAGGCTCATCAAACAAAGTCCAACAACAGTTAATATATATAAGTATATATATATTAAAGTAGTAAACACTCTAGACATAAGTCTAGGCACATCGAACAGAGTTCGACACACGGTTCATATATATATATATATATATATATATATATATATATATATATATATATATATATATATTCAAAGTCCGGGCAAACACATGCAACACGACTCTCAACGTGAAGAAGGGTGTGTGAAAAGATGAAGAGAAAGACTTTAAAGTGTGTGAGAAGGCTTACAGTGGGCTACCAAAGAAGACTACTATATCTTTAAAGTGGAAGAACACTCGACTTCCGCCGTTACAAAAGTAGCTATACGTGAGCTCACAAGTGTTTAAAATGAGAAAGCACTCAGTGTAGGGTGAGTACGGTGTAAATTTGGCAGGGCTTCCTCGCCTTTTTCTCTTACAAAATGGCCACCCCAAGCCCTCTATTTATAGAGGGGGAGCCGCAGGTGTACCTGCGACTGGACAGCAGATGTACCTGCGGCTGCCCAGGTTGTCCCGGGCTTCGTGGGTCCCGCCGTCTCGAAGTACGTGCACGCATGCAACGTGATGCCTGCTCAAACTTTCAGAATTACAATTCAGGCATCCGACTGAGGTATGTTAGACCTATTTCAGACCGCCGTTGTCGAGAGTTATGCAATGACATGGGATTAGAGGTTGTACGAAGTCAAGAAGATGGGACGATGCCCTCCTGTCTTCAAGCTTCAAATTCTATCTGTTACCATGCGTAATAGTCACTCGGGATTAGTTTTCCTCGATTCTTGTGGGACATTACTGTGTAAAAATGTATGTATTGAATATTAAGACGGTACGACATGGCGTCAAGGTGGCAAGATGACGACTTTTTCCCTCACCGGGGTTATCTCCGATTTGGGCTAATAAAGCAGACGTTGCTCAGAGTTATCACTGAGATTGGACTGCTGCAAGTATTGAAGTCTCTCAGTGTCATCTTTGAGGTGTGCTTTTCTTCTCGGGGTTATGTCCGGGTCGTGGACTGAGTGCCTCGGTGTGAGCACTGAGGTTGAAGTTGATCGCATGCATTTGAAATAAGTATTTTCGGGGTTATCTCTGAAACTGTAACTGCCTTCCTTGGGGTTATCACCAAGGTTGGTACTGCTACGCCCAATGTTGGGACTGAGACTGAATATCTCAGGGTTATCTCTGAGATGAATCGGTCTTTTTTGGTGGAATTTCCAGTATTGGAACTGCATGCCTCGAGGTTATCTCCGAGGTTGGAACTGTTACTCCCGGTCTATGTTTCGGGGTTGAGGTTGAGCTTCCGGTAGTATCTGGAATGGATGTGAACTATCTTCCAGGGTTACTCTGAAAGACGAATCTGCCCTCCTACAATATTAGTAACAGGTGCGGAAAATTTCGAGTGTCTACAAACTGCATTATCTTCCAGGGTTATTTATGAAAGACGAATCTGCCCTCCTGCAATGTTAGTGACAGGTGTGCAGAAAATTTCAAGTGTCTACACATTCAAAAGATCTAATTTATAACAAAAATTACATTACAGTTTTAATACTCAGTATCGTACTTGTCTACTTAATCCCAACCTCATCATTGGCCAAAATAACATTAACTATATCAAACCGCTAGACATATGCAATATAACACAATACTTAACTAAATATTTTTTTTATATATGGTAAACATAACATGATTACAAACTAAATAAAAACTATTTACAATCCTAAACTACTACGCAACTAAATGACTACACGAATGCAAAAATTTATTAATCCTAATTCTAAACATGAAATAACATATGCAAAGCTAACTAACGAAATTAAACATGCAAACATGAAAAATTAAACTAACTCCCCCAAACTTAAAAATTACAATGTCCTCATTGTATAGATAAATCAATAAATGTATGAGGACTTCCCTATAATCTTCTAAGCTAGAGGTGGTGGTAGTTGTTGTTTGTCATCAGAATCATTGGGCGGAAACCTTGGCATCGTGGTTGACTGTTTGTATGGGAAATGTGCATTGGGATTGAAACTCTGCAGTGTCGCGTTCAATGAGGCGAAAGACATATTCATAGCCTCAAACATATGATCCTGCCTCTCTGTGAGTCTCCTCATCTCTCTTTGGGCCTCCTTGTTGTACTCATCCATTTGTTATTGAAGGCATAGGAACTGAGGGCTAGATATATCTTCGGGCTGTGGTGTGGCCTCCGTTTCTTGCTCTCCCATCGTCGCATTCCCCTAAAACTCATCGTCATCCGAGGTGTCCTCAGGGTTAGCCTCATCGTCCGAGGCTGATGGAAATACAAATCCAACTCCTCTAGGGTGCGACTCGCCCACGGGACACACCAAATATTGTGCAATCATCCTCATGTCTATTGTCTAAAGCGGCACTTGGGTGGTCTCATCATCGAACCATTGTACTCCCGCCTGTATACACAACCCACAAATGAGTGATGGGTGTGGTAAGCCTCCAGAGAATGGTCCTCGTAGGCATCTTCAGATGGAAAAATTGATTATAGCCCCCACATCGATGATAAAATCTTGGATAATGTCATATAAAAGTAATGCCTTTTCCTTGGGCACATCTAACGTGTGTGTGGATGGAAATAGCTTGGCGCACAAGAACGCGTACCATATCTTCCCATACCGACTGAGATCCTTACTGTGAAAGAAAATGCCCCATTTTCGGCCCTTGATCCATGTGGTACCCAGCTTTGTCATTTCCTTCAAAATAGCCTCATAATCATGGTCATGGTCACGTAAGTGAGCGTACTAGCAATGTCTAGGCACTCATAATTGGTACTACGTGTTGATGGCGTCGGCACTTAAAGGAACTAACCTGCCCGGCACAAATGCATTGAAGGGGGCCTTATCCTCTGCATTGGCATAAAATTCTTTTACCACACCCACAACTGCGGCTTCGGGCTCTTCCGTGAACTTATTCCAACCTTTTTGATAGATTTATTGCATCATTTCACCGTCGACATGGTCAGGTGCCAACCCACACTCCGGAGTGAGTGCTTTTGTTACAAGGTAGTCGTAACAGTCGGTGGCGGCGGTACTTATGAATTTGGGCCTATCAAAGGCCCGTGTTGGTGGTGTGGTCCCTGAGCTCTCTCCACGTTGCCTCTTTGATGCCGATTTTGGTGCCATTGTATTTTGAATTGATAACATTCAATAAACATTTCCCCCAAACTTCACTCAAGCAATCCGTCGAACACTTGGTGTACAAGACGTGAAACCCCCCAAACTTAGTGATCTTGCTTCTAATATAGTGATAGAAATTGAGATTTTGTTGAACTTGCCCTCCCATTTGACTATTAAAGACCGCACTCTAAAAACCCTTACTGTGAATGACTAAATATTGTATGGAATATGTTGGAATTTAGGTAGTTCGAGCTTAAATTTATTGTTGCCTCCTTTTTAGTCTAACAAAAAGGACTCTAACTCATACAAGTATACATGGGTCAACAAGTAGTACAGAGTAAGAAAAGTATCGATCCACGGAGAAAGGTGTTAACTGTAAGACCCCAACTTTTTATAAATAAAATCAAATTTTCTCTAATTATTATTGTGAATAATAAGGTGTTAATTTGATATAATGATTTGGTTATGGGTGAAATGTGAAAATTTTGCAAAATAAGCAAGTGATTATAAAATATTCATTGTTGTCGGGGAATATTCATTTGGTCGAGAAATATTCTTTTTGTCGGGGAATATTCGTACGATGGCGCAGCCATTTGTGGGCCCCATAACGAAAAACGATCGGATGAAGAAAATAACAAGTTGAGTTTTTATAAATAACGGCATAATGGTTACCATTAACACTGTTGGAATACCCAGTGGTTAAAATACAGTAATACGCGTGGTTGCACAATAGCACACGGTATTGCACAGTATTTTTGAATTATTGATTCTTACGTAAGAAGGCACTACTCAATAATTGTTACAGTATTTACTGTTCAATATTTATTTTATTGACTCAATAATTGTTGCGATGATATTTTATATTATTGTTGTTTCAATAATTGTCGTTGCACATTATCTCCATTATCAGATCAATAATTCATATTATTTGAATAATATTGTTAGATAGCATTATTGGCAATGTCTAAGGAAGTTCTGTCTAGGAAAGGAGTTTTGTCACCTAATTGCGCGCCAATAAGGAGAATTTCTTATCGGAAAGCCCCCTCTTTCTTGGGAACGACCTGGTTGTCATTATTGTGATTCTGTAATATTATTTGTGAATAATTAATTATTGATTTATATAATAAGAAAATATTTATTTTATGTGGATGGATAGGAAAATATTTATTTTGTGTGGATATAAATGAAGGAATTAATGTTGAGGTGTTTTATCAGTATTTTGTCAGAATTAAGGTATTAAAAATCGTCCGTATGTGGATTTCGGCCATTTTCTACTTGGAATTTGGAAAAACTTTCTTTTACAAAGTTGTAGAGAATTCGATTTCCTATGGAATGGACATAAAATTCGTATTTTTCTGATAAAAGGGATATTTATTATGAATTATTGAAGTTTTGAAAATAAATATTTTTATTTAAACTATGGGTGGACCCCACTTTTGGTTGGTGAGAAATGAAATGTGCTGGAATTTATTTTCAAAAGTGGTGGGCTTGAATAGTAGCAGGTAAAGCTATCAGGTAGTAGGTTAGAATTGAAAATTATATCAGAAACAAGTTTTCTCTCTTTCTCTCTCTATATTATCGAGCGTATTTTGTGAGTAGTTAGATACTTTGAGAGTTACTATACAGTGAAAGTTTCCTTCAACACTATATCTGATATTCCAGTCAGAAGTACTGTTATTTTGAGTAAGGGATGTTATTTTCTTCATAATGATATTATTTTTTCAATATAATTATACTGAAATATTGGTATGAATTTTATTGTAAAATTTTTACCTTTTTGTGTTGGGGTTGCTATTCACGTATACGGCACTATTCACGTATATGACACTATTCACAGAAAAAATAAAATTTCTTTTCTTTGTCCAAGTTGTCTATTATGGTTACTATCTTTGATTGTATTCATGTTTTGATCTTTATTCTTGAATTTTGCTCTACAATTGATTATTATAAGATATTTTTGAACTTGGATAAACTAA
Source organism: Panax notoginseng (assembly GCA_016801055.1). NCBI lineage: Eukaryota > Viridiplantae > Streptophyta > Magnoliopsida > Apiales > Araliaceae > Panax > Panax notoginseng. The sequence goes on along the minus strand of CM029017.1, from coordinate 83,920,510 downwards.
AGTACGAATCCTTAATCTTTGATATTTTATCTCACTGGATTCATTTTTTTAAAGATATTTTCATCATCCTCAGTCCTAAATGATGATATTACTAAATATCTTTGGCCTGTAGTGCAAAGATGAATGATTATCTAATGAATATCTTTGGCCCTTAGTGCAAAGATGAACAGGTGTTGAGATGAACATGACCAACTGGTGATACAAATGAATATCTTTGGCCTGTAGTGCAAAGATGAATATTTGATTCAAGATGTATATTGATTGATGTTACAGGAATAAAATATTGATGATGAACTTTTAAATCTTAGAAGATAGTAGAATTCTTTCTCTACTTGACTCTTATAATGGATTGTTATTTCCGCTGCAGTTATTGATCTAAAACTTGTTGTCTATTATATATTATCAGATTTTTTCCTATTGAAGACTAATGATAAATTGTTGTATATTATCTTAGTCATAATATTCTTTTACTGGGCTAGTTGAGCTTACCCTTTTTCTTTTTGTTTCATTTTTCTTCTTAGGAGGTGAGAACATAGCAGGAACTAGCCGGGGTTTGGAGTGATGGTTCAGGATAGTTGTTTTAGTAGTCCTCACTATATTGTAAAATAGTGTATCAATAATTGTAATGAGAACTCCTTTTAAGTTTGAATATTATCTATTAGATAATATTTGTATTCAAACTCACATTATATATGTTGACGTATTTTGCACGACAATTGTATTACTGAAGTTGTATTTGTTTCTGTACCATGTATTTGGCGACTCAGAATGGGTGATGTATAACTATTTTGGGGGCGTCACAGTTGGTATCAAAGCTTAGAGATATGGTCTCTGGCGGAGATCGGGGAATAGAACTAGGAGGGGAGAGACGGGTAATCCTTCGCTAGTGTGTCATACCTAAGCTTATTTGGTTGGTGAGTCGGAGTATATGGTTAATATGTGATATGTTAATTTGTTAATTAACCCTTGTTTTATGACAGTATTTTAGAATGGCAGCTGGAAATATTAACAATGGAGTGAATGAGACAGTGGAGACACCTTTAATCACCACCCAGGGGAACGTGCAACAGGAAGGCAATATTCCTCCTATAAAAACACTACCGAACAAATGACGAATGATGGGATGTTTAGAAGTTTTTTGCAGTTCATGCAAAATCAGACGAAGGAGACTCGTGTACAAAATACAGGTGGAAATGATAGCAACGCACGGCTTGTCATAACCAAATAGCTCAAAGAGTTGGGACAGCCAGAATTTGTGGGAAAGCCAGATCCGATCAAGGCAGAGACGCGGGTTAAACATATTACCTAGATATTCGATTTCTTGGGATGCACGGAGGAACAGAAGGTTCCATTCACCACCTTTATGTTCCGTGGTGAGGCAGACTACTGGTGAGAGTCTATGAAGCGTACCCAGCCAGCTGCACTCAACATGTCTTAGGAAACATTTTAGAAACTATTTAACGACAAGTACTTTTCTGAAAGTATTCATCATATGAAGGAGGTAGAGTTTATCAGACTGGAACAAAACAACATGACGGTGTCCCAGTACGAGGTGAAGTTCGCAGAGTTATCCATGTTTGCACCTCATTTGGTAGAGAATGAGCAACAAATGACGAGGATGTTCTTGAGAGGACTAAAACCCGAGATTCGACAATATCTTATCTCTCATAAATTTTCTTTATATTCAGATGTTGTAAACAGGGCTCAATTATTATAGCGAGATAATGAGTATGTTCAACCGAGGGACCACAACCAAGGTCATTGTGAGGGCCCCGAATCCAGGTCCTAAATCACCTCGGATCCGGTTCGATCATTCTATACAACTATTACTATTTGCGGAAGATATAAACATAAATTGTTTATACAATACATATACTCACTATTCCCCAAGGTCGAGTAACCTTAACTTAATACTCATTTCATAACTTTTCTAACATATAGCAACATTATTATCATACAAAACTATTACAAAACTAATCGCATACTTATACTAAAGCTTGAACTGTCTTTGACCTTTTCTTGAATCCGACGCATTCGCCTTAATCTGCAATGTTTTATCATGATATAGCAAGGGTGAGCATAAGGATTGCCCAGCAAGTTTAAATTCAACAATATAACGATATATCATGATTGAAGAGTTTGAATAATAAGCTGGCTATAATTCAACAATATAATTGTGAACTAGCAGGAACAAGTTTATGACTGAACAAGTATATAACATGAACAAATATTTCTGAACCGAAGGGTAATGAAGGTGATCAGCCTTTCATACCTGACTTATACATGCAATATGTACAGAGTACAATTATACATGGCAATCAGCAATGATTAACCATAAGCTTATCCGAACAAAACATTCTTAGTAGAGTTAAATAAATACAAACTTGCCTGAACCGTTGATTACCGCAACGCAATTTATAACGCTTTATCCGAAGACCTAATATTAGTAATATAGATATCCAATATTAGAATAATATCATCACAATAATAATATTGTTATATATATAGACATACATAGAATAACCTAAACACATAGCACATAACCCTATCAGTCTATTCAGCACATAAAACTTAGTATCAAGTCAGACTATTTAAGTCCGAGTTGAAACCGACACAAAACTGACATCCCGACGGTCTAGTCGGACAAATATCGAGTTTAAATTCAATTAAACTCTGCCTAAACACATAACAATTAACTCAGATAAATTTATTTTCAGTCAAAATATTTTTCACAGACTTGTAATAATTTTTAAATAATTATTACTATTTATCGTAAATTTTTAATCATTAAACTCGTATTTAAATGAATTAAATACCATATAATTTTATTATCATTAATATTTATTTATTATCAAATATTAATGAAAATCATCACATAATATTATAATATATTTATAATATTACAAAGTATTTTTAATACCTTAAAATCATATTTATATAATTTTTAAACACTTAAATGCATTACCCGACAATTGCTTTTAATATTAAATTATTAATATTTTCATGACAAAATATCAAAAGTTATATTTTATAACTTAAAATATTTTTATAACACTTAAATCATTTTTATATGATTTATAAACCATTTATTCTATTTTTTTCATAATTTATTTAATATATTAATTAAATAAATTAATTACCATTAATAATAATTAATTAATGAATTTCATCACAAAATATTAAAAGTCACTTAAAATATTTTCTAATACCATAATATAATTTTTCATGATTTTTCATGAATTAAAACTATTTTTAAATAATTTATTTAATATTATAATTAAATAAATTAAATACCATTTATATTCCAAAAATATTAAATATTTATGAAATATACTCAAAATAATTAAAAACTATTTTTCAGACTTTAAACTAATTTTTCAGAATTTATTTTGTATTTTTAATAATTAAAAACCATTTTTATCAATTTTTAAATAATTTTCGGAAAATAGAAAATAAAACTGTCGCTAAAGGGCCCTATAGCGACAGAACCGTCGCTATAGGTGTTCTTGGTGTTCTTGAGTTCTGCCCAGAAACTGTGTTAGAGATCGAGGTTGCCAGTTTGACCGTGGATAACTTTCTTTCTAGATTGTTTCTGTCCCATCTAAGCCTTATATCGTGTAGCAGGAATGTAGTACTACAATATTAAACCATAACTTCGGTCAAAACACATCACAAATAGGAGATCAGAGCCTCTAATATAGTTGTCAGACGTGTTCTTCGGTTTCTGGATTTTCCAGAATTGAAGGCACCTACTTTGGATCCTTAAATCTTAGCTTCCCAGACTCGGTTTGTGTAATATAATGATTTTATTGTATAGAACACATTTCATAGTACACGTTTATTACATCATAACATAATAACATCATAACACAAGAACGATTAAGGCTGGTCAAACCTCTGACAAAAACTCGTACATGAAGATTTCTGGGTTTTCCAGAAATCTTCAAGAACAGTCGGCCAACCCTACTTTGACCCTACTTATCTCAGATTCTATACATAATATGTGAGTTATATAAGCAGGAACATGAAGCCTAAATGTCAGTCTACAATTACATTACACAAACATGGCCAGATCGCTTAACAGAAGGAAGATCAGAGGCCATCAAAAGGTTGTCAGAGCTACCTGGAAATTCTGGGTTTGCCCAGGAACTCTATTTCGTGACGGGTCAACGCTGTTTGACCGCTTGTATCCCTTAATTTACTAAAGCTCTGGACTTGTTTCTTGTTTTAGATCATAGTCCTTACAACATAGAATGGATTAAAAACATTAAACACATAAAACATCAAACACATAAACATCTAGAGGGCCTGACATTCGACTGTCAGGCCACTTTTCAACCTTTTCCCAGATTTCTTAAAATGCTTGATTCGTGCATCTAAGTGTTATAGATCCATGATCTATCAACCCAGATCACTTATTAACACCCTAATATATAACTTTAAACAATCAATTACAACAACTAACATCAAATCAAAAGATTTTAAAATTTAGGGTTCTTTACCATTTGGAGCTTTGATTCTGATTTCTGATCCTTGAATCTGTTCTGGCCAAGTTAAGGAATGATATTGGCTTATCTCATCACTCATTATCACTCTTGGTCACGAATTTTTGAGAGAGAAAAGAGGTTGGCTAGTTTGCTAAGTAAAGTGAGTTTTCTCTCACTTTATTCTACAAATTATTTGATTCAATAATGTGGCTGAGATGTTGGCTGATATGTATGTATATCTCAGTCAAATGGTGAGTCATGGAGTAGTTGAGCAACTCAATCTTGGCTAGATTTACAAGAAACCTTCAATTATGCATTAAGGGCATTTTAGTCTTTTCTATTTTAATTTTAATGGCATTTTAGACAATTGCCAAACTTTTAGGGTTTAGGGTTTGGTTAGGATTTAGGGTTTGGGCCAATTTAGTGCTTAGGGTTTGAAACCCTTAGGGTTTACACATTTAATTTTTTAAAATTTCTAATTTAGGTTTTAAAAATAGAAAATTAATATTTCTAAATTATAATTAGAATTTTCTAATTATATTAAAATTTTTTAATCATAATTTAAATCTTGTTAATTAGGATTAGTATTTTCTAATTAAAATCGCTAATTACGCAATTAGGGTCAAAATGGTCATTAGGGTTTATACCCCAAAATTTTAGAGTTTCTAATATAAAATAAATTTCTAATTTAAAATTAGATTTCGTAATTAGATTAGGACTTTCTAATTACTATAACTTGAAAATTAGAATTAATATTTTCTAATTAACATTAAATTATTACATTAACACTTAGATTTTTCCGAATTATAAATTAGGGTTTCTAACCCCGAAATTAGGGTTTAACAACTATTAGGGTTTGCTAACTAATTAAGCGTTACCCTAATTAATATTATAATTATTTACACTTACGCCATTAAGTTCCCAATTTAGGGTTCATGCACCGAATTAGGGTTTCGGATTCTCGAAACTAAAATTAGGGTTTCTTATTAAACGCTAAGGTTTTCTAACCGAACGTTGAAGTTCTTAATATATACTTAGGGCTTATTACAGATATCGTTTATCTGGTCAACCTTTGACCCTTAATCACATACTGTACACATATCCATAGAACATATTCTCATATTTCTTAATCCTGAATAATTCACCTAGATTTTTAACAGAATTTTGAAATCCTCAAAATTCCATCTTAAAAACATGAAACGCATACACTAATTTTATGTCTAGGTTCTAATTTCGAACCATAAATTAATTAATAAAAATTTTCTAAATTCTCGGGTTGTCACATTCACCCTTTCTTCTAAAAATTTCGTCCCCGAAATTTACCCTACACCTTACGCCATACATCATACACCATACACCATACATACCCAGCATCTCATGCTACCCAATACACCACTCACAAGAGTAAAAGTTTTCAAATTGTACTGATGGATCATATAGACCATGAACTATTGAGGTTTATAGGTATTACTACCTACTACCTATTTCAATTAAGAAAAAGGTATTCTACCCCGTACAAAGGTTAACAGTATGTTTACAATCACAAAGAAGGTAAACTACCGATGCTGGTACTTTAGATGATCAATCTATTGTACCTTAGTAATCGGAACGACTATATGCGTTCTTAGATTGGAATATTTTATCTAATTAGTATATCCCCATTTTCAGGGTTGTTCACCTCAGACTTATCATAAGATTCCGCACCAAAACAATTTGGTTCGGGAAATTTCTTTCAATGAACACTTAGAGTTTTCATAAACTTTAGTCTAGCTGAATCGAATAGCATAGACCCATATCAATAATTCAATTCAATCGAATTATTTAGGTGTAGCCAAACCCCGTTGGCAAATTAAACTTTTGAAAACATTTTCGAGAATGACGTCATGATGCCGTACTGTATTAACAGTCCGTTTGAGGATGCCGTCATTATATGACTTTGTCATAACACATCATACAATAGTGGAACAACGATTTTAGATCAAATTCACACTAAGTATTCCTGTATTTACAACTTCATCAATTTTTTATCATCTCTGCACCAGGTTACATGGTACATGAGTGATAAATAAAAGTTATTTTGATATTTCAAATCATTTGCGTCTAGCTGGAATAAGTAGCATAGACTATACTTTAAACCGTTTCAAAAATGATTACAAGTCTACATATTTTTTTTAAAGGCACATAGTGCGTATTTAGCTTGATGTCAATCATTTCGAAGTTTAGCATAGCTAGGAGTTTTAGAAAACTTATGTCTCCACTAATAATCATTTGCTTAACAATCTATCTGTTCCTATTATCCTCAATATTCTGTTTACACACAACTATTCCCAGTTCGTCACACCACACTTATGAGTTCATGAACTTGCCACAATCATATGAGTTTAAGAACTTGTCCTAGTCTGACCTTTGGCGTCCGTTCGCTGAGGGGTTCATAAACATTTCATATAACTATGAATCAAGAATGTCACATAAGTATGAGTTTTAAGAACTCGTACTTAACCTTATATCCTCTACCTATGACCTATCTATCTGTTATACACATGAGAAAGGAATCACCCTCTTAACATGCATATAGCAAATAGCGCGACACAAACATTTCAATGATTATCATTATCAAAAACTAAGTAGTTTTTACACCAAGTACAATTCCCCGCCCATACAAGGAATCATACAACTCAGCTGCTGACATGAGTCCTCAATTGAAATTCCCACCTAATCTTAACACCCTTCTCAATACGAATTTCATTTAATCTGTATCCATAATCCATAACTCTTTTATGAGTTTTCATAGTACAATTTCATAGTACAACTTACACACAACATCTTGCTGTAAACTTTTCAATCATTAGATTGATTCTTATCCATGCTATCACTTTATCAGATCACGGAGTGATCTCATCGTATATGTTACGATTTATTTCTATGTCTTGATCGTTTTGTTTTACGATCTCCTATCACTGTACTTTTAGTCTTTTAGACTAAATCTATTCACCACTACTGTTTAACTTTATTATCAGAGTTAGGGAACTCCGTATCTTATAACTCGCCGAGATTCATCTTTGAATCTTACCGACCTACTAACTCTATGTGAGTTAGATCTTATACTAATCACTGCGATTATTAGTCTCAGGTATTCCTACCTAAGTTTCATAACCAACAGCTCTGATACCAATTGTGAGCGGCCCCGAATCCAGGTCCTAAATCACCTCGGATCCGGTTCGATCATTCTATACAACTATTACTATATGCGGAAGATATAAACATAAATTGTTTATACAATACATATACTCACTATTCCCCAAGGTCGAGTAACCATAACTTAATACTCATTTCATAACTTTTCTAACATATAACAACATTATTATCATACAACACTATTACAAAACTAATCGCATACTTATACTAAAGCTTGAACTGTCTTTGACCTTTTCTTGAATCCGACGCATTAGCCTTAATCTGCAATGTTTTATCATGATATAGCAAGGGTGAGCATAAGGATTGCCCAGCAAGTTTAAATTCAACAATATAACGATATATCATGATTGAAGAGTTTGAATAATAAGCTGGCTATAATTCAACAATATAATTGTGAACTAGCAGGAACAAGTTTATGACTGAACAAGTATATAACATGAACAAATATTTCTGAACCGAAGGGTAATGAAGGTGATCAGCCTTTCATACCTGACTTATACATGCAATATGTACAGAGTACAATTATACATGGCAATCAGCAATGATTAACCATAAGCTTATCCGAACAAAACATTCTTAGTAGAGTTAAATAAATACAAACTTGCCTGAACCGTTGATTACCGCAACGCAATTTATAACGCTTTATCCGAAGACCTAATATTAGTAATATAGATATCCAATATTAGAATAATATCATCACAATAATTATATTGTTATATATATAGACATACATAGAATAACCTAAACACATAGCACATAACCCTATCAGTCTATTCAGCACATAAAACATAGTATCAAGTCAGACTATTTAAGTCCGAGTTGAAACCGACACAAAACTGACATCCCGACGGTCTAGTCGGACAAATATCGAGTTTAAGTTCAATTAAACTCTGCCTAAACACATAACAATTAACTCAGATAAATTTATTTTCAGTCAAAATATTTTTCACAGACATGTAATAATTTTTAAATAATTATTACTATTTATCGTAAATTTTTAATCATTAAACTCGTATTTAAATGAATTAAATACCACATAATTCTATTATCATTAATATTTATTTATTATCAAATATTAATGAAAATCATCACATAATATTATAATATATTTATAATATTACAAAGTATTTTTAATACCTTAAAATCATATTTATATAATTTTTAACACTTAAATGCATTACCCGACAATTGCTTTTAATATTAAATTATTAATATTTTCATGACAAAATATCAAAAGTTATATTTTATAACTTAAAATATTTTTATAACACTTAAATCATTTTTATATGATTTATAAACCATTTATTCTATTTTTTTCATAATTTATTTAATATATTAATTAAATAAACTAATTACCATTAATAATAATTAATTAATGAATTTCATCACAAAATATTAAAAGTCACTTAAAATATTTTCTAATACCATAATATAATTTTTCATGATTTTTCATGAATTAAAACTATTTTTAAATAATTTATTTAATATTATAATTAAATAAATTAAATACCATTTATATTCCAAAAATATTAAATATTTATGAAATATACTCAAAATAATTAAAAACTATTTTTCAGACTTTAAACTAATTTTTCGGAATTTATTTTGTATTTTTAATAATTAAAAACCATTTTTATCAATTTTTAAATAATTTTCGGAAAATAGAAAATAAAACTGTCGCTAAAGGGCCCTATAGTGACAGAACCATCGCTATAGGTGTTCTTGGTGTTCTTGAGTTCTGCCCAGAAACCGTGTTAGAGATCGAGGTTGCCAGTTTAACCGTGGATAACTTTCTTTCTAGATTGTTTCTGTCCCATCTAAGCCTTATATCGTGTAGCAGGAATGTAGTACTACAATATTAAACCATAACTTTGGTCAAAACACATCACAAATAGGAGATCAGAGCCTCTAATATAGTTGTCAGACGTGTTCTTCGGTTTCTGGATTTTCCAGAATTGAAGGCACCTACTTTGGATCCTTAAATCTTAGCTTCCCAGACTCGGTTTGTGTAATATAATGATTTTATTGTATAGAACACATTTCATAGTACACGTTTATTACATCATAACATAATAACATCATAACACAAGAACGATTAAGGCTGGTCAAACCTCTGACAAAAACTCGTACATGAAGATTTCTGGGTTTTCCAGAAATCTTCAAGAACAGTCGGTCAACCCTACTTTGACCCTACTTATCTCCGATTCTATACATAATATGTGAGTTATATAAGCAGGAACATGAAGCCTAAATGTCAGTCTACAATTACATTACACAAACATGGCCAGATCGCTTAACAGAAGGAAGATCAGAGGCCATCAAAAGGTTGTCAGAGCTACCTGGAAATTCTGGGTTTGCCCAGGAACTCTATTTCGTGACGGGTCAACGCTATTTGACCGCTTGTATCCCTTAATTTACTAAAGCTCTGGACTTGTTTCTTGTTTTAGATCATAGTCCTTACAACATAGAATGGATTAAAAATATTAAACACATAAAACATCAAACACATAAACATCTAGAGGGCCTGACATTCGACTGTCAGGCCACTTTTCAACCTTTTCCCAGATTTCTTAAAATGCTTGATTCGTGCATCTAAGTGTTATAGATCCATGATCTATCAACCCAGATCACTTATTAGCACCCTAATATATAACTTTAAACAATCAATTACAACAACTAACATCAAATCAAAAGATTTTAAAATTTAGGGTTCTTTACCATTTTGAGCTTTGATTCTGATTTCTGATCCTTGAATCTGTTCGGCCAAGTTAAGGAATGATATTGGCTTATCTCATCACTCATTATCACTCTTGGTCACGAATTTTAGAGAGAGAAAAGAGGTTGGCTAGTTTACTAAGTAAAGTGAGTTTTCTCTCACTTTATTCTACAAATTATTTGATGCAATAATGTGGCTGAGATGTTGGCTGATATGTATGTATATCTCAGTCAAATGGTGAGTCATGGAGTAGTTGAGCAACTCAATCTTGGCTAGATTTACAAGAAACCTTCAATTATGCATTAAGGGCATTTTAGTCTTTTCTATTTTAATTTTAATGGCATTTTAGACAATTGCTAAACCTTTAGGGTTTAGGGTTTGGTTAGGATTTAGGGTTTGAGCTAATTTAGTGCTTAGGGTTTGAAACCCTTAGGGTTTACACATTTAATTTTTTAAAATTTCTAATTTAGGTTTTAAAAATAGAAAATTAATATTTCTAAATTATAATTAGAATTTTCTAATTATATTAAAATTTCTTAATCATAATTTAAATCTTGCTAATTAGGATTAGTATTTTCTAATTAAAATCGCTAATTACGCAATTAGGGTCAAAATGGTCATTAGGGTTTATACCCCAAAATTTTAAAGTTTCTAATATAAAATAAATTTCTAATTTAAAATTAGATTTCGTAATTAGATTAGGACTTTCTAATTACTATAACTTGAAAATTAGAATTAATATTTTCTAATTAACATTAAATTATTACATTAACACTTAGATTTTTCCGAATTATAAATTAGGGTTTCTAACCTCGAAATTAGGGTTTAACAACTATTAGGGTTTGCTAACTAATTAAGCGTTACCCTAATTAATATTATAATTATTTACACTTACGCCATTAAGTTCCCAATTTAGGGTTCATGCACCGAATTAGGGTTTCGGATTCCCGAAACTAAAATTAGGATTTCTTATTAAAGGCTAAGGTTTTCTAACCGAACGTTGAAGTTCTTAATATATACTTAGGGCTTATTATAGATATCGTTTATCTGGTCAACCTTTGACCCTTAACCACATACTGTACACATATCCATAGAACATATTCTCATATTTCTTAATCCTGAATAATTCACCTAGATTTTTCACAGAATTTTGAAATCCTCAAAATTCCATCTTAAAAACATGAAACACATACACTAATTTTCTGTCTAGGTTCTAATTTCGAACCTTAAATTAATTAATATAAATTTTAAAAAATTTCTAAATTCTCGGGTTGTCACATTCACCCCTTCTTCTAAAAATTTCGTCCCCGAAATTTACCCTACACCTTACACCATACATCATACACCATACACCATACATACCCAGCATCTCATGCTACCCAATACACCACTCACAAGAGTAAAAGTTTTCAAATTGTACTGAGGGATCATATAGACCATGAACTATTGAGGTTTATAGGTATTACTACCTACTACCTATTTCAATTAAGAAAAAGGTATTCTACCCCGTACAAAGGTTAACAGTATGTTTACAATCACAAAGAAGGTAAACTACCGATGCTGGTACTTTAGATGATCAATCTATTGTACCTTAGTAATCGGAACGACTATATGCGTTCTTAGATTGGAATATTTTATCCAATTAGTATATCCCCATTTTCAGGGTTGTTCACCTCATACTTAACATAAGATTCCGCACCAAAACAATTTGGTTCGGGAAATTTCTTTCAATGAACACTTAGAGTTTTCATAAACTTTAGTCTAGCTGAATCGAATAGCATAGACCCATATCAATAATTCAATTCAATCGAATTATTTAGGTGTAGCCAAACCCCGTTGGCAAATTAAACTTTTGAAAACATTTTCGAGAATGACGTCATGATGCCGTACTGTATTAACAGTCCGTTTGAGGATGCCGTCATTATATGACTTTGTCATAACACATCATACAATAGTGGAACAACGATTTTAGATCAAATTCACACTAAGTATTCCTGTATTTACAACTTCATCAATTTTTTATCATCTCTGCACCAGGTAACATGGTACATGAGTGATAAATAAAAGTTATTTTGATATTTCAAATCATTTGCGTCTAGCTGGAATAAGTAGCATAGACTATACTTTAAACCGTTTCAAAATGATTACAAGTCTACATATTTTTTTTAAAGGCACATAGTGCGTATTTAGCTTGATGTCAATCATTTCGAAGTTTAGCATAGCTAGGAGTTTTAGAAAACTTATGTCTCCACTAATAATCATTTGCTTAACAATCTATCTGTTCCTATTATCCTCAATATTCTGTTTACACACAACTATTCCCAGTTCGTCACACCACACTTATGAGTTCATGAACTTGCCACAATCATATGAGTTTAAGAACTTGTCCTAGTCTGACCTTTGGCGTCCGTTCGCTGAGGGGTTCATAAACATTTCATATAACTATGAATCAAGAATGTCACATAAGTATGAGTTTTAAGAACTCGTACTTAACCTTATATCCTCTACCTATGACCTATCTATCTGTTATACACATGAGAAAGGAATCACCCTCTTAACATGCATATAGCAAATAGCGCGACACAAACATTTCAATGATTATCATTGCCAGAAACTAAGTAGTTTTTACACCAAGTACAATTCCCCGCCCATACAAGGAATCATACAACTCAGCTGTTGACATGAGTCCTCAATTGAAATTCCCACCTAATCTTAACACCCTTCTCAATACGAATTTCATTTAATCTGTATCCATAATCCATAACTCTTTTATGAGTTTTCATAGTACAATTTCATAGTACAACTTACACACAACATCTTGCTATAAACTTTTCAATCATTAGATTGATTCTTATCCATGCTATCACTTTATCAGATCACGGAGTGATCTCATCGTATATGTTACGATTTATTTCTATGTCTTGATCGTTTTGTTTTACGATCTTCTATCACTGTACTTTTAGTCTTTTAGACTAAATCTATTCACCACTACTGTTTAACTTTATTATCAGAGTTAGGGAACTCCGTATCTTATAACTCGCCGAGATTCATCTTTGAATCTTACCGACCTACTAACTCTATGTGAGTTAGATCTTATCCTAATCACTGCGGTTATTAGTCTCAGGTATTCCTACCTAAGTTTCATAACCAACAGCTCTGATACCAACTGTGAGCGGCCCCGAATCCAGGTCCTAAATCACGTCGGATCCGGTTCGATCATTCTATACAACTATTACTATTTGCGGAAGATATAAACATAAATTGTTTATACAATACATATACTCACTATTCCCCAAGGTCGAGTAACCTTAACTTAATATTCATTTCATAACTTTTCTAACATATAACAACATTATTATCATACAACACTATTACAAAACTAATCGCATACTTATACTAAAGCTTGAACTGTCTTTGACCTTTTCTTGAATCCGACGCATTCGCCTTAATCTGCAATGTTTTATCATGATATAGCAAGGGTGAGCATAAGGATTGCCCAGTAAGTTTAAATTCAACAATATAACGATATATCATGATTGAAGAGTTTGAATAATAAGCTGGCTATAATTCAACAATATAATTGTGAACTAGCAGGAACAAGTTTATGACTGAACAAGTATATAACATGAACAAATATTTCTGAACCGAAGGGTAATGAAGGTGATCAGCCTTTCATACCTGACTTATACATGCAATATGTACAGAGTACAATTATACATGGCAATCAGCAATGATTAACCATAAGCTTATCCGAACAAAACATTCTTAGTAGAGTTAAATAAATACAAACTTGCCTGAACTGTTGATTACCGCAATGCAATTTATAACGCTTTATCCGAAGACCTAATATTAGTAATATAGATATCCAATATTAGAATAATATCATCACAATAATAATATTGTTATATATATAGACATACATAGAATAACCTAAACACATAGCACATAACCCTATCAGTCTATTCAGCACATAAAACTTAGTATTAAGTCAGACTATTTAAGTCCGAGTTGAAACCGACACAAAACTGACATCCCGACGGTCTAGTCGGACAAATATCGAGTTTAAGTTCAATTAAACTCTGCCTAAACACATAACAATTAACTCAGATAAATTTATTTTTAGTCAAAATATTTTTCACAGACTTGTAATAATTTTTAAATAATTATTACTATTTATCGTAAATTTTTAATCATTAAACTCGTATTTAAATGAATTAAATACCACATAATTCTATTATCATTAATATTTATTTATTATCAAATATTAATGAAAATCATCACATAATATTATAATATATTTATAATATTACAAAGTATTTTTAATACCTTAAAATCATATTTATATAATTTTTAAACACTTAAATGCATTACCCGACAATTGCTTTTAATATTAAATTATTAATATTTTCATGACAAAATATCAAAAGTTATATTTTATAACTTAAAATATTTTTATAACACTTAAATCATTTTTATATGATTTATAAACCATTTATTCTATTTTTTCATAATTTATTTAATATATTAATTAAATAAACTAATTACCATTAATAATAATTAATTAATGAATTTCATCACAAAATATTAAAAGTCACTTAAAATATTTTCTAATACCATAATATAATTTTTCATGATTTTTCATGAATTAAAACTATTTTTAAATAATTTATTTAATATTATAATTAAATAAATTAAATACCATTTATATTCTAAAAATATTAAATATTTATGAAATATACTCAAAATAATTAAAAACTATTTTTCAGACTTTAAACTAATTTTTCGGAATTTATTTTGTATTTTTAATAATTAAAAACCATTTTTATCAATTTTTAAATAATTTTCAGAAAATAGAAAATAAAACTGTCGCTAAAGGGCCCTGTAGCGACAGAACCGTCGCTATAGGTGTTCTTGGTGTTCTTGAGTTCTGCCCAGAAACTGTGTTAGAGATCGAGGTTGCCAGTTTGACCGTGGATAACTTTCTTTCTAGATTGTTTCTGTCCCATCTAAGCCTTATATCGTGTAGCAGGAATGTAGTACTACAATATTAAACCATAACTTCGGTCAAAACACATCACAAATAGGAGATCAGAGCCTCTAAAATAGTTGTCAGACGTGTTCTTCGGTTTCTGGATTTTCCAGAATTGAAGGCACCTACTTTGGATCCTTAAATCTTAGCTTCCCAGACTCGGTTTGTGTAATATAATGATTTTATTGTATAGAACACATTTCATAGTACACGTTTATTACATCATAACATAATAACATCATAACACAAGAACGATTAAGGCTGGTCAAACCTCTGACAAAAACTCGTACATGAAGATTTCTGGGTTTTCCAGAAATCTTCAAGAACAGTCGGTCAACCCTACTTTGACCCTACTTATCTCCGATTCTATACATAATATGTGAGTTATATAAGCAGGAACATGAAGCCTAAATGTCAGTCTACAATTACATTACACAAACATGGCCAGATCGCTTAACAGAAGGAAGATCAGAGGCCATCAAAAGGTTGTCAGAGCTACCTGGAAATTCTGGGTTTGCCCAGGAACTCTATTTCGTGACGGGTCAACGCTGTTTGACCGCTTGTATCCCTTAATTTACTAAAGCTCTGGACTTGTTTCTTGTTTTAGATCATAGTCCTTACAACATAGAATGGATTAAAAACATTAAACACATAAAACATCAAACACATAAACATCTAGAGGGCCTGACATTCGACTGTCAGGCCACTTTTCAACCTTTTCCCAGATTTCTTAAAATGCTTGATTCGTGCATCTAAGTGTTATAGATCCATGATCTATCAACCCAGATCACTTATTAACACCCTAATATATAACTTTAAACAATCAATTACAACAACTAACATCAAATCAAAAGATTTTAAAATTTAGGGTTCTTTACCATTTTGAGCTTTGATTCTGATTTCTGATCCTTGAATCTGTTCTGGCCAAGTTAAGGAATGATATTGGCTTATCTCATCACTCATTATCACTCTTGGTCACGAATTTTTGAGAGAGAAAAGAGGTTGGCTAGTTTGCTAAGTAAAGTGAGTTTTCTCTCACTTTATTCTACAAATTATTTGATGCAATAATGTGGCTGAGATGTTGGCTGATATGTATGTATATCTCAGTCAAATGGTGAGTCATGGAGTAGTTGAGCAACTCAATCTTGGCTAGATTTACAAGAAACCTTCAATTATGCATTAAGGGCATTTTAGTCGTTTCTATTTTAATTTTAATGGCATTTTAGACAATTGCCAAACCTTTAGGGTTTAGGGTTTGGTTAAGATTTAGGGTTTGAGCCAATTTAGTGCTTAGGGTTTGAAACCCTTAGGGTTTACACATTTAATTTTTTAAAATTTCTAATTTAGGTTTTAAAAATAGAAAATTAATATTTCTAAATTATAATTAGAATTTTCTAATTATATTAAAATTTCTTAATCATAATTTAAATCTTGCTAATTAGGATTAGTATTTTCTAATTAAAATCACTAACTACGCAATTAGGGTCAAAATGGTCATTAGGGTTTATACCCCAAAATTTTAGAGTTTCTAATATAAAATAAATTTCTAATTTAAAATTAGATTTCGTAATTAGATTAGGACTTTCTAATTACTATAACTTGAAAATTAGAATTAATATTTTCTAATTAACATTAAATTATTACATTAACACTTAGATTTTTCCGAATTATAAATTAGGGTTTCTAACCCCGAAATTAGGGTTTAACAACTATTAGGGTTTGCTAACTAATTAAGCGTTACCCTAATTAATATTATAATTATTTACACTTACGCCATTAAGTTCCCAATTTAGGGTTCATGCACCGAATTAGGGTTTCGGATTCCCGAAACTAAAATTAGGGTTTCTTATTAAACGCTAAGGTTTTCTAACTGAACGTTGAAGTTCTTAATATATACTTAGGGCTTATTATAGATATCGTTTATCTGGTCAACCTTTGACCCTTAACCACATACTGTACACATATCCATAGAACATATTCTCATATTTCTTAATCCTGAATAATTCACCTAGATTTTTCACAGAATTTTGAAATCCTCAAAATTCCATCTTAAAAACATGAAACGCATACACTAATTTTCTGTCTAGGTTCTAATTTCGAACCTTAAATTAATTAATAAAAATTTTAAAAATTTTCTAAATTCTCGGGTTGTCACAGTCATACCGGTGGCAGCAGTCATCGAAACAATGAAAACCAGCGGGGATGGTGACTCCAAAGGTTGTACCGGACAAGTCAAAGTCGGTGGTTCCTGGAAGGGCGTTTGTCGTGACTGCCCAAAATGCGAGGAACCCAAACGAGGTGATCACGGGTAAGCTAATCATAAACTCTTGCAAAGTTTATACCTTATTAGATACCGGTTCTACCCATTCTTTTATCTCTCCTGCTTGTGCTCAACGTTTAAACTTGACTCCGGAGAAATTAGACCTTGACTTATCTGTTGAGACTCAATTAGGAGAAACTTTCATTACATCTACTGTTTATAAATCTAGCTTGATCCAAGTTGGTACCATCACATTACCTGCCGATCTTATTTCGTTGAAAATATTTGTATTTGATGTGATTTTAGGGATTGATTGGTTAACCATGCATCATGCTAAAATTGATTTTTTTTCGTAAGGTTGTTAGTTTTCATATTCCTAACCAACCTGTTATGCAAATTCCAACAACCAAACCACTAAAGTCAATCATTGTCATATCAAGCCATACAACTATTCGTTTATTGAAAAACGGATGCAAGCTTTCTTAGCCCATGTCACGGACTTGAACAAAAACACGTCAAATTTGAATAATATTTTTGTTGTTAGTGAATTTCCTGACGTATTTCCTGAAGAACTTCTTGGTCTACCCCCAGAACGTGAAGTTAAATTCTTTATTGACCTTGAACCTGGTATAAAGCCCATTTCTAAAACTCCATATCGAATGGCTCCTATTGAACTTCAGGAGTTAAAGGTTCAACTACAGGAGTTATTGGACATCGATTTCATTCGTCCTAGTACATCTCCTTGGGGTCCTCCTGTGTTATTCGTAAAGAAGAAAGACGAGAGTATGTGACTTTGTATCGACTATTGGGAATTGAATCATGCCACTATTAAGAATAGGTATCCGCTACCTCGCATAGATGACCTACTCGAATAGTTGCAAGGAGCACAATTTTTTTCAAAGATCGATCTTCGTTCTGGATATCATCAGCTGAAGATTAAAACTGAGGATATTCCAAAGACTGCATTCAGAACTTGGTACGACCATTATGAATTCTTAGTCATGTCTTTTGGATTGACTAATGCTCTTGCTGCTTTCATGGATATGATGAACCGTGTGTTCAAAGAATATTTAGATCAGTTTGTTGTTGTCTTTATTGATGACATCCTCATCTATTTCAAAAGTAGTGAAGATCATGAGCACCGTCTGAAGCTGGTACTTCAAAGGCTTCGTGACAACAAGCTATATGCCAAGCTGAAGAAATGCGAGTTCTGGCTTGAGGAAGTAGCATTCCTTGGGCACGTGGTGTCAAAACATGGAGTATCTGTCGACCCGGCGAAAATTGAAGCAATACAAACTTGGTAGCAACCGAAGTCGGTGACCGAGGTACGTAGCTTTCTGGGCTTAGCTGGTTATTATTGGAGATTTGTGAAAGAATTTTCTAGAATCGCTACACCATTAACTTAGCTGACTCGTAAAGATTCAAAATTCAGTTGGAGCGAGGATTGTGAGAAGAGTTTTCAAGAACTCAAGAGGAGACTCATTTCGGCACCTGTTCTGACAATACCATCAGGTTCGGATGGATTTGTTATCTACAACGATGCTTCAGGTAAAGGGTTAGGATGTGTTCTCATGCAACATGGGAAAGTCATAGCCTATGCCTCGCGACAACTCAAAGAATATGAGAGGAATTATCCTACTCATGATTTGGAGTTGGCAGCAGTCGTTTTCGTGTTGAAGATCTGGAGACACTAGCTATATGGAGAGAAAATAGAGATCTATATAGATCATAAAAGCCTCAAATATTTCTTCACCCAAAAGGAACTCAACATGCGGCAACGACATTGGCTCGAGTTATTGAAAGATTACGACCATACCATTCAATATCATCTTGGAAAAGCAAACGAGGTAGCTAACGCATTGAGTAGAGAATCATATGCGGGTATGAGTGCAACGTTGTTAACACAAAGGTCCATTTTGTATGACTTGCAAAGGATGGAGATAGAGGTAAAGGCTCCAAGTACCCACATGATGATATCAAACATACAAGTAGAATCGACTTTAATCGATAAAGTTAAAGTTGCTCAAGCTACGGACCTGGAGCTGATGCGTATGAAGAAGAAAGTGCAAGAATGTGTTATTCTAGAACCAAGAATCGATGAAGAAGGAATACTTCGAGTCAACTCCAGACTTTTTGTTCCTAACGATTCTAACTTGATGTATAGAATTATGATGGAGGCACACAACACACCATTTGCAATCCATCCTGGGAGTACCAAAATGTATCATGATCTTCGACATACATTTTGGTGGAGCAATATGAAGAGAGAGATCACGGAGTTTATCTCGAGGTGTGTAACTTTTCAACGTGTAAAGGCGGAGCATCAAGTGCCAAAGGGTCCATTGCAACCACTTGAGATTCTGAAATGGAAGTGGAACACATTACTTTAGATTTCGTTATAGGTCTTCCCAAGGTTTCTCAGGGCATAGATGAGATTTGGGTTATTGTTGATAGATTAACCAAGTCTGCTCATTTCTTGCCTGTACGGGAGACTTATTCCCTTGAACGTCTTGCTAGTATATACGTAAATGAGATTATGAGATTGCATTACATGCCAGTATCCATAGTTTTGGATCGTGACCCAAGATTCACTTCACGATTTTGGGTTAGCTTGTAGAAAGCTATAGGCACGGATTTATGATTCAGTTCGGCATACCATCCTCAAACGGACGGGCAATTAGAGAGGACTATTCAAACTCTTGAAGATCAATTAAGACTCTGTGTCCTAGATTTCAAAGGGAGTTGGGATAAGTACCTACCATTGGTGGAATTCTCCTACAACAGCAGTTATCAGGCAAGTATAGGTGTGGCTCCATTTGAAGCATTGTATGGATAAAAGTGTCGCTCTCCAGTATGCTGGGATGAGGTGGGAGAAGCAACATTGTTGGGACCAGAATTGGTGTGTATAACTATAGAAAAGATTCAAACGATTCGATAACGTATACAAACGGCACAGGATCGACAAAAGAGTTATGCAGATCTTCATCGAAAGGACGTGGAATTTAATATTGGGGATAATGTATTATTACGTATTGCTCTATGGAAGGGAGTTACAAGATTTGGGAAGAGAGGAAAGCTTAATCACAAATTTGTTGGTCCATTTGAGATTCTTGACCGAATAAGAAATGTGGCCTATAGACTCGCATTACCTCCAAGCATGTCTTGTGTTCATAATATTTTTCACATATCTATGCTTCATAAATATGTGAAAGATCCGAACCACATTATTGAGTTAGAACCAGATGAGATAGCCGAAGATTTAACGTACGAGGAGGTATCTGTTAAGATATTAGATAGGAAAGAGCATGTCCTACGCACCAAGGTTATACCACAAGTTAAGGTTTTATGAAGAAACCATGCTATTGAAGAAATGATCTGGGAGTTGGAATCAGAAATGAAAGCGAGGTATCCTCACCTTTTTGAAACACCATGTATGTACATCAATTTCGACGATGAAATTTCATAAGGACGGGAGGTTATAAGACCTCAATTTTGTATAAATAAAATCAAATTTTCTTTAATTATTATTGTGAATAATAAGGTGTTAATTTGATATAATGATTTGGTTATAGGTGAAATGTGTAAATTTTGCAAAATAAGTAAGTGGTTATAAAAAATTCATTGTTGTCGGGGAATATTCATTTGGTCGTGGAATATTCTTTCTGTAGGGGAATATTCGTAGGATGGCGCATCTATTTGTGGGTCCCATAACGAAAAACGGTAGGATGAAGAAAAAAACAAGTTGAGTTTTTATAAATAACGGCGTAATGGTTACCGTTAACACTGTTAAAAGACCCGCTGATTAAAATACAGTAATACGCATGGTTGCACAGTAGCACACAGTATTGCACAGTATTTTTGAATTATGTCTTCTTACGTAAGAAGACATTACTCAATAATTATTACAGTATTTAATGTTCAATATTTTTTTTTATTAATTCAATAATTACTGCATTGATAGTTTATATTATTGTTGTTTCAAAAATTGTCATTGCACAGTATCTCCATTATCAGAACAATAATTCAAATTATTTGAATAATATTGTTAGATAGCATTATTGGCAATGTCTAAGGAAGTTCTATCTAGAAAAGGAGTTTGGTCACCTAATTACGCCCCAGTAAGGAGAAATCCTTATCGGAAAGCCCCCTCTTTTCTGGGAACAACCTGGTTGTCATTATTGTGATTCTGTAATATTATTTGTGAATAATTAATTATTGATTTATATGATAAGAAAATATTTATTTTATGTGGATGGATAGGAAAATATTTATTTTGTGTGGATATAAATGAAGGAATTAATGTTGAGATGTTTTATCAGTAATTTGTCAGAATGAATGTATTAAAAATCGTCCGTATGTAGATTTCGGGCATTTTCTGTTTGGAATTTGGAAAAACTTTCTTCTACAAAGTTGTAGAGAATTCGATTTCCTATGGAATGGACATAAAATTCATATTTTTCTGATAAAAGGGCTATTTATTATGAATTATTGAAGTTTTAAAAATAAATATTTTTATTTAAAATATGGGTGGGCTGTGACAACCCGAGAATTTAGATAATTATTAAAATCCTTAAATGATGGATTAAAGGTTATAAGATGAACCTAGACAGGAAATAAGTGTATGGAATTGACGTTTCTGTGAAGGAATTTTAAAGATTTTAAGATTTTTAAGAAGAACCTATATGGTTTCTTAATTGAATGAGAATAAAGAAATATGGGTTACAAAATTTCAAAACCCTAGAAATGAATTAATATGTACTTGAAGAAATATCGAGAATAAGGTACTACGATACCTGTAAATTCTATATGAACTGAATAGTCTAAGAAATGTTATATAAGTACATATGAAAATTTTATTAAGGAGATAAGATTTCACAAGAAGAAAAGCTATGAGGTTAAACGAAGATGAGTATATGTATAGAAATGTATATATACTTAGTAAGGTGCTATATATATTTTAGCAAGAGGATTGATGAATTAAGTTAATGATATAAGGATCAAGATAAAACTATGTTAGTAATTAACATAGCTTGAACGTTGGCCTTGAATGGCAAATAAGAATTTGAATAAGTATAAAGTCGTTAGGTAATACGATTAGCAATAAGAAATGAGTAATTTAAAACTCAAAATTTGAGTTAGAGATAGAATTTTGAAGCATGGACTGATCGGTTACGTCCGCAACGTCAAGATTAGTCAGAATGGACAGTAAACACAAAATGTGTAAATGTTGACTTTTGTTCAAAGTCAACAGTTGGCCTTTTATGGAGAAAAGTCAAAATTAGAGTGAGAAGTAAAATATGTTATGATAAGATTTTATATGGATAATGGTATAATATTTAATATTATACCAAATGATGTAAAGCTAAAATATTAGAGGAGGTCCAATATGTAAATATGTATATTGGTATCAAGAAGTTAGTAAATTAATTTCATATTTGAATAAATGATTGAATATATTAAATTATATATTTAGTATATAAATAAATTGTTTGAAAAGGAGAGGAGGAGGAAATTAAATTTAAGTATACAATATGAATTGTATAACTTGAATAAGTTATTTAAATTATGTATGAGAATTAAATAACCTAGATGGTTATTGTTATTTGGTGGTTCTAGTATTTAAATATATACTAGTGACCTAATCTAAGAGATTTGTGGAGCATGTCATAATTTATTTAATGATTATGTGAGTAAGTGAATACGAATATTATGTGATGACAAATAAAAGAAATTAGCATGATCCTAATTATATATTAGGAATGAAGAATTAAATAACTTAAGGGTTATGGGATGAGAGAATTATGGTATATAAAATATATACTAATTTTAAGAGATTTATTTTATACATCTCGGTTAATTAATTTTATAACCTAATTAATATAAATCTAATTGGGTTAAGAAAATTAAATGTACTTGGGGTAAGAATTTGTATTTAAATTGAGTGCATGAAAACCCTAACTAAATAATTAGGGTAAGATATAATTAAATGTAATGGACCATATTAATTTTTATGGCCCAAACATTTTAGCTAAGAAGTCCAAATATTTTATTTGGAAAAGCCAAAGAAATTAAGTTTTAAGCTCAAGCGAGCCAATTGTTAAGGAACATGTGGGAGAATAATAATATTAATATTATATTAAGTCAAGAGATATACTTTTATTATCTCAAGATTATTAATTTTATGACTTAATTAAAGTAAGTTTAATTTGGTTATAAAATGTAGTGTACAAGGGTAATAACTTAAATTCTAAATGTTTGGAATGGATACCTTAATTAAATAATTAGGGAATGAGAATATTAAAAGTATTGGACCTAATTTATTTTCGTGGCCCAAGAAATTAATCTAGAAGTCCAAAGAGATTAATTATGGTGGCCCAAGTGTTGGCCCAATCAATAAATTAAAAAGCCCAAAATTTGATCCAAGTATGGGGGACATTTTTGGACAAGGAAAGACAAAGAAATTAAACCAAATGGTGGGAGAATAAGTAGGCCACATGGCTATCTAATGAGTGGTAGAGGAATGGCCACAAGGAAATCAAAATGTGGGAGAAAGAGAGGCCAAGTGGCCGGATATGGGAGAAGGAAGAAAAGGGGGAATGAATGTAATGATGTGTTTACTTTAGTTGTTCAACAACTCCCACTAACTCATCCCATGTGTCACTTGGTTATTTCTCCAACACTTTTACAAACTTGCAAGCAATTACTTGATAATTAAGTGAGAGAAGAGAAGAGATATTGGAAGATATAGATTAGATATTAAAAATATATCTATAGATTTTTTTTTATCAAATAAACTCATTCTCTTTCATCTCTTATTTCTTACCAAAAAGAAAAGTAAAGAGAGAGAGAAAGAGAGAAGAGAGGAACGGCACTTAGAGAGAAGAAAGGCTTCGGCATCCATGGAAGGAAGAAGATAGAAGGGGAAGAGAAAGTTCATCCATGGAAGAAGAAGAAGAAGAAGAAGAAGAAGAAGAACATGAAAATCAAAGGTATAAACCCCATTTATTATGTAATTTTTGATTATTCCAAATCAAACTTTGAATCTATGTTTCTAAACTCAAAAACCTTAGATCTATGTGTTTATGAGTGTTTCATGTTTAGATTTAGCCATATTGGGTGTTATTTTAGTTGGAAATCAAAAGTAAAGAAAAAGTGATTTTCTAGTTTATGAGCCTAAAAAAATTTCAATGAACTTTGAATTTCCACCGTTTTTGATCTACACCTTCTTTTTGGGATCCGTCAAAGGGATGTGCTAGATATGTAAGTTAACTACTAAACCCAAGTGGTAGCACTCAAAAATGTTGAGTACACAAGTTTTAATGATTGTTTTAGCAAAAACAGTTTTGTGTTTTTAAGGAAAAATGGACTGTTTTGGACAGTCAAAGAGTAGGGGTAGTTTAGTCATTTTTCAGACATGTAAAAATTCTGGAAAAATTTGGGAGTATACTATGATAAGTAGTCTAACATCTCCAAGTGGAATCACTGAAAAAGGAGTTGTAGATTTCCGTATGAAAAATGTTTAATAAAGCACGAAAAATTGCAAAACTCCAAATAGTTCTGCCCAAATTTTTAAAAGGGAATTTTTGGCAACTTAAAGTGTGAGAAAAATTCTGGCCTTTTTGGGACATGAAAATATATGATATCAAGTACCTTGTGTCCAAAAATGAGCTCATTCCGAGTTAAAATGAGCAAGTTATGACCATTTCAATTTCTGTGATTTTCCGACGAAAATGGCTATAACCGGAGTTCTATAACTCCGATGGCCACGAAATTTAAACTGGAGTGTCACGTTAAGACATATAAGATTGTGCCAAGAGATGGAAATTTCTGGAGTTAAGCACGAGGTAGCTAATTTCTTAAGGAATTAACTAAAAATGATTTTTAAAAAATACCAAAGGAAGTTGGAAAATTTTGGAAAAATACTTTTTGTGTATGAAATATGTGTATACATGTTTGTGCAAAGGATGGGAAAATAATAAATTGATTTGGTATTTTCGTGAAAAGGATATGGAATCCAGCTTGCTGGATTAGAAAATCTGATAAATCCAGTTTGCTAGATTGAAAAGAAGTTTACTGAATTGAAAATATGTTGAATCCAGCTTGCTGGATTGCAATCTAGTTGCTAGATTTGTAATCTAGTTTGCTGGATTGCAGTTTGGCTTGCTGGATTGAAAATTGTTGAATCCAGGTTGCTGGATTCTGTATCCAGTCTGCTGGATTGGCAATTTGATTGTTAAATTTAGAATCCAGGTTGTTGGATTAGTATTTGACTTATTAGAGTATAAAGAAGAACTTATAATGTATAAGATTAAGTGTTTAATCATAATGAATATGATGCAGTGATTGAAGAATTATCAAAGAATGATAATAATACCGATGTGTTAAGAAGTTATCTAATATTTGATTAAGTGTTAGATAATTGATTGATAAAGTAATTGTATTATTATACAAAGTAGAATATGTTGATTAAGAGACCGATCTTATTAATGATAGGTCTTACCAAAAGAAGTTAACTTAAACTGCGTAGCAGTAGTCGACGAATCAGGCAAGTTTCTGTAGCATCCCCAAATCCCGGTCATAATCACCAAGGATCTGGTATACTATTTCTATAACTATTGCGGAAGATATAAACATAAATTGTTTATACATTAAACTTTTACACATCATTCCCAAGGTCTACAACCTTAACTTAATACATACCTTCAATATCTTAAAGGTTTACAATGATATTTTCGTCAGAAAATTTAATAGATCTAACTGCACTATAATTTAATCTTGCACTTTGTCTTCACTTCTGCCTTTACTCAAGCTTTCATCTTAATCTGAAAATTTTATCATGATATAGCAAGGGTGAGCATCAAATTTGCCCAGCAAGTTTTAAATACAATGAAGATATATCATGATTGAAAAGAATGAATAAGCTTTCAAGTTTTCAACAATATATTTATTGTGAAATAACATGAATCAAGTTTCAATAATTTCATGACTGAATCAATAATGTTTGAAGGTCAACAATGACCATAAACAATTTAACTGAACCTTATGGTAATGAAGGTGATCAGCCTTTCATACCTGATGAACATATGCAACATGCACTAAGTGCGAATCAATAACCAGTATAGACATGAATAATCATCAATAATTATTCACTAACATACTTTGAAATATAACTCGAGTTTGAGTTAGGAAACTTGCCTGATTCGTTGACTACTGCTACGCAGTTTAAGTTAACTTCTTTTGGTAAGACCTATCATTAATAATAAGATTGGTCTTTCAATCAGCATATTCTACTTTGTATCATAATACAATTACTTTGTTAATAGATTATCTAACACTTAATCAAATATTAGATAACATCCTAACACATCGGTATTATTATCATTCTTGGATAATTATTCAATCACTGTATCATATTCATTATGATTAAACACTTAATCTTTCATATTATAAACTCTTTTTTATAATCCAGCAAAATGTTTATAATTCAGCAAACTGTTTTCTCTAATACTTCAATCCAGCTAGCTGGATTCATAATCCTTCAACCTAATGACCAATCCAACAGACTGGATACATAATTCCTTTAATCCAGCAAGTCAAACTGCAATCCAGCAAACTAGATTATAAATCCAGCAACTAGATTGCAATCCAGCAAGTTGGATTCAACATATTTTCAATTCAGTAAACTTCTTTTCAATCCAGCAAGCTGGATTCATCAGATTTTCTAATCCAGCAAGCTGGATTCCATATCCGAACACGAAAATACCAAATCAACTTATTATTTCTCTATCCTTTGCACAAACATGTATACACATATTTCATACACAAAAAATATTTTTCCAAAATTTTCCAACTTCCTTTGGTATTTTTTAAAAAATCATTTTTAGCTAATTCCTTAAGAAATTAGCTACCTCGTGCTTAACTCCAGAAATTCCCATCTCTTGGCACAATCTTATATGTCTTAACGTGACACTCCAGTTTAAATTTTGTGGCCATCGGAGTTATAGAACTCCGGTTATAGCCATTTTCGTCGGAAAATCACAGAAATTGAAATGGTCATAACTTGCTCATTTTAACTCGGAATGAGCTCATTTTTGGACACAAGGTACTTGATATCATATATTTTCATGTCCCAAAAGACCAGAATTTTTCTCACAAACTAAGTTGCCGAAACAGCCCTTTTAAACTTTTGGGCAGAAGCTAAATTGCCTTTTTGCAATTTTTCGTGCTTAATTAAATATTTTCCATACGGAAATCTACAACTCCTTTTTCAGTGATTCCACTTGGAGATGTTAGATAACGTATCATAGTATACTCCCAAAGTTTTCCAGAATTTTTACATGCCCGAAAAATGACTAAACTGCCCCTACTCTTTGACTGTCCAAAACAGTCTGTTTTTCTTTAAAAACACAAAACTGTTTTTGCTAAAACAGTCATTAAAACTTGTGTACTCAACATTTTTGAGTGCTACTACTTGGGTTTAGTAGTTAACACGTATATCTAGCACCTCCCTTTGACGGATCGCAAAAAGAAGCTATAGATTTAAAACGGTGGAAATCCAAAGTACATAGAAATTTTTGAACTTATAAAACTAGAAAAATAACTTTTCTTTATTTTCGATTTCCAACTAAATCAACACCCAATATGGGTAGATCTATACATGAAACACTCATAAACACATAGATCTAAGATTTTTGAGTTTAGAAACATAGATTCAAAGTTTGATTTACAATAATCAAAAATTATATAAACAAAAGGTATTTATACCTTTGATTACCATGCTCTTCTTCTTCTTCTTCCATGGATGGACTTTCTCTCTCCTCTCCATCTCCCACATGGCTGCCGAACCTCTTCTTTCTCTCTTTCTCTCTCTCTAGTTCTTTCTCTTTCTTTCTTTTCCTCTTTCTCTTTCTTCTCTTCTCTTTCTTCTCTTCTCTTTCCCTTATCTTCTTTTCTTCTTATCTTTTTCCTCTCAATCTTATCCGGCCATGTGGCCTTATCTTCTCCATATTTCTCCACTAATTCTCTCTCTCTAGTAATAATCATTACATAGCATGTGGATTATTAGTGTGCAAAGTGGCTCCTTAAAATGAATGCCACCTAGCTTGAGTTGGTAATTATCTTTTGCCACATGTGTGGTGCTTAAAGTGATGATGTGCATGCACATCTTCCTCTCCTTTTCTCCCTCATCAAATTCGGCCAAGTGGCCTTATCTTAGCCCAAATTGGTTAGATTTTTATAGCTTTTATTTTACTTACCAAATGACCATTATGTCCTTCCATACTTGGATCGAGTTTTGGGCTCCTTAAATTTATTGATTGGGCCAACACTTGGGCCACCATAATTAATCTCTTTGGACTTCTAGATTAATTTCTTGGGCCATGAAAATAAATTAGGGTCCAATACTTTTAATATTCTCATTCCCTAATTATTTAATTAGGGTATCCATTCCAAACATTTAGAATTTAAGTCACCACTCTTGTATATTAAATTCTATAACCCAACTAAACTTGTTTTAATTAAGTTATAAAATTAATAATTTGAGATAATAAAAATATATCTCTTAACTTAATATTATTTATTGTTATTCTCCCACATGTTCTTTAACAATTGGGCTCACTTGGGCTTGACATTTAATTCATCTGGCTTTCCAAATAAAATATTTGGACTTCCTAACTAAAATGTTTGGGCCATAAAATTAATATGATCCATTACACTAAATTTCATCTTACCCTACTCATTTCATTAGGGTTTCTATGTACTTAAGTTAAATATAAATTCTTACCCAAGTACACTTATTTTCTTAACCCAATTAAACTTACATGCCCTTAATTTCTTAACCCAATTAGACTTGCTATAATTAGGTTATAAAATTAATTAACTGAGATGTATAAAATAAATCTCTTAAAATTAGTATATATTTTATATACCATAATTCTCTCATCCCATAACCCTTAAGTTATTTAATTCTTCATTCCTAATATATAATTAGGATTACACTAATTTCTTTTATTTGTCATCACATAATATTCGTATTCACTTACTCACATAATCATTAAATAAATTATGACATGCTCCACAATTCTCTTAGATTAGGTCACTAGTATATATTTAAATACTAGAACCACTAAATAACAATAACCATTTAGGTTATTTAATTCTCATACTTAATAACTTATTCAAGTTATACAATTCATATTGTATACTTAAATTTAATTTCCTCCTCCCATAAATTGTTTTCAAACAATTATTTATATATTAAATATATAATTTAATATATTCAATCATTTCTTCAAATATGAATTTAATTTACTAACTTCTTGATACCAATATACATATTTACATATTGGATCTCCTCTCATATTTTTACTTTACACCATTTGGTATAATATTAAATATTATACCATTATCCATATAACATAATTCACTTCTCACACTAATTTTGACTTTTCTTCATAAAAGTCAACTGTTGACTTTGACCAAAAATTAACTTTTACACATTTTGTGTTTACTGCCCATTTTGACTAATCTTGACGTTCCGGACGCAACCGAGCAGTCCATGCTTCAAAATTCTATCTCTAACTCAAATTTTGAGTTTTAAATTACTCCTTTCTTATTGTTAATCGTATTAACTAACGACTTTATACTTATTCAAATTCTTATTTGCCAATCAAGGCCA
The DNA here is from genome assembly GCA_016801055.1 of Panax notoginseng. Classification (NCBI taxonomy): domain Eukaryota; kingdom Viridiplantae; phylum Streptophyta; class Magnoliopsida; order Apiales; family Araliaceae; genus Panax; species Panax notoginseng. The sequence continues at coordinate 83,890,147 of CM029017.1, read as the reverse complement.
ACGTTCAAGCTATGTTAATTACTAACATAGTTTTATCTTGATCCTTATATCATTAACTTAATTCATCATTCCTCTTGCTAGAATATATATAGCACCTTACTAAGTATATATATTTCTATACATATACTCATCTTCGTTTAACCTTACAACATCTCTTCATGTGAAATCTTATCTCCTTAATAAAATTTCCATATGTACTTATATAACATTTCCTAGACTATTCAGTTCACACCGAATTTACAGGTATCGTAATACCTTATTCTCGATATTCCTTCAAGTACATATTAATTCATTTCTAGGGTTTTGAAATTTTGTAACCCATATTTCTTTATTCTCATTCAATTAAGAAACCATATATGTTCTTCTTAAAAATTTTGAAATCTTTAAAATTTCTTCACAGAAACGGCAATTCCATACACTTATTTTCTGTCTAGGTTAATGTTATAACCTTTAATCCATCATTTTAGGATTTTAATAATTATCTAAATTCTCGGGTTGTCACAGTTTCCCTAACTTAAACTTGAGTTGTATGTTCAAAGCATGTTAATGAATAATTGTTGTTGATTATTCACGTCTATATTGGTTATTGATTCGCACGTTGTGCATATTGTAAATGTTAATCAGGTATGAAAGGCTGATCACCTTCATTACCATTTGGTTCAGTTAATCTGTTCATGTTTATGCTTGACCATTCATTTTTATTGACTTGGTCGTTCAGCTAAGAAAATTTGTTCATGCTCTTTCACAATGTTTATATTGTTGAAAGTTAGCTAACTTATTGTTCAATTCTTTCAATCATGATATATCTGTATTGAATTTAAACTTGCTGGGCAAATTTGATGCTCACCCTTGCTATATCATGATAAAAATTTTCAGATTAAGATGAAAGCTCGAGTAAAGACAAAGGCAAAGTCAAAGTGCAAGATTAAATTACATTGCAGTTAGATCTATTAAATTTTCTGACGAAAATAGTATTGTAAATCTTCTAAGATATTGAAGGTATGTATTAAGTTAAGGTTGTAGACCTTGGGAATGATGTGAAAAAGTTTAATGTATAAACAATTTATGTTTATATCTTCCGCAATAGTTGTAGAAATAGTATACCAGATTCGTGGTAAAAAGTACCGGGATTTGGGGATGCTACAGTTGGTATCAGAGCTGTAGGTTATAAACCTTAGGTAGGTGTAACTTAGGATATAACCGCGGAGAGATGATAAGTAATAAACTCGAATAGAGTTTAAGCGATAAGAGATGAATTTTTGGAAATTCATTATTAAGTAAAGAGAAAGATAATTAAGATTCAAAGAAGAATCTTGAAGAGCTATAAGGATAAGAATCCGGAGTTACCTGACTCCAATAATAGAGATGAAAAGTGATAATAAATAGACTATGTCTATAGGATGAGAAGTGTTAATAAAATCATAATATAATATGATTAAAGAGAAGAATAAGAAGATCGTAAAATAAAACGATCGTAAGTATAAGGAGAAATGATTACGAAATAAGATCACGACGTGATCGGATTAAATCGTTGAATAACATAAGATATGTTAAGTGATTGGTATGATACAGCTTGACGCTATAAAGAGAATGTACTATGAAATGGTACAATGTAAACTCAGAAAAGAGTGGTAAATGTTAAGATGCGAATTAAAGAAAATTCGTATTAAGAAAAGAGAAATTAAGAATGATGAGGGATTTCAATTGAGGACTCATGTCAGCAGCTGAGTTGTATGATTCCTTGTATGGGCGGGGAGTTGTACTTGGTTTTAGAATCACTTAGCCTCCTGGTCGATATAGTGGTTAGGTTGACCAATTCTTTGTATGGGCAGGGAATTGTTCGCTTAGCTTCCTATATTGATTAGTGGCCGAGTTTGATTTGACGACCACTTAGTTTCTGATACTGATAATCATTGGAACCTGGTGTCGCGCTATTTGTTATATGCATGTGGATAAGGTGATTCTTTTCTCATGTATATAACGAATAGGTAGAGAATATAAGGTTAATTACGAGTTCTTAAAACTCATACTTATGGTACGTTCGTGACTCATAATTATATGAAATGTTTATGAACCCCTCAGCGAATGGACGCCAAAGGTCTGACTAGGACAAGTTCTTAAACTCATATGATTGTGGAAAGTTCCTGAACTCATAATGTGTGGTAAGTTTGACGAACGGGTATAGTTATATTGAGATTGGAGAATTGAAGATGATAGAAATAGATAGATTTATTAAGAAATAGATCAGTAGAGAAATTGAAGTTGATGGTGGAAGCATAGGTATTCCAAATCTTCTAGCTATGCTAGACTTCGATGTTTTTGACATCAAGCTAAATTCGCACTGATGTGCTTTTAAAAATGAATTTTTTTATTATCCTCAAAACATGGTGACAAGTGTGTAGGTGTTGACTTCGGGCCACTAACACATCGTTACCTGTTGTGGCATGATGACACTAAAAATGATTTGTAAAGGTTTTGAACTGTTTAAAGAAGAGTCTAGGCCAATTGATTCGGCTAGACGAAAATGATTTGAATTATCAAAATGTATTTTTATATCATTAATGCATCATGCAACCTGGTGCAGAGATGATAAAAATGATGGAGTTATCAATGCAGAATTACCTAGTGTGGTATGTGATCTAAAGATCGTCAGCCCACTATGAAATGATGTAGTATGACAAAGTCACACAATGACGGAATCCTCAAACGTACTGTAAATACAGTGCGTTATCATGACGTCATAAAATGATTTTAAGAATTTTAAAGATAATTTAAGTGCCAATTAAATTTGGACAGAAACATGTTTCGATTGAAATTCAAATTATTGGTATACGTCTATGCTATTTGATTCAGCTAGACAAATGTTTATGGAATTCAAAGTATTCTTTGAAAGCTTATGCCGAACCAAATTGCTTTGGTGCGGAATCTTATGATGAGTCTGAGGTGAACAACCCTGAAAATGGGGATATACTAATTGGATAAAATATTCCAATCTAAGAATGCATATAGTCGTTCCGATTACTAAGGTACAACAGACTGATCTTCTAAAGTACCCGCATCGGTAATTTACCTTCTTTGTGATTGTAAACATACCAAATATAAAATATTTCAGAGGTGGAGTACCTTTCTTTCATAATTGAAAGAGGTAGCAGGTAGAAATACCCCTAAACCTCAAAGTTCATGGTTTTTATGATCCCTCAGACAGATATGAAAAGTTTTTTTTTTAAACTCTCTAGAGTAATGTTGTGATAGAAGGTGATGATGGATATGAAATATTGTGAACTCGTTGCGTACGAGTAGAATCTAAGATGATTGAGTAAAGGTTATTATGACAACCTAGTTTTGCTGAATGTTTAGAAGATGTAAACTCCTAGTGAGTAGTTATGGTGAAATGTGATAATAGATGAGAAATCCTCAAAGGAGGAAATTGTAAAGGTTAAGATAAAAACCTAGTTTTGATCAAGAGAATAAGCAGAGATTAGTATGCTTTAATTTCGGGGACGAAATTCTTAGAAGAAGGGGTGAATGTGACAACCCGAGAATTTAGATAATTATTAAAATCCTAAAATGATGGATTAAAGGTTATAAGATGAACCTAGACAGAAAATAAGTGTATGGAATTGACGTTTCTGTGAAGGAATTTTAAAGATTTCAAAATTTTTAAGAAGAACCTATATGGTTTCTTAATTGAATGAGAATAAAGAAATATGGGTTACAAAATTTCAAAACCCTAGAAATGAATTAATATGTACTTGAAGAAATATCGAGAATAAGGTACTACGATACCTGTAAATTCTATATGAACTGAATAGTCTAAGAAATGTTATATAAGTACATATGAAAATTTTATTAAGGAGATAAGATTTCACAAGAAGAAAAGCTATGAGGTTAAACGAAGATGAGTATATGTATAGAAATGTATATATACTTAGTAAGGTGCTATATATATTTTAGCAAGAGGATTGATGAATTAAGTTAATGATATAAGGATCAAGATAAAACTATGTTAGTAATTAACATAGCTTGAACGTTGGCCTTGAATGGCAAATAAGAATTTGAATAAGTATAAAGTCGTTAGTTAATACGATTAGCAATAAGAAATGAGTAATTTAAAACTCAAAATTTGAGTTAGAGATAGAATTTTGAAGCATGGACTGATCGGTTACGTCCGCAACGTCAAGATTAGTCAGAATGGACAGTAAACACAAAATGTGTAAATGTTGACTTTTGTTCAAAGTCAACAGTTGGCTTTTTATGGAGAAAAGTCAAAATTAGAGTGAGAAGTAAAATATGTTATGATAAGATTTTATATGGATAATGGTATAATATTTAATATTATACCAAATGATGTAAAGCTAAAATATGAGAGGAGATCCAATATGTAAATATGTATATTGGTATCAAGAAGTTAGTAAATTAATTTCATATTTGAATAAATGATTGAATATATTAAATTATATATTTAGTATATAAATAAATTGTTTGAAAAGGAGAGGAGGAGGAAATTAAATTTAAGTATACAATATGAATTGTATAACTTGAATAAGTTATTTAAATTATGTATGAGAATTAAATAACCTAGATGGTTATTGTTATTTGGTGGTTCTAGTATTTAAATATATACTAGTGACCTAATCTAAGAGATTTGTGGAGCATGTCATAATTTATTTAATGATTATGTGAGTAAGTGAATACGAATATTATGTGATGACAAATAAAAGAAATTAGCATGATCCTAATTATATATTAGGAATGAAGAATTAAATAACTTAAGGGTTATGGGATGAGAGAATTATGGTATATAAAATATATACTAATTTTAAGAGATTTATTTTATACATCTCGGTTAATTAATTTTATAACCTAATTAATATAAATCTAATTGGGTTAAGAAAATTAAATGTACTAGGGGTAAGAATTTGTATTTAAATTGAGTGCATGAAAACCCTAACTAAATGATTAGGGTAAGATATAATTAAATGTAATGGACCATATTAATTTTTATGGCCCAAACATTTTAGCTAAGAAGTCCAAATATTTTATTTGGAAAAGCCAAAGAAATTAAGTTTTAAGCTCAAGCGAGCCAATTGTTAAGGAACATGTGGGAGAATAATAATATTAATATTATATTAAGTCAAGAGATATACTTTTATTATCTCAAGATTATTAATTTTATGACTTAATTAAAGTAAGTTTAATTTGGTTATAAAATGTAGTGTGCAAGGGTAATAACTTAAATTCTAAATGTTTGGAATGGATACCCTAATTAAATAATTAGGGAATGAGAATATTAAAAGTATTGGACCTAATTTATTTTCATGACCCAAGAAATTAATCTAGAAGTCCAAAGAGATTAATTATGGTGGCCCAAGTGTTGGCCCAATCAATAAATTAAAAAGCCCAAAATTTGATCCAAGTATGGGGGACATTTTTGGACAAGGAAAGACAAAGAAATTAAACCAAATGGTGGGAGAATAAGTAGGCCACATGGCTATCTAATGAGTGGTAGAGGAATGGTCACAATGAAATCAAAATGTGGGAGAAAGAGAGGCCAAGTGGCCGGATATGGGAGAAGGAAGAAAAGGGGGAATGAATGTAATGATTTGTTTACTTTAGTTGTTCAACAACTCCCACTAACTCATCTCATGTGTCACTTGGTTATTTCTCCAACACTTTTACAAAACTTGCAAGCAATTACTTGATAATTAAGTGAGAGAAGAGAAGAGATATTGGAAGATATAGATTAGATATAAAAAATATATCTATAGATTTTTTTTTTATCAAATAAACTCATTTTCTCTTTCATCTCTTATTTCTTACCAAAAAGAAAAGTAAAGAGAGAGAGAAAGAGAGAAGAGAGGAACGGCACTTAGAGAGAAGAAAGGCTTCGGCATCCATGGAAGGAAGAAGATAGAAGGAGAAGAGAAAGTTCATCCATGGAAGAAGAAGAAGAAGAAGAAGAAGAAGAAGAAGAAGAAGAACATGAAAATCAAAGGTATAAACCCCATTTGTTATGTAATTTTTGATTATTCCAAATCAAACTTTGAATCTATGTTTCTAAACTCAAAAATCTTAGATCTATGTGTTTACGAGTGTTTCATGTTTAGATTTAACCATATTGGGTGTTATTTTAGTTGGAAATCAAAAGTAAAGAAAAAGTGATTTTCTAGTTTATGAGCCTAAAAAATTTCTATGTAATTTGGATTTCCACCGTTTTTGATCTACACCTTCTTTTTGCGATCCGTCAAAGGGATGTACTAGATATGTAAGTTAACTACTAAACCCAAGTGGTAGCACTCAAAAATGTTGAGTACACAAGTTTTAATGATTGTTTTAGGAAAAACAGTTTTGTGTTTTTAAGGAAAAATGGACTGTTTTGGACAGTCAAAGAGTAGGGGTAGTTTAGTCATTTTTCGGACATGTAAAAATTCTAGAAAAATTTGGGAGTATACTATGATAAGTTATCTAACATCTCCAAGTGGAATCACTGAAAAAGGAGTTGTAGATTTCCGTATGGAAAATGTTTAATAAAGCACGAAAAATTGCAAAACTCCAAATAGCTTCTGCCCAAATTTTTAAAAGGGCATTTTCGGCAACTTAAAGTGTGAGAAAAATTCTGGCCTTTTTGGGACATGAAAATATATGATATCAAGTACCTTGTGTCCAAAAATGAGCTCATTCCGAGTTAAAATGAGCAAGTTATGACCATTTCAATTTCTGTGATTTTCCGACGAAAATGGCTATAACCGGAGTTCTATAACTCCGATGGCCACGAAATTTAAACTGGAGTGTCACGTTAAGACATATAAGATTGTGCCAAGAGATGGGAATTTCTGGAGTTAAGCACGAGGTAGCTAATTTCTTAAGGAATTAACTAAAAATGATTTTTAAAAAATACCAAAGGAAGTTGGAAAATTTTGGAAAAATACTTTTTGTGTATGAAATATGTGTATACATGTTTGTGCAAAGGATGGGAAAATAATAAATTGATTTGGTATTTTCGTAAAAAGGATATGGAATCCAGCTTGCTGGATTAGAAAATCTGATGAATCCAGTTTGCTGGATTGAAAAGAAGTTTACTGAATTGAAAATATGTTGAATCCAGCTTGCTGGATTACAATCTAGTTGCTGGATTTGTAATCTAGTTTGCTGGATTGCAGTTTGGCTTGCTGGATTGAAAATTGTTGAATCCAGGTTGCTGGATTCTGTATCCAGTCTGCTGGATTGGCAATTTGGTTGTTAAATTTAGAATCCAGGTTGTTGGATTAGTATTTGACTTATTAGAGTATAAAGAAGAACTTATAATGTATAAGATTAAGTGTTTAATCATAATGAATATGATGCAGTGATTGAAGAATTATCAAAGAATGATAATAATACCGATGTGTTAAGAAGTTATCTAATATTTGATTAAGTGTTAGATAATTGATTGATAAAGTAATTGTATTATTATACAAAGTAGAATATGTTGATTGAGAGACCGATCTTATTAATGATATGTCTTACCAAAAGAAGTTAACTTAAACTGCGTAGCAGTAGTCAACGAATTAGGCAAGTTTCCCTAACTTAAACTTGAGTTGTATGTTCAAAGCATGTTAATGAATAATTGTTGTTGATTATTCACGTCTATATTGGTTATTGATTCGCACGTTGTGCATATTGTAAATGTTAATCAGGTATGAAAGGCTGATCACCTTCATTACCATTTGGTTCAGTTAATCTGTTCATGTTTATGCTTGACCATTCATTTTTATTGACTTGGTCGTTCAGCTAAGAAAATTTGTTCATGCTCTTTCACAATGTTTATATTGTTGAAAGTTAGCTAGCTTATTGTTCAATTCTTTCAATCATGATATATCTGTATTGAATTTAAACTTGCTGGGCAAATTTGATGCTCACCCTTGCTATATCATGATAAAAATTTTCAGATTAAAATGAAAGCTCGAGTAAAGACAAAGGCAAAGTCAAAGTGCAAGATTAAATTACATTGCAGTTAGATCTATTAAATTTTCTGACGAAAATAGTATTGTAAATCTTCTAAGATATTGAAGGTATGTATTAAGTTAAGGTTGTAGACCTTGGGAATGATGTGAAAAAGTTTAATGTATAAACAATTTATGTTTATATCTTCCGCAATAGTTGTAGAAATAGTATACCAGATTCGTGGTAAAAAGTACCGGGATTTGGGGATGCTACATGGGCCCCACTTTTTGTTAGTGAGAAATGGAATGTGCTGAAATTTAATTTCAAAAGTGGTGGGCTTGAATAGTAGCAGGTAAAGTCATCAGGTAGCAGGTTAGTCTGCTATGGCGTTCTAAGCACTTTCCTATAAATAAGGTGCTTAGTTAGAATTGAAAATCGCACCAGAAACAAGTTTTCTCTCTTTCTCTCTCTATATTATCGAGCGTATTTTGTGAGTATTTAGATACTTTGAGAGTTGCTATACAGTGCAATTTCCTTCAGCACTATATCCAATATTCCAATCAGAAGTACTTTTATTTTGAGTAAGGGATGTTATTTTTTTCATAATGATGTTATTCTTTCAATATCATTATACCGAAATATTGGTATGGATTTTATTGTGGAATTTCTACCTTTTTGTGTCGGAATTACTATTCACGTATGCGGCACTAATCACGTATACGACACTATTCACAGAAAAAATAAAATTTATTTTCTTTGTCCAAGTTGTTTATTATGGTTACTATCTTTGATTGTATCCATGTTTTGATCTTTATTCTTGAATTTTGCTCTACAATTGATTATTATAAGATATTTTTGAACTTGGACAAACTAAAGTACGAATCCCTAATCTTTGATATTTTATCTCACTGGATTCATTTTTTTTAAGATATTTTTCATCATCCTCAGTCCTAAATGATGATATTACTAAATATCTTTGGCCTGTAGTGCAAAGATGAATGATTATCTAATGAATATCTTTGGCCCTTAGTGCAAAGATGAACATGTGTTGAGATGAACATGACCAACTGGTGATACAAATGAATATCTTTGGCCTGTAGTGCAAAGATGAATATTTGATTCAAGATGTATATTGATTGATGTTACAGGGATAAAATATTGATGATGGACTTTTAAATCTTAGAAGATAGTAGAATTCTTTCTCTACTTGACTCTTCTAATGGATTGTTATTTTCGCTGCAGTTGTTGACCTAAAACTTGTTGTCTATTATATTTTATCAGATTTTTCCCTATTGAAGACTAATGAGAAATTGTTGTATATTATCTTAGTCATAATATTCTTTTACTGGGCTAGTTGAGATCACCATTTTTTCTTTTTGTTCCATTTTTCTTCTTAAGAGGTGAGAACATAGCCGGAACTAGCCGGGGTTTGGAGTGATGGTTCAGGATAGTTGTATTAGTAGTCCTCACTATTTTGTAAAATACTGTATTAATAATTATAATGAGGACTCTTTTTGAGTTTGTATACTGTCTATTAGACAATATTTGTATTCAAACTCACAGCATATGTGTTGTCGTATTTTGCACGACAATTGTATTACTGAAGTTGTATTTGTTTCTGTACCATGTATTTGGTAACTCAGAATGGGTGATGTACACCTATTTTGGGGGCATCACATTAACTCTAATATATCATGCAACAAATTAATCACTATTTATATGTGCTTAAATGATCAACTCACAATTAAATTGAATTATAAATTAATTAACGAAACAAAAATTATAATTACTAAAGTGATGTAATCAAATTGGAAAAGAATGGGATTCTAATTTCATTTAATGTTTCATCTAAATTGCAATCCTCATGTCATGTTTGATTATTTATCATGGAAAGCTAGTCAAGAGCACAAAAGTAAAGCATAATCATTTTTCAATGAACTATATCTAATTTACACAAAATCCACAATCGATAGAATTCATGTAAGCATCACTATTACCAAAATCACTATATGTCTATGTAAAATTACAACAATAATGAATTAAAGTGCAGACACTATTCATGACTACACATGGTGGACCGGTATATGTCTATCAGGTTCACAAATCACAAAGCTTAAACAAATTAGCCTCGTGAACATATGTCATTATGATATAATCTATACTTTTATTTTATTTTCCAAATCCATACAAGCAATTAGTGTGAATTGTGATCAAGCATTCAAGCATTTTGCATAATCATAATGGATAATCCAACTATAAATATTCAACAAGACATTCAGATATACATATTTAAACTACGCATCAAAATCCATTAGAATCCCATAATGGAGTTTAGTTCATTTCTGAACCAAAAGCCATTATGGGATTGAAGCAAACCATTAAAATATAAAAGTAAACAAAAGTTATGAAGAAATGAGAGAATCAAATTTGCAAATTCGTGTTGAAAGTTCTGTTTCCAGGCTTGTCCAATACACCAACAATCTCCAAAAATGAAAACTAGATTTTATTTAATAATCTAGAATAAGAGAATAGCAAAATGTAGTAATCCTATGCTCAAACCTTCTCTAAAATATCTAAAACTATCTTCTTAGTAAAACTGATAAAAAAAACTTCAAAAACCACATCTGGTGCCAACCATATCGTTTTAGTTGAGCAAAACACGCTTAAATTCAAATTACAAAAAGTCAGCAAAAATTATCTGAAGAAGACTCGCGCGGCCGCACGAGATTGCATTGTATTACGAGCGCCGGCACGCGATAGAATTATCTTCCGAATGTATGGCGCGGGCGCGCCATAGCCCTTCCTTATTGAAGCACGGCCGCGTAATGCCTGAACTGCCTCTGTCTAGCCTTAGGCGCGGGCGCGCAATGTTTAGTCTTTAAAGCAGTGCGGCCGCGCTGCTAAGCATTCTGTCTTCTGCTGCATTGTTGTTACTGCTTTTTGTTTGTTGCTTGCTTTCTATTCATTCCTTTTCTTCTGCATTGCATTCCTCCACTGCTCCAGTTCCTCATCTACTCATGTTCACCTTGCCATGTTTTTGCTAGCTTCATGCCATCCATGCCATTCCATGCCATTTCTTACTTTCAATTATTATAGGAGTTCTAACTACAAATACTGTAAAATAAACATAAAATGCAAATAAAACATAACAAAAACTACTTGAGATGAGCATAATTCCAGTGAGTTAGTACCCAATAAGTAGGTATAAAACCTACTTATCAAATACCCCCAAACTTGAACTATTGCTTGCCCTCAAGCAATGCACACGAAAATAAACAATGTAATGTAACTACATGCTATGCAAACTATACTATGATGCAAGTGAGTCCCAAGTTTTCCAGCCAAATTGAAATTCCAATCAAGTATGCCTCTGAGAATTATCTGGATTCAAGAATAAAATATCAACCTAAGCTGTAGACATAACACCACACAATCAAATTACCTATACTCACTATAAAGATGATGTGTGTGTGTGTGTTGTGTTCACTAATAAGCTTGATATTCAAAGCAAAGATTACACATGTTATACTGCTAAAGACAGAAAATTAAAGCTTAAATCAAGAATTACATATACTAATGAGACATCAACTATTCCAACACATCAATACAAACTAAGGTTCAACAATAGGCTTAATCTGCTTTATTATTACTCACGATGGCGATTCTCGCACTTTCCCGCAGTGTTTATTTATTATTATTTTTTTAGCGAGTGCATTTTACGCTCCATCTCGCCCCTTCACACGATTCAATAATTCAACTCGGGAAGGTTCTAAGAGGAATGTTTCTCTTTTTTTTATATTGCAAGCATACCCATGTGTTCCCAAAGTTTGATTATTAGTGTTTTCATAGTCCATGTCTACTTTCTACACAATTCCATCTTTAAAAACAACATTTTCTACTTACAAATCAAAACACATCATTCTTATACCAACAAGCAAACTTGAACATCTATCTGCTAACAGAAAGCATCTAAACAACAAGCCTGAATTAAATCATGTAAAACATTATAACCGAGCTCATGTTATCCAGTAAATTTAAAAATCCATCAAAATTCTAATTCATCATTGGCTAGATTAAAATTTCACAAAACTAGATACTTCGGATATGCAACTGAACACATAACTAAAACATATAATAATCACTAAAATACAAAAATTTTCTGCAATTATTAACTAACTCATACTAAACACATAAACATGCAAAAATTAAACTAAACATGTAAAAATGATGCAAATTAACTACATGCAACTACACTACTCTACTAAGCACCCAATACTCCCAAACTTAAAATATTCATTGTCCCAATGAATGAAGGTAAATGGTTTTAAGGAACTCCCCTAATTATCAGCTGGACCACCTTCTTCGGGTGGTGAATCCGGTGGTGGAAATGGCACGACTATCCCAAATTATGGCCACTCAAGCATGGTTCCTTGTTGCGCAAAAGCCTCGGCTAAAGACCTCTTCAATCCAATAGCAAATGCTGCAAAGTTGTCATACATTACGTCAACCTTCCTCTCCAACCTTTGGAGATGTCGATCCTCATTTGCAGCAGTGGCTTAGGCTGAGGTTCCTGCGGTAGTTGTGCGCGTGGGCTGCGGAGATGGCTGCGATGATGCAGCTGGAAGAATGAACCCTTTGCCCCTTGGATGCGGGGTACCTCCTACCTAATCTTGAAACTTGGCAATTATGGCGTGAGTAATATCCTGACTCGGGTACTGTAATTGTTCATTGGCCCGTACGACCCTTTGTCCTGCACAAAGACTAGCAACAACTGACGCATGTGGGTTGCTTCCTGTGGTACTCCCCCTCATGTAGCGTAACATATTCTGATTAATAAGGTGGCCCACGTCGACGAATTTGCTTGTAATTATTCCCCATAAAATAATTGTCCGCTCAGTTGTGATTTCATGTTGATGAGACGATGGCATAAGCTTTGCACAGATAAATAGATTCCAAGCTTTAGCATAGCGATTTAGGGTTGAAGCCTGACAAGTCCTAGGCTGATTAGTGCCTGGCTTATATGTCCACTGTGCACCCGGTACACACAAATCAATGATAACCCTGTCGAGGTCAGTCTCAAAGCGTGCAGCCTCGACCTAGTTAGCATGTCCAGTTGGTGGTGCATCAAGTATCTTGAAAACTTCCCAAATTACTTGCGGACTATAGTCTATATGAACTCCTATGACATAGGAAAACCCGCTCATAGTCCCTTTGGCATTAGCATAAAATTCTTGAACAATCCCTATAGGTACCGGCATAGGAGTAGCAGTCACTCCAGCCCATCCTCGTTCACGTATCATGTATCATAATTGACCATCTTATTTTTCTGGCTTGAAACCACGTTCCCTCACAAAAGTCTTGGAAATTAATCTGTAGTACTCTGTCTGGGCTTCAAGGCTAACGAACTTAGAAAAATCAACAGTGTCCTCACTTTGGCTGCTTGAGGAAGATGACTCTAGAGTACGGAACGTGCTCTCTTTGGCCCCATTGTACTTGATGAAGAAGAGAACCCTAAATTGAAGAAAAGAATTTGACTGAGAAAATGTGTGATCTATATTCGAACTTCCCCAAACTTACTGTTGTAACAATCTCTCACAAACCCTAGCTTTATCTTTGAAATTGAATAAAGGATCAGTTGAAGAGTTTGAACGTGGGTAGGAGAATGATCGCGTATAAATTGGTAGTGGGGTGAGGAGTTAGGATTTTGAAAAGGAACCGTTTGGAGATATGAAGAGATAGGCGTCGATTTTTTTTATAAGAGTTGGGGAGACGCACGTTTGCAAAGTAACTGATATAAGAAGATGGAATAAGACACGTCTTTAAAAACTTCAATTTTTTTTAACTCCGGTTTCGGGCACGGCCGCGCGTGTTTTTGAACTAGTTATAGCGTGCGGTTGACCAAGTTGCAAAGAAATACAACACGGGCGAGCTAATTTTGACTTAATGAATAGCGCAGCCGCGTGACCCTGTACCCTGACAAAACAAACTGAGCTGAATCTTTAAGTAGAACAAAGTGGCTACTGATAGTCTGTAATTCACCTGCATATATAGAAATACCAGTATGAGATATCAATTCTCCAAGATAAAACATGAACTAACTAACATGCATGACTGAATATCCCAAAAGAATACTCTATATGGTACTCCTAACCAACATAATATGCACATTCAGCTCCTTCAAAACTTACATCAACAATTGTTATGCTATTAAGAAAAATTAAACATGAAAATGAGAAATAACATGATCCAAACAGAATTAAACAAGAGGTAAGGATAGAAATAATGGGGTGCCTCCTATTGAGCGCTAAGTTATAGTCAATTAGCTTGACTATCTCAGATTCAATCATGTAGAAGAAAGAATTGAGGTGACCTTTTGCCTATCAACCTCACCACCACAAAAGTGCTTCAAACGCTGTCCATTAACTTTGAAAGGCTTGTCTGGGAATTTATCGAATATCTCGACCGCACCATGTGGATAAACCGTCTTCACAGTAAATGGCCCTGACCACCTTGATTTAAGCTTTCTAAGAAAAAGTTTGAGTCTTGAATTATACAATAGAACTTTTTGCCCCAGTTCAAACACTCTTTCCATAATCTTGCGGTCATGTCATCTCTTCACCTTTTCCTTGTATAGCTTGGAGTTCTCATAGGCTTTTAATCTAAATTCGTCCAACTCATTGAGTTGGAGTAGGTAGTTTTCTCCTGCAGCCTTCAAGTCAAAGTTGAGCTTCCTGATTGCCCAATAAGCCTTGTGCTCAAGCTCCATAGGAAGGTGACAAGCCTTTCCATATACAAGCTAAAATGGTGACATTCTAAATGGTGTCTTATAGGCAGTCCTGTAGGCCCATTAAACATCATCTAACTTCAATGACCAGTACTTCCTTGTGGGGTTCACTATCTTCTCCAAAATTCTCTTAACTTGATGATTCAAAACTTCTGCTTGATCATTAGTCTGGGGATGGTAAGCTGTAGCAATATGATGATTCACCCCATACTTAGCTAACAGAGCTGTGAACTGTCGATTACAGAAATGGCTGCCCTCATCACTAATGATGGCTCTTAGCGTCCCAAATCATGTGAAAATACTTCTTTGTAAAAATCTTAGGACCATCTTAGCATCATTTGTTGGAAGAGTTGCCACTTCAACCCACTTAGAAACATAGTCGACTGCCAATAAGATATATAGATTCCCACATGAAGAAATGAAAGGCCCCATGAAGTCTATCCCTGACACATCAAAAATCTAAACCTCGAGGATTGTGTTTAAGGGCATCTCATTTCTCTTTGAAATATTCCCAACTCTCTGACATCTATCACACCTTTGGACAAAACTGTAAGCATCTTTAAAAATCGTCGGCCAATAGAATCCTACTTGCAACACTCTAGCCGTTGTCTTTTCTCCATCGTAGTGACCTCCATATAATAACGCGTGACAATCCTGCAAAATATCCTCTGTCTTGCTATATGGGATACATCTCCTTATCATCCGATCAGAACATTGCTTAAACAAGTATGGTTCATCCCATATAAACCACTTCACACCATGCAAAAATTTCTTCTTTTGATAGCCAATCAAGTCTGCAGGAATGATCTTGCTCACTAAATAATTAGCATAATCTACGAACCATGGCACCTCCCCTTTCACCACAAATAACTACTCATCTGGGAAGGATTCATTAATCAAAATCTTGTCATCTACATCCCTTCCCAGATTTTCCAATCTAGATAAAGTGGTCCGCCACTTAATTCTAAGTACCTTTCCTGTCCTTGATCTCCAAATCAAATTCTTGCAACATAAATATCCACCTGATTAAACGAGGTTTTACATCTTTCTTTGCCACCAAATACCGAATTATCGCATGATCTGTGTACACTGTCACCTTAGTCCCAATTAAATAGGCTCGAAATTTGTCAAAAGCATACACAACTGCCAAAAGTTCCTTCACTATGGTGGTATAGTTCAACTGAGCATCAGTAAGGGTCTTGCTCACATAGTATATCACATGAAAGATCTTTTCCATTCTCTGGCCCAAAACAACCCCCACAGCATAATCACTGGCGTCACACATCAATTCGAATGGTAGGTCCCAATCTGGTGTTGTGATTATTGGTGTTGTAGTTAACTTCCTCTTTAAATGTTCAAATGCAGACAGTCAATCTTCATCAAACTTGAACTGTGCATCTTTCTCTAATAAGCTGGAAAGTGGCTTTGTGATCTTGGAGAAATCTTTAATAAACCTGTGATAGAAGCCTGCATGCCCTAAATAATTGTGCACACCTTTAACAGAAGTAGGTGGAGGCAGATTCTCAATAGTCTCTAACTTGACCATGTCCACCTCTAATCCTTTCTTTGACACCTTGTGTCCCAATATTATTCCTTCTTGTACCATAAAATGGCACTTTACCCAATTCAAACCCAAATTCGTTTCAACACATCTTCTCAATACCATAACTAGATTTTCCAGACATAAATCAAAAGAATCACCGAATACTGAGAAGTCATCCATAAACACCTCCACATTGTGTTCCACCATATCCGAAAAGATTGCCCTTATACACCTCTAAAATGTGGTTGGGGCATTGCACAAACCAAAAGACATCCTTCTGAAGGTGAATGTACCATATGGACATGTGAAAGTTGCCTTTTCCTGATCTTCTGGAGCTATCACAATCTGATTGTAGCCTGAATACCCATCCAGAAGACAATAAAATTCATAACATGCTAGTTTGTCCAACATCTGATCAATAAATGATAGTGGGAAGTAATCTTTCCTTGTAGCTTTATTAAGTTTGCGGTAGTCCATGCAGACTCTCCACCCCATTACTATCCTGGTCGGTATCAGTTCATTGTTCTCGTTGGAGACTATAGTTATTCCCCCTTTTTTCGGCACACATTGCACCGGGCTAACCCACGAGCTGTCTGAAATTGGATATATTATTCTTGCATCCAGCCATTTCAACACTTCCTTCTTGACCACTTCCTTCATAATTGGATTAAGTCTCCGATGTCTCTCCACTGAAGGTTTACTGTCATCTTCCAGTAGGATCTTATGCATATAGAAAGATGGGCTGATCCCTTTGATATCTGCTATAGTCCATCCAATAGCTGATTTGAACTCTCTGAGAACTCTTAGCAGTTTTTCTTCCTGAAAAGAAGTTAGTGCAGAAGAAATAATCACATGTAATTTTGAATTATCATTTAAAAATGCATACCTCAAGTGGTCTGGAAGTGGTTTCAATTCAAGTTCTGGAGGCATCTCAAGAGATGGCTTAAGTCTCACTGATGTCTCCCCGGCATTCTTTAGTGGCTCAACAGGAGTCTTGAATTTTCTAAAGTGTGGTGCTATGTCAAGAATTTGAACCAACTCAGTAATCTCCTCATCTTCAATCTCAGAATTACCCAAAATAGCACTTTGTAAGGGTTCATTATCCACTAAATGCCCTACTTCATCAATCAAAACCTTATCCACCAAATCAATCCTGAAACATTCCTCTTCGTCTATAGGGAATTTCATTGCCTTGAATACATTAAAGGTGACTTCTTGATCATGAACCAGCATTGTCAATTCACCTTTTTGAACATCTGTCAAGGTCCTTCCTGTGGCTAGGAATGGTCTTCCAAGAATGATCGGTATACTTCTATCTTCTTCATAGTCCAATATGATGAAATCAGCCAGGAAGATGAATTTATCCACTTTGAATAGTACATCTTCTACAATATTACCCCATGGACAGGTTATGGACCTGTCAGCAAGCTACAATGATATATTTGTCGGTCTTGGAGCTGGTAATCCCAACTGATTAAACACTGATATTGGCATCAAATTGATGCTAGCCCCTAGATCACACAAGCATTTGCTGAAACACATCTACCCGATGAAATAAGGTATCATAAAAGCTACCTGGGTCCTTCAGCTTTGGAGGTAACTTGCATTGAAGCACTGCACTACATTCTTCAGTCAAGGCTACTGTCTCAAAGTCTTCTAGCCTTTTCTTCCTTGACAAGATACCTTTCATAAACTTTGCATAACTAGGAATCTGTTCTAATGCCTCAGCGAAAGGTATATTAATATGTAGCATTTTGAACACCTCCAAAAACTTGTTGAACTGCTTATCTTCCCTATGTTTCTATAGTCTCTATAGATATGGAACAAGGGAATGAACAATTGGTATTCTAGTTTCTAACTTCTCAGGTAACTCTTCATGCTTATTCTTCATTTTCCCTTTCTCAGAACCTTCTTTAAACAAAGCATCTTCAGACCCATTCTCTTCACCGCGCGATATCCTAATGTAAAAGTGGCGCAGGCGAGCCATGCTGAATTTATGCAGTCTGCTTCCCTGACCTTAAAGTGAAAGCCTGATATTGTTCTTTACCCTCTCTTCTTGGATTAGCTTATGTTGTACTTGGCAATGTCCCTTGTGGCCTGTTGATCAGTGTATTGGCCATTTGGCCCATCTGAGTCTCCAAATTCTTTATAGCCACTGCCTGGCTCTTGATCATTACCTCAGTATTCGCCATGTACTTAAGCATCATCTCCTCCATCTCTGACTTCTTCTCTGGCTGAGGTGCAGATGGTTGATGATGTTGTGGCTGCTGTTGAAATCCTGGAGGGTAGGGTGGTTTTGGTGCAAATTGTTGGTGAGATGGTTGTGACTGAAACTGATGTTGAGGTTGAAACTGTTGATTTTGTTGATTTTGATTATTTTGGTTGTTGCTCGAGCTAAAATTTGGATGGTTGCGATTATTAGGGTGGTAAGTGTAATAACCAAGAATTTCTGTGATACATTGTAAATAAGTATTACCTAATCAATAATATTTTATGGATGATGACATGATTATGTGGTTAGTATGATATAATATTTAAAGAAAGTCTCACTAATAAGTTATATAAGTTAGTGAACTAACTTAAGTATTTTAATAATCTAGGAAATAGATTTAAGAGGTTAAACCCTAAGTAAGTATTCAATAAACTTGAATAAGACAAGTCTAATTGGGTTATGTAAGTTAATTAACATTATTGATTGATGTGAATGTGTAAATATCAATAATAATGAGTAATAGTTCATGAGATAATAGGGTTAATATTACTAAGGATGGCTAGTAGTTTAAATAAGCCCAATAATTATTTAAGCCTTGGACATGTAGATAATTTGATTATTAAGCTAGACCACTATTAAATTTAATGGGCAAGTATGCTAGTAGCACAATTATTTAAGAGTGGAGGCCCAAGTTCATAGTATTTAGTAAGTCAAACTAGTTAATTAAAAGTCCAATAGGTTATTTATGGAAAGCCCAAAACAATTTTTTTTATGGCCCAACTTGTAGCCCAATTGATGAGGGTACTTTAGACATTTTGTATGCTAGATTTTTCCATAAAAGCAAAAGCAAGATTTGGGGATAAGAAGGCCACTTGGCCGGCCAAGGATAAGGAGAGAAAGGGGGAGTGAATGTCATCATTACAAGCTCCCAAATTCCAAAAGATATTTACTTAATGGGCTAGGTGTCATTTTGTTTATGGAGCCAACATATTAGTAAGTAATCTTGTAATAATTAAGAGAGAGAGAGGAGATATGTTAGTGGATTAGATATAGATATACTAATGTATCTATATATTTTGTCCAACCCATTAAACTTTCTTCTCTTTCATCTTTTATTTTATCTCATCTTACTTTTTCTTTAGTTAACCAAGCAAAGCATAAGAGAAAGAGAGAGAGAGAGAGAGAAGTTCGGTGGGGAAGAGGAGAGAAAGAGAAAGAAAATTCACCATTTATGCACCCAAAGTTTATCTCTTACTTTGGAAGAAAAAGAAAGTGTGCCCAAAAATCAAGGTGAAAACTAATCTAGCTTATTCTTTTTATTTTGGTTGATTTTGGTTATCTAAGGTTTATGATCTAGAGGTTTAAAACCCTCTATCTACATGTTTTATATGGTTTCATGTATGGATCTAACATATTTGAGTGTTAGAAAGTGAATCAAAAGGATAGAAAAGAAACTAGTTTTGTTTTGTAAGAAAACTCTAGTTTTTTTTCACATCCTTTGATCGACTACCGTTTTTGATCTACACCTTCTTTTTGTGATCCGTTAAAGAGGGGTACTAGATATGTAAGTTAACTACTAAACCCAAGTGGTAGCATTCAAAAATGTTGAATACACAAGTGGTAGCAACTGTTTTAGCAAAAACAGTTTGGTCTTTTGAAAGAAAAATAAACTATTTTTGGTCAGTCAAAGCAAGGGGTATTTTCGTCATTTTTCTGGCATTTAAAAATTTTGGAAAAATTTGGGAGAGTAATATGATGAGTTATCTTTCAAACCCAAGTGGAATCACCTAAAAAGGAGTTGTAGATTTTCGTATGGACTGATTTTAGCAAAATAGGTAAAAGCTGGAAATTCCAAAATGGGGTCTGCCCAAAATTTTGAAAGGGCAATTTCGGCCACTTAAAATATGAAATAAATTCCGGCCTTTTGGGACATGAAAATATATGTCATAAAGTAGCTCCTGTCCAAAAATGAGCTCATTCCGACTTAAAATGACCAAGTTATGATCATTTCAATATTTAGATTTTTCGGACGAAAATCGCTATAACTGGAGTTCTATAACTCCGATAGCCACGAAATTTAAACTGGAGGGTCACGTTAACATGTATGAGATTATGCCAAGAGATGGGAATTTCTGGAGTTGAGCATGATGGGGCTAATTTCTTAAGCCACGCACTAAAAATGATTTTTGAAAAATAGTAAAAGAAATTGAAAAATTACGGAAAAATACTTTTTGTGTATGAAATACATGCATATAAGTATGGCCAAAGGATAGAAAAATAATAAGTTGATTTGGTATTTTCGTAAAAGAGATATGGAAACCAGCTTGCTGGATTGGAAAAAATGTTGAATCCAGTTTGCTGGATTGAAAGATTTAGAATCCAGTTTGATGGATTGAAGGATTTAGAATCCAGTCTTGCTGGATTGGAAGTTTGTTGAATTCAGTTTGCTGAATTAGTCAATCCAGGTGGCTGGATTGCATGTTTGTATAATCTAGACTATGATGTTAGTATTCATCTTACTAGGTTATAAAGAAGAGACTAATAAAAGGAAAGATTAAGTGTTAAATCATAAGAAATATGACAAAGTAAATAATATATTATCAAAGAATGATAATAATAAGAATGTTTTCAGATAATTGATTATGTGGATAAGTAAATTGCTGATAGAGTAATTGTATTATAATATAAAGTATGATATGCTGATTGTAAGATCAATCTTATCAATGATAGGTCTTTACAATAAAGAGATTAAATTAAATTGTGTAGCAGTAGATCGCAGTCAAGGCAAGTTCTCTAACTCAAACTTGAGTTATTCTTTTCAAAGCATGTTAGTGAATAATTATTGTTTATTATTCACATCCATATTGATTATTGATGCTCGCGCTCAGTGCAATTAAATTCCTGTTCTATTATTATTGAACTGTGAATTAGTTAAAGTTCTTTTATTCATGCACTGTTTAAAATATGGATCTATGATCATTGTATCGGCTAGATCAAATATGTTGTTAAAAACTTTTCTTCACCAATTGATTTGGTAAGGACTCAAGACTGAGAAAAAGAACAATTTGATTAAAGCATTATTGAAAAACAATTATTGCTCGTAAATTAAGTGTTTATGCATAATACACCGGGTATAAAAGGCTGATCCCCTTGATTACCAAAACTTATTAAAAGGACCAGTTTAAATGCTGACAACCTTAGCATATGTTCATGGTCATTATGACCACTCAGTATCTGTTATCCGAATATTCAGTTATCAAGACTTAATTCTTGTTCTTTCGTAATTAATTTTTATTGTTGAACATTGAACGATAAATTTCTTATTAATCATGATATATCTTCTTTGTACTTAAACTTGCTAAGCAAATTAGTTGCTTACCCTTGCTATATCATGGCATTTATTTCAGCTAAGCCAGAGAGTTCAAGTAAGAAGGACAAGGGCAAGGGAAAGGTCCAAGAATAGTTATTATAAATGTTTAAGTATCATGAAATACTATGTTTGATGTTTATGTAAACCTTTTGTGTTACTTTATGTAACTTAAGTAAGGTATGTTTATGTTAAGGTAATAGACCTTGGGGTATTGTATAAGACTTTATTATAATGAACAACGTATGTTTATTATTCCGCAATAGTATATAGAATGCTTATGTTGATGATGGATAGTGAGCACCAAACCTGGGGTTGAGAACTCGGATTTGGGGGCGTCACAGATTGGTATCAGAGCTGTAGGTTATAAACTCTAGGATGCGAAACTTAGGTTATAACCTTAGAAGAAAACTCGTATAGAGTATGATAAGAGGTGGATTGTGGAGATTCATCTAGTATGCAGTGTGCATAATAAAATATTGTTTCATTTTATCAATGAATATATTTTATTGTGATACTGATGTTGTGTTTGTTTGGTTATAGGATGCCTGAGGAAGGACAAGGTAGCCATACAGTCGAGCAAGAGATGGTAGATCCGGTAGAGGATCATACTATTAGTGACGAGCGTGATGAGGATGTGATGGAGGTTTTGTTTGAAAATAACATAGCGCTGGAGAATAGAGTGACAGAGCTAGAGCAGGAGAATGCCACTCATCAGTTTACTGAAACTCAATACAAGGAACTGGCATATCAGGCTCAGAACGAGCTTGCTGAGATGAAGATACAGTTGCAGGAGCAGACGACCTTGGCTACTCATATGGTTGCCAAGAATGCTGAGCTGAGAGAGATATTAGAACAAGAGCATAATAAGTTTGCGATATTGAGTATTGAGCATCAGGCGTTACACCTGAGGTTTGACTTAGAGATCGCTGACAGGGTCCGAGTTGAGGATGCCTGGGTTCAAGCAGCGAGAAGAGTGGATCAGCTAGAGGTTAAGGCAGAGGCTGGACGAGTTAGGATGGAGTCCTTGGGACGGGCTTTAGATGCAGCATATACTGGTCCCCAAGTGGGAGTGAGGAGATCCTTTGAGATAGGCTAGTCGAGTCGAGCTGTTAGACGTTGACTCATGGATGGACTCTTTCCACTAGAGCAGGAGCATTCAGGCGCACCCTCTCCAGACGCGCAGTGATAGTTTAATAGCTTTCTATTGTTTATAGATGTAGTAGTACCCCTTTTGATTATTAGGGTTGTGTGTTTGATGTAAACCTCAGTAGGTGCGAGGTAGTATGTAAATATGATGTATCCCCATCTTATGTGAATAGGGGGGTATGTCTTTTGGTAGATCCCATCTTTTGATGTTTAAAAATGGGATAGTTAACGTTTATAAAAATATGCCAAGTATGTGAATATATGACTCTAAAATTTGGTATATGAATATAAATGCATTATTATAATTACATGTTGGATCAAATAGAAAAGTATTAAGAATTAAAATGAGAAGTTGTCTGTTTGAAAATTAGTAAATCGAATATGTTAATTCAGCAAGCTGAATGTGTTATTCAGCAAGCTGGATATGTCAATTCAACAAGCTGAATGTGTTATTCAGCAAGCTGGATATGTTAATTCAGCAAGCTGAATGTGTAATTCAGTAAGCTGAATATGTGAATTTAGTAAGATGAATATGTTAATTCAGCAAGTTGAATTAGTCAATTTAGCAGGTTGAATTCGATAATACAACATTATGATAATATGATTGTTAGAGTTTAAATTACATGTTATATTTTAAACACTTAGAAGATATATCATATAATTAAACTCGATGTAATAAATTAAGGTTTTGTTTAATCAGATAATGCCACCAAGACGTCAAAATCGTAACCAGAGGGAGGAACGTTCTGTGAACAATGAAAGAAGTCAAGATGACCCAATGCAAAACTTCGCCGATATGATAGCTCAAGCTATGCGAACTCGTACACCTGCAGCAAGGGGGCAAGCGAATAATAGATTGGCAAATTTTAAAGATTTTAAAGCTGTTGGACCACCAGAATTTAGCGGAACTACGGACCCTATAGCGGCTCAAACATGGGTGAAAGAAATGGAAAAGGCCTTTATCATTGCAAGGGTAGCCGAAGAGCAAAAGACGGCTTTTGCTACCTACTTGATGAAAGGTGAGGCTAATTACTGGTGGGAGACGAACCAAGCTAGAGCCGGAACAGAGGTAGTGACATGGACCAGGTTTAAAGAGTTATTCTTAGAAAGTTATTTCTCGGAGGCCATGCAAGCCAGAATGGAAGTGCAGTTTCTTGAATTAAAGCAAGAAGACATGTCAGTTGCCGAATATGCAGCAAAATTTAATGAGCTAGCCAGATTTGCACCTCATCAGGTGGATACAGAACTACGGAAGGCACGTAGGTTTGAAAATGGGCTGAAGCCATGGATTCACAGTAAGGTTGCAGTATTGCAAATTGCTACCTTCTCAACACTGTTAGAAAAAGCCATCATTGCAGAAGGTAGTAGTGAGGCAGTTTCTAGATTCAACCGAGAGAAGAATAAGAAGAAAATTGAAGGTGGTCATCAAGGTGCGAGTAGTGGTGGCAGTAACAACAAGAAACGTAAGTGGAACAACAGTGGAAATGAATCAGGAGCGCAACCAGGGAATACTCAGCAGAAGAAGGCAGCGTGTTCGAAGTGTGGAAAGAATCACTCTGGAGAGTGTATGAAAGGGAAAAACGTCTGTTATAATTGTGGCCAAGAAGGACATATTTCACCAAATTGTCCTAAGCCGAAGAAAGGTGGTTGTTTTTCTTGTGGAGGAACGGGGCACCGATTCAAGGATTGTCCATTGAAGAAGAATACAGATGGAGGAAGTGGAAACAAGAGCAGTTCAACAAAGTTAACTATTGGAGGTCCAACCCAGCAGAGCAAGCCGACAGCCCGAACGTTCAACATGACTGTGCAAGATGCAGTTGCATCAAAGGAAGTGGTGTCAGGTATTATTCCGATCAATAATATAAATGCTTACGTATTATTTGATTCGGGAGCTACCTGTTCATTTGTGTCTGATGAATTTGCTAGAAGATTAAACTTACCATTTGAAAAGTTAAAGAACCCAATGAATATAGAAGTTACAAATAAAGAAGTGATCCATGTAGAGTTTATCCATAACAACTGTGGTGTGGATATAAGGGGACATAAGTTAAGCGTGAATTTAATCCCGATACGCTTAGGAGAATTTGATGTTATCTTAGGGATGGATTGGTTGTTTAACCATGAGGCAGTTATAGACTGTCAGAAGAAGAGTATACGCCTTAAGACACCAAGTAAGTCTAAGGTTGTATTTTATGGTAGCAAGTCGCCAAGGCAAACAAGTTGTCTGACGATGATGCAGGCCAGAAGAATGTTACGAAAAGGCTGTGAAGGTTATTTGGCTCATGTAGTGGATACACGAGTTGTGAATTCGGACATGGGGCAGATACCTATAGTTAATGGGTTTGGGGATGTCTTTCCAGAAGAACTTCCGGGACTACCTCCAGACAGAGAAATAGAGTTTGTGATTGATTTAGTACCGGGGATAGCGCCGATATCAAAAGCGCCGTATCGAATGGCTCCGGTAGAAATGAAAGAGTTGATGATCCAGCTACAAGAGTTGTTGGATAAGAAGTACATCCAACCTAGTGTATCTCCGTGGGGAGCACCGGTGTTGTTTGTAAAGAAGAAGGATGGTTCGATGAGGTTGTGTATGGATTATAGAGAATTGAATAAGGTGACAATCAAGAACAAATATCTGTTACCAAGAATAGACGATCTGTTTGATCAACTTAAGGGAGCGAGATGTTTTTCGAAGATTGACCTAAGAACTGGTTATAATCAGTTGAAGGTGAGAACAGAAGATGTACCAAAGACAGCATTTAGAACTCGTTACGGTCATTATGAGTTCCTAGTGATGTCGTTTGGACTGACAAATGCACCAGCTGCTTTTATGGACTTGATGAACAGAGTATTTAAACCGTATTTGGATAAATTTGTGGTGGTGTTCATTGATGACATTTTGGTTTATTCGAAGACTGAAGAGGAGCATGCTGAACATCTACGAATTGTGTTGGAAACCTTAAGGAAAGAGAAGTTATATGCTAAATTTTCAAAGTGTGAGTTCTGGTTGAAGAAAGTTCAATTTCTGGGGCATGTCATCGATAAAGAGGGAATTTCTGTTAATCCAACAAAAGTAGAAGCGGTGAAAAATTGGAGACAACCGAAAACACCGACAGAGATTAGAAGTTTCTTGGGATTGGCAGGATATTACCGAAGGTTTATTCAGGATTTCTCGAAAATAGCAACGCCATTAACTAATCTGACAAGGAAGACTGTTAAGTATGTATGGACGGAAAAGTGTGAACAAAGTTTTCAGGAATTAAAGAAGCGACTAAGTGAAGCACCTGTGTTATCTTTACCAGATAGTACGGGAGGTTTTACAGTGTATAGTGATGCGTCACACAAAGGACTAGGTTGCGTATTAATGCAGAATGGTAAAGTTATTGCGTACGCGTCACGACAGTTAAAAGACTATGAGAAGGGATACCCTACCCATGACCTTGAGTTGGCTGCGATAGTGTTTGCCCTTAAGATTTGGAGACATTATCTCTACGGAGAAAAGTGTGAGATATACACAGATCATAAGAGTCTGAAGTACATCTTTACACAAAAGGAATTAAACATGAGGCAGAGGAGATGGTTGGAATTGATCAAGGACTATGATTGTGATATTCTATATCATCCAGGAAAGGCTAATGTGGTGGCAGATGCTTTAAGCAGAAAGAGCCAAGAAAAATTATTTGTATTAACAGACCAAGAAAAGTTAGTAAGAGAAATGGAGAAAATGGAGTTGGAGGTGAAAAATCCGAAGAATTCAGATAACATAATAGAGATGGAAGCAAGTCCAACTTTATTAGACAAGGTGAAAGAATCACAAGGGAATGATGAAGAATGTGATAACATAAAGAAGCGGTTGGCTGAAGGCGAAGAGCTGAAGTATAAGATCGATGGTACTGGATTGATGAGATTTGAAGGAAGAATTTGGGTGCCTGCAGTACCAGAGTTACGAGGCGAGATTCTTCAAGAAGCGCACAATACGAGATACTCAATACACCCAGGAAGTACGAAGATGTATCAAGATTTGCGTCAACATTATTGGTGGCCAAATATGAAGAGAGAGGTTGCTGAATGCGTCAGCCGCTGTTTAACTTGTCAAAGAGTCAAGGCAGAGCATCAACGACCAAGTGGATTATTATAGCCGTTGGAAATTCCAGAATGGAAATGGGAGCACGTCACGATGGATTTTGTGGTAGGACTTCCAGCAACACAAAAGGGTTACGATGCTATATGGGTAATTGTCGACCGTCTTACAAAGTCAGCACACTTTTTGCCGATCAAGATTAGGTATAATTTGGATCAGCTAGCAAAATTGTATATCAAGGAAATTATTTCGAGACATGGAGTGCCAGTATCAATCGTGTCTGATAGAGATCCGCGCTTCACTTCAAACTTTTGGAGAAGTCTTCAAGAAAGAATGGGGACACAATTAAGGTTGAGTACTGCGTATCATCCACAGACAGATGGGCAAAGTGAGAGAACGATTCAAACCTTAGAGGATATGCTCAGAGCCTGTGTGATGGATTTCAAGGGAAGCTGGGAAGATCATCTTTCGTTGGTGGAGTTTGCGTATAACAATAGTTATCATGCAAACATTGGTATGCCACCGTATGAAGCCCTGTATGGGAGAAAGTGCAGAACGCCCTTATGTTGGGACGAGGTAGGTGAAAGAAGATTGTTGGGGCCAGAATTGGTTCAGCAGACGGTGGAGATTATCAAAGTGATAAGAGCTCGACTAGTAGCAGCTCAAGATCGACAAAAGAAGTACGCAGATATTCATCGCAAGAAAAGAGATTTCGAAGTGGGAAGCTATGTATTTCTGAAGGTATCTCCTTGGAAGGGGAAGATAAGATTTGGGAAGAAAGGTAAACTGAGTCCAAGGTTTATTGGACCGTTTGAAATACTGAAGACGATAGGGGAAGTCGCGTATGAGGTAGCTCTACCTCCTGAACTGGAACATATTCACAATGTGTTTCATGTGTCAGTGTTGCGTCCGTACAAGCCGGATTACAAGCATGTGATATCATACGAGCCGATTCAAGTCGAGAAAAACTTATCGTACGAGAAGGTTCCTATAGAAATTTTGGATAGGAAAGAGCAGAAATTGAGAAATAAGGTTATACATTCTGTTAAAGTGCTCTGGAGGAACCACAATGCTGACGAAGCTACGTGGGAACTCGAGGAAAAGATGAGGAAAGAATTTCCCAATCTTTTTGAGTAACCGTAATGAAATTCCGAGGACGGAATTCTTATAAGGAGGGGAGAATGTAATAACCAAGAATTTCTGTGATACATTGTAAATAAGTATTACCTAATCAATAATATTTTATGGATGATGACATGATTATGTGGTTAGTATGATATAATATTTAAAGAAAGTCTCACTAATAAGTTATATAAGTTAGTGAACTAACTTAAGTATTTTAATAATCTAGGAAATAGATTTAAGAGGTTAAACCCTAAGTAAGTATTCAATAAACTTGAATAAGACAAGTCTAATTGGGTTATGTAAGTTAATTAACATTATTGATTGATGTGAATGTGTAAATATCAATAATAATGAGTAATAGTTCATGAGATAATAGGGTTAATATTACTAAGGATGGCTAGTAGTTTAAATAAGCCCAATAATTATTTAAGCCTTGGACATGTAGATAATTTGATTATTAAGCTAGACCACTATTAAATTTAATGGGCAAGTATGCTAGTAGCACAATTATTTAAGAGTGGAGGCCCAAGTTCATAGTATTTAGTAAGTCAAACTAGTTAATTAAAAGTCCAATAGGTTATTTATGGAAAGCCCAAAACAATTTTTTTTTATGGCCCAACTTGTAGCCCAATTGATGAGGGTACTTTAGACATTTTGTATGCTAGATTTTTCCATAAAAGCAAAAGCAAGATTTGGGGATAAGAAGGCCACTTGGCCGGCCAAGGATAAGGAGAGAAAGGGGGAGTGAATGTCATCATTACAAGCTCCCAAATTCCAAAAGATATTTACTTAATGGGCTAGGTGTCATTTTGTTTATGGAGCCAACATATTAGTAAGTAATCTTGTAATAATTAAGAGAGAGAGAGGAGATATGTTAGTGGATTAGATATAGATATACTAATGTATCTATATATTTTGTCCAACCCATTAAACTTTCTTCTCTTTCATCTTTTATTTTATCTCATCTTACTTTTTCTTTAGTTAACCAAGCAAAGCATAAGAGAAAGAGAGAGAGAGAGAGAGAGAAGTTCGGTGGGGAAGAGGAGAGAAAGAGAAAGAAAATTCACCATTTATGCACCCAAAGTTTATCTCTTACTTTGGAAGAAAAAGAAAGTGTGCCCAAAAATCAAGGTGAAAACTAATCTAGCTTATTCTTTTTATTTTGGTTGATTTTGGTTATCTAAGGTTTATGATCTAGAGGTTTAAAACCCTCTATCTACATGTTTTATATGGTTTCATGTATGGATCTAACATATTTGAGTGTTAGAAAGTGAATCAAAAGGATAGAAAAGAAACTAGTTTTGTTTTGTAAGAAAACTCTAGTTTTTTTTCACATCCTTTGATCGACTACCGTTTTTGATCTACACCTTCTTTTTGTGATCCGTTAAAGAGGGGTACTAGATATGTAAGTTAACTACTAAACCCAAGTGGTAGCATTCAAAAATGTTGAATACACAAGTGGTAGCAACTATTTTAGCAAAAACAGTTTGGTCTTTTGAAAGAAAAATAAACTATTTTTGGTCAGTCAAAGCAAGGGGTATTTTCGTCATTTTTCTGGCATTTAAAAATTTTGGAAAAATTTGGGAGAGTAATATGATGAGTTATCTTTCAAACCCAAGTGGAATCACCTAAAAAGGAGTTGTAGATTTTCGTATGGACTGATTTTAGCAAAATAGGTAAAAGCTGGAAATTCCAAAATGGGGTCTGCCCAAAATTTTGAAAGGGCAATTTCGGCCACTTAAAATATGAAATAAATTCCGGCCTTTTGGGACATGAAAATATATGTCATAAAGTAGCTCCTGTCCAAAAATGAGCTCATTCCGACTTAAAATGACCAAGTTATGATCATTTCAATATTTAGATTTTTCGGACGAAAATCGCTATAACTGGAGTTCTATAACTCCGATAGCCACGAAATTTAAACTGGAGGGTCACGTTAACATGTATGAGATTATGCCAAGAGATGGGAATTTCTGGAGTTGAGCATGATGGGGCTAATTTCTTAAGCCACGCACTAAAAATGATTTTTGAAAAATAGTAAAAGAAATTGAAAAATTACGGAAAAATACTTTTTGTGTATGAAATACATGCATATAAGTATGGCCAAAGGATAGAAAAATAATAAGTTGATTTGGTATTTTCGTAAAAGAGATATGGAAACCAGCTTGCTGGATTGGAAAAAATGTTGAATCCAGTTTGCTGGATTGAAAGATTTAGAATCCAGTTTGATGGATTGAAGGATTTAGAATCCAGTCTTGCTGGATTGGAAGTTTGTTGAATTCAGTTTGCTGAATTAGTCAATCCAGGTGGCTGGATTGCATGTTTGTATAATCTAGACTATGATGTTAGTATTCATCTTACTAGGTTATAAAGAAGAGACTAATAAAAGGAAAGATTAAGTGTTAAATCATAAGAAATATGACAAAGTAAATAATATATTATCAAAGAATGATAATAATAAGAATGTTTTCAGATAATTGATTATGTGGATAAGTAAATTGCTGATAGAGTAATTGTATTATAATATAAAGTATGATATGCTGATTGTAAGATCAATCTTATCAATGATAGGTCTTTACAATAAAGAGATTAAATTAAATTGTGTAGCAGTAGATCGCAGTCAAGGCAAGTTCTCTAACTCAAACTTGAGTTATTCTTTTCAAAGCATGTTAGTGAATAATTATTGTTTATTATTCACATCCATATTGATTATTGATGCTCGCGCTCAGTGCAATTAAATTCCTGTTCTATTATTATTGAACTGTGAATTAGTTAAAGTTCTTTTATTCATGCACTGTTTAAAATATGGATCTATGATCATTGTATCGGCTAGATCAAATATGTTGTTAAAAACTTTTCTTCACCAATTGATTTGGTAAGGACTCAAGACTGAGAAAAAGAACAATTTGATTAAAGCATTATTGAAAAACAATTATTGCTCGTAAATTAAGTGTTTATGCATAATACACCGGGTATGAAAGGCTGATCCCCTTGATTACCAAAACTTATTAAAAGGACCAGTTTAAATGCTGACAACCTTAGCATATGTTCATGGTCATTATGACCACTCAGTATCTGTTTTCCGAATATTCAGTTATCAAGACTTAATTCTTGTTCTTTCGTAATTAATTTTTATTGTTGAACATTGAACGATAAATTTCTTACTAATCATGATATATCTTCTTTGTACTTAAACTTGCTAAGCAAATTAGTTGATTACCCTTGCTATATCATGACATTTATTTCAGCTAAGGCAGAGAGTTCAAGTAAGAAGGACAAGGGCAAGGGAAAGGTCCAAGAATAGTTATTATAAATGTTTAAGTATCATGAAATACTATGTTTGATGTTTATGTAAACCTTTTGTGTTACTTTATGTAACTTAAGTAAGGTATGTTTATGTTAAGGTAATAGACCTTGGGGTATTGTATAAGACTTTATTGTAATGAACAACGTATGTTTATTATTCCGCAATAGTATATAGAATGCTTATGTTGATGATGGATAGTGAGCACCAAACCCGGGGTTGAGAACTCGGATTTGGGGGCGTCACAGTAAGAGTTCTGAAACTGATTCTGAGGCTTTTGGTAGGTACTCACATATTGTACCGATTCTGAGCTGATAGCACACTGGTCAGTTGAATGCGACCCCGCACATATTTCACATATATAAGCAACTGATTTACTTTTATTCTCTGCTAAAGAGTAAATCTTCTTAGCCATTGATGCCATTTGAGCTTATAACTGTGTAATAGCATCCACCTCTAACACTCCTGCAACTTTAGATTGTGGCATCCTGGCCGTAGGATTCTGAAAATTATTAGTTGCCATTCTCTCTATAAGATCATATACCTCTTCATAGCTCTTAGCCCATAAGGCTCCTCCTGTAGCTGCATCTACAATCGGCCTTGATTGCCACCCCAATCCATTGTAAAAAGTATTTATCACCATCCAATTCGGCATTCCATGATGGGGACAATTCCTTAGCATCTCTTTATACCGTTCCCAAGCTTCATATAATGACTCACCCTGTTGTTGTTCAAACTGGGAAATCGTTGTCCTCATTTTAGTAGTCTTAGCTATTGGAAAAAATTTGGCTAAGAACTTTTGTGCTAAGTCCTCCCATGTTGTAATAGACCCCGCTGGCAATGAATGAAGCCAACTTCTAGCCTTGTCCCGCAAAGAAAATGGAAATAGCCTGAGCCTAATTGCATCTTCTGACACCCCATTGTACTTGAAGATATCATATATCTCTATGAAGCTCAATAGGTGTTCATTCGGATCATCTATAGCAGCACCCCTAAACTGGACCATATTTTGAACTATTTGAATAGTTCCCAACTTGATCTCGAAGGTGTTGCCTGCTATAGCTGGCCTCATAATGCTCGACTGTAACCCATTTGTCTTTGGCATTGAATAATCTCTTAAGGCCCGATGTTGCTCTTTTCTTTGCTCTTCTGCTGCCATACTGGATGTTGAAATCTCAAAATCTACTTGTATATTTCTACGTGCTCTCGATCTCCAAGCACTACCGTTGATATTTTCCTGTGCAGGAATCAACTCATGATGTGACGATCGAGTGCACATATACTATGCACAAGTACCTGAAATTCAAACAAAAATAAAATAAGAATAGAATTTTTTAAGTCACACAAATCTAGCTTTAATTGATGACGACAATATTAAAAATAAACGCCTCTCCCCGGCAACGGCGCCAAAAACTTGTTGCCTCCTTTTTAGTCTAACAAAAAGGACTCTAACTCATACAAGTATACATGGGTCAACAAGTAGTACAGAGTAAGAAAAGTATCGATCCATGGAGAAAGGGGTTAACTCTAATTTATCATGCAACAACATAATCACTTTTTCTATGTGCTTAAACGATCAACTCACAATTAAATTGAATTCTAAATTAATTAACGAAACAAAAATTATAATTACTAAAGTGATGTAATCAAATTAGAAAAGAAAGGGATTCTAATTTCATTTAATGTTTCATCTAAATTGCAATCCTCATGTCATGTTTGATTATTTGTCATGGAAAGCTAGTCAAGAGCACAAAAGCAGAGCATAACCATTTTTCAATGAACTATGTCTAATTTACACAAAGTCCACAATCGATAGAATTTATGTAAGCATCACTATTACCAAAATCACTATATGTCTATGTAAAATTACAGCAATAATGAATTAAAGTGCAGGCTCTTTTTATGACTACACACGGTGGACCGGTATATGTCTATCCGGTTCACGAATCACAAAGATTAAACAAATCAGCCTCATGAACATATGCCATTATGATATAATCTATACTTATATTTCATTTTCCAAATCCATACAAACAATTAGTGTGAATGGAGATCAAGCATTCAAGCATTTTGCATAATCATAATGGGCAATCCAACTATGAATATTCAACAAGACATTCAGATATACATATTTAAACTACGCATCAAAATCCATTAGAATCCCATAATGGAGTTTAGTTCATTTCTGAACCAAAAGCCATTGTGGGATTGAAGCAAGCCACTAAAATAGAAAAACAAATAAAGATTATGAAGAAATGAGAGAATCACATCTGCAAATTTGTGCTGCAAGTTCTATTTCCAGGCTTGTCCAATACACCAACAATCTCTAGAAATGAAAACTAGATTTTATTTAATAATCTAGAATAAAAGAAGAGCAAAATGTAATAATCCTATGCTCAAACCCTCTCTAGAATATCTAAAACTATCTTCTTAGTAAAACTGATAAAAAAAACTTGAAAACCACGTCTGGTGCCAACCATATCATTTTAGTTGAGCCACGCTCAAATTCAAATTACAAAAAGCCAGCAAAAATTAACTGAAGAAGACTTGCACGGCCGCGCGAGATTGCACTGTATTACGAGCGCGGGCGCACGATAGAATTATCTTTCGAATGTATGGCACGGGTGCGCCATAGCCCTTCCTTGTTAAAGAGAGGTCGCGTGATGCCTAAACTGCCTCTGTCTAGCCTTAGGCGCGGGCGCACAATGTTTGGTCTTTAAAGCAGCGCGGCCGCACTGCTACTGCATTTTGTCTTCTGCTGTCTTGCTGTTGCTACTTTTTGTTTGTTGCTTGCTTGCTTTTCATTCCTTTTCTTCCGTATTGCATTCCTCCACTGCTCCAGTTCCTCATCTTCTCATATTCACATCGCCATGCTTTTGCTAGCTTCATGCCATCCATGCCATTCCATGCAATTTCTTGCTTTCAATTATTATAGGAGTTCCAACTACAAATACTGCAAAATAAACATAAAATGCAAATAAAACATAACAAAAACTACTTGAGATGAGCATAATTCCAGTTAGTTAGTACGCAATAAGTAGGTATAAAACCTACTTATCATTTATAGAGAGGAATAGTGTAGAGAGGTATGGATTAAAGTAGTGGGCAAGTATTGTATGTAGTGGGGAAATCGTTGATTGAGATGGTATGAGAGTGGGTTTTGAGTTGAGTAATATGTAGAAGAAGTGGAAGAGTGGTGAATATAGTGTGTAACTGTCGAATCTTGTCATTTCATATTCCGTACCCCCGCCCTGGCTGGGGGTGTTATACCTTAAAGACCCGCCCCGGCTGGCTTGTCATCTATTATTGGTAGTGAGACCCCCTCCCCAGCGGGGGTATTAAGCTTAATAGGGCCCGCCCCGACTGGCTAGTGGTATGCTAATAGCCTTTATTTTTCCCATTCCTTGCCTTCTTAGCACATCCATTAGCTTTTTAAGTACTTGAACATCACTAAAACATGAATAGAAGTTAATTATAAGCAAATTGGGCATGGTAGGTAAGATTATCTAAAAAATTATAACTTAAATAACTACTTAATGAACTTATTCTATACTAATTATTATTCTAAACTACAATTTGACTAATCATGAATAAAAATACTAAAAATAAAAGTAAAATGGGGTTGCCTCCCAATTAGCGCTTGATTTTAAGTCGTTCAGCCTGATTACTCCGTGTTTATGGCGCGTCAGCAAATGTGATTGCGATGACATCCCAATTAGACTCGCCACCCCAATAATGGTTTAACCGTTGACCATTAACCTTGAACGTCTACAATGGGTTTCTACTGTATAATTCAGTGGCGTCATGTGGAAAAATCCTTTTTATGGTAAATGGACCCGACCACCTCGATTTTAGCTTTCCTGGGAACAACCGCAACCTTGAGTTGAACAATAGTACTGATTGCCCCGGTTTGAATGTTATCTGTATGATTTTTTGGTCGTGCCATTTCTTTACCTTTTCTTTGTACAGCATCGAGTTCTCATAGGCTTGAAGTCTGAATTCATCAAGTTCATTTAATTAAAGTAACCTCTTTTCACTTGCTACTTCTTGATCGAAGTTGAGTTTCTGAATTGTGCAGTAGGCTTTATGTTGTAACTCGACAGGTAGGTGACATGTTTTCCCGTATAGCAACTAATATGGTGACATCCCAATTGGTGTCTTGTAAGCAGTTCTATAAGCCCATAATGCATCATACAATTCGAGAGACCAGTCTTTTCTATTTGGATTTACTACTTTCTCCAAAATTCTCTTCACCTCCCTGTTTGAAACTTCAGCTTGCCCACTAGTTTGGGGATGATATGTCATCGCCATCGTATATTTTGCCAAAAGAGTTGTGAACGATTTGTTACAGAAGTGACTACCCTCATCACTTATTATAGCTCTAGGCGTGCCAAATCTTGTAAAAATATTCTTTTACAAGAACTTAAGAACCACTTTGGCATCGTTAGTGGGGAGTGCTATGGCTTTAACCCATTTTGATACATAGTCAACCGCAAGCAAGATGTACTGATTATTGAATGATGATGTAAATGGCCCCATAAAATCAATGCCCCAGACGTCAAAAATTTTAACTTCCAAGATAGTGTGTAGTGGCATCTCATTCCTTTTCGATATGTTACCCACCCGTTGACATCTATCACAGCTTTTTACGAATTGGTAGATGTCCTTAAATATTGTAGGCTAATAAAACCCTGCTTGAAGGATTTTCGCCGATGTTCTCTCACTTCCATAATGTCCTTCATATGCAGATGCATGACATTCGTGTAATATATTCTTCACCTCACTGTGTGGCACACACATTCGAATCATTTTGTCAGCGCACTATTTAATTAGGTATGGCTCATCCCACATGTACCACTTGACGTCATGTAGGAATTTCTTTTTCTGCTGTCGTGTAAGATCAGGGGGAAGGACGTTGCTCACCAAATAATTAGCAAAATTTGCGTACCACAGAAATTCTACATCGACTCCAAAAAGTTGTTCATCCGGGAATGACTCATTAATTACATACTTATTTTCTTCATCATTACCCGAATTTTTCAGCCTCGATAAATGGTCTGCAACTTGATTCTCGGTCCCTTTTCTATCCTTTATTTCCAAATCAAATTCCTGTAGAAGGAGGATTCATCTGATAAGGCAAGGCTTAGCATCCTTCTTCGAGATTAAATATCGGATTGTCGAGTGATCCGTATAATCCATAACCTTTGTCCCAATTAAATATGCTTGGAACTTATCAAAGGCATATACTACTGCAAGTAATTCTTTTTCTGTAGTTGTGTAATTCAATTGGGCATCTGTAAGGGTTTTAGTTGCATAGTAAATGGCATGGAATGTCTTGTCTCGGTATTGACCCAACACAGCCCCTACTGCATAATCGATTGCATCTCACATTAACTCAAACGACATATCCCAATCTAGTGCGACAATAACTGGAGCTGTAGTCAACTTATTCTTTAATAGCTCGAATGCTAACTTGCACTCCTCATCAAACTTGAAAACTGAATCCTTCTCTAAAAGACTGCACAATGATTTCGCAATCTTAGAGAAGTCTTTTATAAATCTCCTATAGAACCCGACATGTCCTAGAAAACTACGAATTCCCTTTACTAAAGTTGGCGGTGAGAGATTTTTAATTGTTTCCAGCTTTGCTCGATCAACCTCTAATCTCTTCACCGAAACCTTGTGCCCCAAAATTATTCCTTCTTCAACCATAAAATGGTACTTTTCCCAGTTAAGCTCCAAATTAGTCTCTACGCAGTACTTTAAAACCATGACTAAGTTTTCTAAATAGATATCAAAACTATCCCCAAGACAGAAAAGTCGACCATTAAGACTTCCACATTTTCTCCACCATATCTGTGAAGATGGCCATCATACACCATTGGAAGGTAGCGGCCAAATGATATTCTCCTGAATGCAAAGGTGCCGTACAGGCACGTGAAAGTAGTCTTCTCTTGATCTTTAGGAGCAATGACTATCTGATTATAACCCGAATACCCATCCAGCAAGTAGTAAAATTCGTGGCCCGCCAATCTATCCAACATCTGATCTATAAAAGGCAGAGGAAAGTGGTCTTTGCGGGTTGCCTTATTTAGCTTAATGTAGTCCATTCACACCCTCCAACCAGTTACTGTCCTCGTTGAAATTAATCTATTGTCGTCATTCTTTACTACAGTCATTCCTCCCTTTTTTGACACACATTGGACGGGGCTGACCCAAGCACTATCTAAAATTGGGTAGATGATTCCCGCATCCAGCCACTTCAGAATCTCCTTCTTTACTACTTCTTTTATTATCATATTGAGCACTCTCTGCTGTTCCACTATTGGCTTTGAATCCTCTTCCATGAGGATTTTATGCATGCAAAAGGATGGATTGATTCCCTTGATGTCCGCAATTGTCCATCCCATAGCCGATTTGTATTCTCTAAGCACTCTTAGCAACTTATTTTCCTGCATTTCGTTAAGCGCAAAAGCAATAATAATAGGTAAAGTATTAGAATTGTCTAAATATGAATACCTGAGGTGTTTAGGAAGTGGTGTTGGGTAAAATCTATACGCGCAAAATACGCAAGTGTACGTGGTCAACAAGTAATATAGTAGTGAATAAAGTATCGTTCCCACAAGGACAAATTAAAAAGAATTTTAACTTCACAATCATCAATTTTCTATTAATCCTAATTCTATTAAACTATTCAATTCAATGATTTTAAACTATAAAAGCTAAATTAATAAATAAATAAACTATCACAAAAACAATCACTAAAATCAAAATTCGGAATTACAAACAACTAATGGAGAATTAGACTCATGATTTCACCCTGAGCTCCAC
Source organism: Panax notoginseng (assembly GCA_016801055.1). Taxonomy (NCBI): domain Eukaryota; kingdom Viridiplantae; phylum Streptophyta; class Magnoliopsida; order Apiales; family Araliaceae; genus Panax; species Panax notoginseng. The sequence goes on along the minus strand of CM029017.1, from coordinate 83,851,828 downwards.
TCTGATTTTCAAACCTTTATTCCAACTCAATTTCATATCCCAATTTATTAATCAAGAACACGAATGTAATACTAGCCACCTCTCGATGCACTAATACCGTATTAACGTCAATCCACAATTAAGATAGAAATCCGTTAAACACCTAAATCAACCAACTCACTATATCTCTATGTGAACTGTAATTAAACAAGGTTTAAGCTTAAGTTCTCTATTCGACTACATATGATGTCAAGCATATCTCTACCTTAACAATAATCAAAAATATGTTATTGACAAAATTAATGACACATGCTATATTAACTAGGTCTAGATTTGAATCTCCTCTCTCGATTCCATTCAAATCTACAAGGAATTGTTGATCAGGCAATTCATAAGTTCACGCTCGAATTAACATAGATAAACTGGGAATATATTATTGAATTAGAAATCAAAGTTATATAATCATCGTCTCGCCCAAAGATCCATCACAAGTCTAATAAGCAAATTAGTTCATAACGAATGAATTAAAAACTGAGTAATATACTGAAAACATCCTTTCGATTACAAATAAATAACTAAATTGAAGAAGAATAATGAAAACCCCTTCACGTAGCCTCGATTCGAAAACGTCACGAAAATCTCTGAAAATTACTCCTCCAAAGCTCGCACTTGAATCTGGGAATTAATCTCTATATTATGTTGTGTTCTTTTTTCATTCGTTCTTTCTTCCTCTTCTTTTCGTAATGTTCAGCCCTACCCTTGTTCTAGCCGAAGTCTGCCTTTTTTAGAGTCTAGGTGCCTAACAAAGTCCCAAAAACCATGCACAAGCAGACATCAAAACCAAACAGGAGAATGCCGAAATTGAGACCCCCGCCCCGGGGGGCGGGTATAAGCTCAGAAAGGCCCGCCCCGGCGGGCTAGGCTTCTGCTAAAGAAAATTTTTGCTTTCATGAGTTTTTCCACTTTTGCTCCAAAACTCCGCCATTCTTCACCACTTGCATCAATGACCACCCTACACATAAAATAGCATGAAACGAGTAAAAATAAACACAAAATACGAAGATAACTCTGAATTTAAACTTGAAATGAATATCGATTCGTGTATATAAAATCCACTTATCAAAATCCCCCAAACTTAAACCGTGCTAGTCCTCGAGCACAAAACAAACTACATGCTATGCAATGCAATGAGATGCAATAACATTCTAAATGCCTAAAAATCCAACAATATCGTAGAAACTAACTTATCCCATCAGCCTCAGAGAAAACAAGCAACCTTACAATATGAATTACCAAAACCAATCCACACTCTCGTATCAATTCTCAAATCTTGAACAATTATCACTGGTATAGCGTGCGTGTGTGATCAACATCTAAGATAACCGATACGGACCCAAATTCAATACATAAACAACCTCTTAGAAGGAATCATACAATGCAAACTTAAAAATTTCAAAGATAGGTACAACCCAACAAAAATTAAACAAAATCAAATTCAAGGGTACATGCAGGATACTTATGCTTTCTTCTTTTTCTTATCCTTCTTTTTTTTTTCAAACACGGGGGCTTTTTGCTCTTTTCCCGTCATTATCCCCTTTTTTTTATAGATAGATGGTTGGTGAGTGCGTTTTACGCTCCATCTCACGCTTGTGTTTATGGGTAGTGTTTCTCCTCAACCCACCACAAGACTCAACATGTTTCATATTTTTTTAACAAAGCTTATATACCCCACACATACTCCCTCAAACTTAGGTTCTTGCCTAATTTAAGCCTTTACTGCCTATCCTTGTCGTTTTCTAGTTCACCCTAGCGTTATCCTTTAGAAACTATTTATGTATCAATTTGAACTGACAGGTCAACAAAGATGTTATTTGTGCTAACCTTTTTTATAACAGTTTCAAACAAGTCCAAGAATCGATTCATAACAAAAATTGCCTCATAGTTCTAATAATCAATACTGTAGTGGTTAACTTGTTCACAATCTCATCATTGGCCCACAAACAACATGAAAATGCAATACCGTTGGCCCCTACCTGGTGCGCCATTTTTTTTTAAATAAACTGAAAATAACATTTATGAAAACAATGCAAAATCCTAGCTACTATGCAAACACCTAACCTATAATGCAAACTAGCAATGAAGACAAAAATAATAAAATGACAACAATGAAACTACTAAAACAATTAAATCCCCCAAACTTAAGTAACACAATGCCCTCATTGGATAAAAATAACTGTAAATGCATGAGGACTTCCTTGGAATCGTCTAAGTCTGGGGAGGTGGTTGGTGCTCTTCATCATCAGAATCACTAGGAGTAAATCGAGGCAGAGGCCCGGGTTGTTGATATGGATACTGAGCTGTCGGGTTGAAGCTTTGGAGTGTTATGTTGAGCAAGGCAAAAGATGCATTCAGAGCATCAAACATGTGATCTTGCCTCATCGCCAACCGCCGCATTTCTCGGCGTGCTGCCATATTGTGTGCATTCATCTGATTTTGGAATTCAAGGAACTGAGGACTAGATATGGCCTCGATCTGTGGTACCTGCTCAGTTCCTTGATCTCCCATAGCTTCATCCTCATCCCTTGAGGTGTCAACAGTGTCAGCCTCGTCTTCCAAAGCTGATGGAAATAGAAATCCTAAACCTCGAGGATGAGATTCACCTCCAGCCCACACCGAATATCGTGCTATCATTCTCGAATCTAGCAGCTGCGGTGGCATAAGGGTGGGCTCATCACCAGACCATCTAACACCTGTTTGACGACACAATCCACAAATTAGGGACGGATGTGGCAAGCCTCCTTAGAAATTACCCCGTAGACATCGGTGAATTGAAAAATTAATTATGGCCCCGACATCGATGACGAAGTCTTGCACAATAGCAAATAGGAGTAGTGCCTTCTCCTTGGTGATGTCTGAGGTATTCGTGGATGGTAATAGTTTCATACATAGGAAGGCGTACCAGATTTTCCCATACCGACTAAGATCTTTGCTGTGAAACATTATGCCTCCCTTCCGACCCTTTATCCACTTTGTACCCGGCTTGGTCATATCCTTGATAACCTCCTCATAGTCCGGGTCAAAATCTCTCAAATGAGCATATTGGTACTGTTGAGGTACCCGTAACTGATAATACGTGTTGATGGTGTCTGCACTAAACGGGACCAATCGACCTCGCACGAAAGCATTGAACGATGCCTTGTCCTCGGCGTTTGCATAAAACTCCTTGACCACATTAACGGCAGTGGCCTCGGGCTCCTCAGTGAACTTGACCCAACCTTTTTGATAGATTTGTTGCATCATCTCTCTGTCGTGAGCATCTGATGCCAACCCCCGCTCCGGTGTAAGAGCCTTGGGAACCATATAATCGTACCGGTCGGCGGCGGTGGCACTTCTGAATTTTCAGCGGTCGAATGTTCGTGTTGGTGGAGCAGAACTTGAACCCTCTCCTCTTTGGCGTTTGGAAGTCGGTTGTGAAGCCATTGAATTTTGGATGTTAAAACTTGCTAGCACACACTCCCTTCCCCTTACACTTGGTTCTGTCAATTTATCAAACACTTGGTGTGCACAGCCCGTTCTTCCCCCAAACCTAGGTTGTGTCTTATGGAATTCAGTTTAGAAAAGATGAAAACGCAACACGAACGTAACGTACTCTCAAGTGTGCTATGTGTTTCCCAATTTCTTGAAGAATTTGACTTTAGTTGTGATGAATATGGGAAGTATGGTTTACGATTTATATAGAGGTGATGTATGGGAGAGGACGTGGTGTACTTGATGGTGTGAGGTAATGGAATTCATGGGGTGGGAAAGTGGGTTAGTGAAATTTGTGGGGAAAAAAATAGTTGCAATTGATGTAGGTAATGGGTTGTAGTAGTTACTAGGGGATGGCGATCGTGGGTTGTGTTAAGGAGAAGGAAAGCTGAGAAGGAAATAGGCATATGTGTGGGGAAATAAGGAAGGGACGTGCGTATCAGCTGACTTGTCTGCTGAGAATCAAGGACCCCCGCCCCGACGGGGGGTGTAAGGCTAAGATAGCCCGCCCCGGCGGGCATGCCCACTGTAATCAAATTTTTTGCTTCCAAAAGTGCATATCCAAATTCTCCAATTTTTCTTGTTTTCTTGCCGTTGTTGCTCTTACTCACTTTTGACCCCTCCTGCAACCATAAACATGCAAGATGTGAGATTATTGATGAGTTGGAGTTTGATTGAGATTTTTCAGCAAAACTTTTACTTGATAAGACCTAACTAATGCTTAATAAAAACTACATCTTAACAGTTAAACATGAACTACTAAAAATAACAAAATGTTGGGTTGCCCCCCAATTAGCGCCTGATTTTAAGTCGTTCAGCCTGACTACTCCCTATTTTACTATGTATCGATGAGGGCAATGTCGTCGGCATCCCAATTCGACTCGCCACCCCAGTAATGCTTTATCCGTTGACCATTGACCTTGAACGTCTCTAATTGATTACGACTGTAGAGTTCAACGGCGCCATGAGTGAATACTCGCTTTATAGTGAATGGTCCCGACTTAAGCTTTCCTGGGAACAATCGCAGCCGTGAGTTGAACAAGAGGACTGATTGACCCGGCTCGAATGTTCGATGCACAATTTTTTGGTTATGCCATCTTTTAACCTTTTCTTTGTATAGCTTGGCGTTCTCGTATGCTTGAAGTCGAAATTCGTCGAGCTCATTAAGTTGGAGTAGCCACTTTTCCCCTACGGCAGATTGATCAAAATTTAATTTCTGTATTTCCTAATAGGCCTTGTGTTGTAGCTCCACCGGTAATGACATGTTTTTCTGTACAGGAGTTGATATGGTGACATCCCAATTGGTGTTTTGTATGGTAAGCCCATAATGTGTCATCCAACCGAAGTGACCAATCTTTTCGACTCTAATTTACGACTTTTTCCAATATCTTCTTAACTTCCCTGTTTGAAACCTCAGCCTGTCCATTTGTTTGAGGGTGATATGCTATAGCCACCTTGTGGTTAACCCCATACTTAGCCAACAGAGCTGTAAAAGATTAATTGCGGAAGTGACTACCTTTGTCACTGATTATTGCTCTTGGCGTGCCAAACCTCGTAAAAATGTTTTTCTGTAGGAATTTAAGGACCACCTTGGCAACGCTGGACGGTAGTGCTGCAGCTTCCACCCACTTCGAGACGTAATCCACGGCGAGTAGAATATACTGATTGCTCAAGGACGAAGGGAAGGGTCCCATGAAATCGATGCCCCATACATCGAAGATTTCCACTTCAAGAATTGTTTGTAGGGGCATCTCATTCTGTTTAGATATGTTTCCCACCCTTTGGCATCTATCACATGTTTTCACGAATTGGTGGGCGTCTTTGAACAATGTCGGCCAATAAAACCCGGCTTGAAGCACTCTTATCGTGGTGCGCTCGCTCCCATAATGTCCCCCATATGCCGATGAGTGGCATTCCTGTAATATATTGTGCACTTCACTGTAGGGAATACACCTTCTAATCATCTTGTCGGCGCACTGTTTGAATAAATAAGGCTCATCCCACATGTACCACTTAACATCATAAAGAAACTTCTTTTTCTGTTGTCGTGTAAGATCAGGGGGAAGCATTTTGCTCACCACATAATTCGAAAAGTCAACATACCACGAAAATTCTGCATTTAACCCAAATAGTTGCTCATCCGGGAATGACTCGTTGATTGCGCATTTATCTTCATCCTTTTTCTCCTGATTTTCCAGCCTTGATAAATGGTCGGCAACTTGATTCTCCATCCCCTTTCTATCTTTAATTTATAAATTGAACTCTTGAAGTAGGAGAATCCATCGGATAAAGTGTGGCTTAGCATCTTTTTTCGCTATTAGGTACCGAATCGCCTAATGGTCCGTATAGACTATCACCTTAGTCCCGATCAAGTATGCCCTGAATTTGTCAAACGCGTACACCACTGCAAGCAATTCTTTTTTCGTGATAGTGTAATTCATTTGAGTCTCTGTGAGTGTTTTGCTTGCATATTATATGGCGTGAAACACCTTGTCTCGTCTTTGTCCCAAAACAGCCCCAACCGCATAGTCGTTCGCATCACACATAAGCTCGAATGGCATTTTCCAGTCCGGTGCGACTATCACGGGGGCTGTAGTTAATTTCTTTTTCAATAGGTCAAACGCTGACTTGCATTCCGCAGAAAAGCTGAAAGTAGCATCCTTCTCTAAAAGACTGCATAGAGGTTTTGCAATCTTAGAGAAGTCTTTTATGAACCTCCTGTAGAACCCAGCATGCCCCAAAAAACTTTTAATACCCTTATCTGAGCTCGGTGGAGGCAGTTTCTCGATCGTATCTAGCTTTGCTTTGTCCACCTCTAATCCTTGAGCCGACACCTTATGGCCCAAAATTATGCCCTCTTCAACCATGAAGTGACATTTCTCCCAATTGAGTATGAGGTTTGTATCCTTACATCGCTGCAAAACCATGACCAGACTTTCTAGGTAGGTATTAAAATTGTCTTCGGAGACCGAGAAATCATCCATGAAGACTTCAACATTCTTCTCCACCATATCTAAAAAAATAGCAATCATACACCGTTGGAAAGTTGCTGGTGCGTTGCATAGTCCAAATGACATCCTTCTGAATTCAAATGTGCCTTAAAAGCATGTAAATGTTGTCTTTTCTTAATCCTCAGGAGCGATGGCGATCTGATTATAGCCCGAGTATCCATCCAATAAACAGTAAAACTCATGTCCCGCTAATCTGTCTAACATTTGATTGATAAATGGTAGCGGGAAGTGATCTTTTCGGGTTGCCTTATTCAACCTCCTATAATCGATGCACACCCTCCAACCTATCACTATCCTTGTTGGAATTAACTCATTGTCCTCATTCTATATCACAGTCATTCTCCCTTTCTTTGGCACACAATGAACCGGACTAGCCCATTTACTATCGAAAATTGGATATATGATCCCGGCATCCAATAATTTCAGAATTTCCTTCTTGACTACTTCCTTCATAATTGGGTTAAGTCAACGTTGATGCTCCACTGATGGTCTTGCATCATCTTTATCAAAATCTTGTGCATGCAAAATGACGGGCTAATTTCCTTTATATCCGCAATCGTCCATCCAATCGCTGATTTGTGATCCCTAAGCACCCTCAGCAACTTTTCTTCCTACAATTCGTTAAGTGCAGCAGAAATAATTTCAGGTAAAGAATTTGAATTGCCTAAATACGCATACCTGAGATGTTTAGGGAGTGGCTTAAGTTCCAATGTTGGTGGCTCCTCCAATGATGGTTTCAATTTTGCTGCAGCTGTCTCCCCAATGTACAAAAGTTCAAACGGTGCTCTAAATCGGCTAACTCATGGCAAAGAGTCTAGCATCTGTAATAAGTCCACAAATTCTGGGTCATCTTTTTCTTCATCCCACAACAAAGTTGTTTCCAACGGATCGTTGACCAAACTCTTGCTAATATCTTCGCTAGTGATTTGCTTAATTAAATCCATCTGAAAACATTCTTCCTCATCCGTAGGGTATTTCATGGCCTTGAACACATTAAATTTTATTTCTTGATCTTGGACTCTCATAGTAAGTTCTCCTTTTTGCACGTCTATGAGTGTCCTTCCCGTGGCCAAGAAAGGTCTCCCTAAGATAATCGGGATGTCCTTATCCTCGTCGAAATCCAGAATGATAAAGTTCGCAGGGAATATATGTGACAACCCCAAAATAGGTCCATTCCATCCAACCTATTCTGAGTCGCCAAATACATGGTACAGAAAATAACTACAACTTTATTACAACAATTGTCGTGCAAAATACAACAACACATATGCTGTGAGTTTGGATACAAATATATACCAACTATGACTCATGTTCCAATCGTGGACATCACCTCACAATGACACCTTACATAAAGGTATAGTCAAAAATTGTTTTAGAAATTAAAATCTTTGGGAAGTGCTCAAGGAAACCTTCGTACATGGGAGGCCATGCGTCTAGGTTATGATAGATATCATATGACCACAGAATTATCCTTGGTTTACCCAATAGACCCCAAAGAAAAACGAGAAGATTACTATCATATTCTTCCCAATGGTGAGTCTTCTCTTGACATATCATTATCTCTACTGTCTCTAATTGAGAATTATACTTTAAACAAACACCAAGATTATATAGGTAGTGCTCGTATATATACTCAGCAAGTGGATGAGCACATCCCTGTCTTATGATGACACAAGGTTGTATGTCGTTAGACATCTTGTATGATAGTGGCAAACCACCCTTCCAACGTTGGGTACACCTTACCCTATTGGATTCACCAAATATAACTACTAAATGAACTTTTCTATACTGCTTCGGGAGAACATCCACAGCTAGAGACCACTGTTCTATTTCCCCGTTACCCTCGCTCGACCCAGCTACACTCTTATTACCTGAAAGGAATTGTGAACAGAAGGGTGAGCACAACTAGCCCAGTAAAGAATATCATGACTAAAGATAATTCAATTATCAATAGCCTTCATCAACAATAAATCAGAGATTTAGAACATATGGTAAATGATAAAAATTTCAACCATAGTTGCAGCGGAACGAGCAATCCATTAGAAGAGTCAAATAGACTATAAAGTCTATTATCTTCTCCATGTTAAAAATCCATCAACAATGTTTTATCCCTGTAACATCAATCAACAATTCTGGTCCACAATCATATGAATAACTCATAATCATAATTGTGACTATAAATTTTTCTTCGCACCCAGGACGAAGAATATTTTCATCACCTGTCTTTACCTGAAATATCAAAGATCATGGTTATACCAAATCACAATTCCTGTTTATAATCATACTAACAAATCCATCTTTGCACTACAGGCCAAAGATATTCATCAACAAACCATCTTTGCACTACGGGCCAAAGATATTCAACAACAGTTCATCTTTGCACTACAGGCCAAAGATATTCATCAACAAACCATCTTTGCACTACGGGCCAAAGATATTCAACAACATATCATCTTTGCACTACGGGCCAAAGATATTCATCAACAATTCATCTTTGCACTACAGGCCAAAGATATTCATCAATATTTCATCTTTGCACTACAGGCCAAAGATATTAATATCTCAAAGAAATATATAATCATTTCAGAATTTATATAAACAATAATTATAACCATGTTGATCAATTCACCTTTGCACTTAAGCTAAAGATATTCACTTATAAATTCAATGTTCATGATCATACCAGTCAATAATTCAACTTTGCACTACTGGCCAAAGAGAACCCATAGTCATGATCATACCAATAATTTACCCATCTTTACACTCAAGCGAAAGAGAATTTCAACATCAAGGTTATAAAAATGTTATATATGATAATAAAAACAATATGATCAACATATAGATTTAATCTCAAGAGTAATATTCATAAATCAACTATAATTTGGTTAGAAAAAGAAACCAATTTTGTCGTGAATAGTAACTCGTGAATAGTAACTCGTGAATAGTAATCCTGACATGAAAAAGGTAGAAATTCCACAATAATATACATACCAATATTTCGGTATAATGATATTGAAAGAATAATATTCTTAAGCTTATAAACAATTTATTTAAATTGTTTACACTTTACTAATTAATGCATTTAATCATCATAAAATGCCAACTCTTACAATTTCATCATCAATAACCAAAACCCTCATCAAAAATCTGCATATACCTCATATAGGATTCTCAAGCCATAAAATCCTATTTTCCAATTTTCTTTCTTCACAAAACATATTTAATTCATTTACTCATAACTAGACCATTTTCATGAAAAATACCAAATCAGTTCCAAAAATATTTCTTTTTTAGGATTTAGCATAATATAGTCCCATAGTGAACATATATTTTTCTCAGAATTTTTAAAAGTCATTTACTATTTTTCATATGGCCAAAATAGCCGAATATTTAGACATTTATCAAAAATTGTACTTTTATCTAAAAATTCTGAAATTCACAGAGTATACTCCTTTCATATACATGTACTCCCAATAAAAATTTCATCAATTTTGGAGTTAACCACAAGGAATTATAAGCTGTTACTTTTAAAATAGTCTTTTCTCATAAAATTCATAACTCTCAATCTATACATCCAAAAATCACCATTTTTGGACACAATCAAGAAAACTCATCAAAATATCATTTCAAATTTTTTCAGAATTTTTGAAGATCAAAAAAAATTACGAAACTGAAAATCATAACAACCCTTAAAATCCCTTAATATCCCTTACTATCCCTTACAATCCCTTACCTCAAAAGAGCAGTACTTCTGACTGGAATGCAAAGCCGAAGGAAACTTTCACTGAATAGCAACTCTCAAAGTATCTAAATACTCACAAAATACACTCAATAATCTAGAGAGAGAAAGAGAGAAAACTTGTTTCTGGTGTGATTTTCAATTCTAACTTAGCCCTCTATTTATAGGAAAATTTTGGTAGGTTTGACCTGCAACCTGATGGCTTTACCTGTTACTATTCCCACCCACCACATTTGAAATATAATTCAGCACATTTCTTCACCAACCACAAGTGGGGCCCACCAATTCTAGAATTTTCCACCAAAATGATAAACTCCGAAAATTCAACAATTTCTGAACCAGTCATCTCGTAAAATTCATAATAAATCATACGTTCATTTTTAACGGTTCAAAATTTGTGGACATATACTCAACTTATATATGTATAACATATCCAAAAATTATCACGATCCAACGGTCGGATTAAAATTTATAACCCCCGCAAAATATCTCAAAAACCCTAATTTTTAATACCTCCATTCCGACAAAAATACGGATAAAAACCTCAACATTAACTCCTTCATTTTTAACCACAAAAATATATCCCTCATTTATATCCACATAATATAAATATTTCCTTATCATATGAATCAATAATTAATTATTCACAAATAATATTACAGAATCACATTTATGACAACCAGGCCGTTCCCAGGAAAGAGGGGGCTTTCCAATAAGAATTTTTCCTTACTGGCGCGCAATTAAATGACCAAACCTCTCCTTAGACAGAACTTTCTAGACATTGTCAATAATGTTATCTAATAATACTATTCAAATAATATGAATTATTGATCTGATAATAGAAAATACTGTGCAACAACAACAACAATAATACAAAATTTCAACGTAGCAATTATTGAATCAATAAAATAAAATATTGAATAGTAATTACTGTAACAATTATTGAGTAGTGCCTTCTTACGTAAGAATCAATAATTTCAAAAATACTGTGCAATACCGTGTGCTACTGTGCAATAACGCGTATTACTGTATTTTAATCACCGGGTATTCCAACAGTGTTAACGGTAACTACTATGCCGTTATTTGTAAAAACTTAAATTTGTCGTTTTTTTCACCCGACAGTTATTCTGCTATGGGGGCCACAAATAGCTGCGCCGTCGTACGAATATTCCCCGACAGAAAGAATATTCCACGACCAAACGAATATTCCCCGACAACAATGATTATTTTATAACCACTTGTATATTTTGAAAAATTTTCACATTTCACCCATAACTTTAACTTTTTATCAATTTAACCATTTACTGAATTGTAATTATAAGAAAAATTGAATACTTTTATTTCATAAAATTCGGGGTCTTACAATCTCCCCTCCTTATGAAATTTCGTCCTCGAAATTTACGTACCTGGTATTTCAAAGAATTGAGAATACATTCCTTTCATTTCAGATTCCATCTTCCCTGTCATCATAATTTCTCCATTGCTCATCTCCTGTATTTCATATATCATTCTAGAATACAGCTTCAAAACAAGGGTTAATTTAACAAATTAACATATCACATAATATCCCGATATTATGACTGACCAACAAATAAGCTTAGGTAGGACACACTAGCGAAGGATTTACTCATCTCTCCCCTCCTAGTTATATTCCCCGATCTCCGCCAGAGATCATATCCCCAAGCTCTGATACCACCTGTGACAACCCCAAAATAGGTCCATTCCATCCAACCTATTCTGAGTCGCCAAATACATGGTACAGAAAATAACTACAACTTTATTACAACAATTGTCGTGCAAAATACAACAACACATATGCTGTGAGTTTGGATACAAATATATACCAACTATGACTCATGTTCCAATCGTGGACATCACCTCACAATGACACCTTACATAAAGGTATAGTCAAAAATTGTTTTAGAAATTAAAATCTTTGGGAAGTGCTCAAGGAAACCTTCGTACATGGGAGGCCATGCGTCTAGGTTATGATAGATATCATATGACCACAGAATTATCCTTGGTTTACCCAATAGACCCCAAAGAAAAACGAGAAGATTACTATCATATTCTTCCCAATGGTGAGTCTTCTCTTGACATATCATTATCTCTACTGTCTCTAATTGAGAATTATACTTTAAACAAACACCAAGATTATATAGGTAGTGCTCGTATATATACTCAGCAAGTGGATGAGCACATCCCTGTCTTATGATGACACAAGGTTGTATGTCGTTAGACATCTTGTATGATAGTGGCAAACCACCCTTCCAACGTTGGGTACACCTTACCCTATTGGATTCACCAAATATAACTACTAAATGAACTTTTCTATACTGCTTCGGGAGAACATCCACAGCTAGAGACCACTGTTCTATTTCCCCGTTACCCTCGCTCGACCCAGCTACACTCTTATTACCTGAAAGGAATTGTGAACAGAAGGGTGAGCACAACTAGCCCAGTAAAGAATATCATGACTAAAGATAATTCAATTATCAATAGCCTTCATCAACAATAAATCAGAGATTTAGAACATATGGTAAATGATAAAAATTTCAACCATAGTTGCAGCGGAACGAGCAATCCATTAGAAGAGTCAAATAGACTATAAAGTCTATTATCTTCTCCATGTTAAAAATCCATCAACAATGTTTTATCCCTGTAACATCAATCAACAATTCTGGTCCACAATCATATGAATAACTCATAATCATAATTGTGACTATAAATTTTTCTTCGCACCCAGGACGAAGAATATTTTCATCACCTGTCTTTACCTGAAATATCAAAGATCATGGTTATACCAAATCACAATTCCTGTTTATAATCATACTAACAAATCCATCTTTGCACTACAGGCCAAAGATATTCATCAACAAACCATCTTTGCACTACGGGCCAAAGATATTCAACAACAGTTCATCTTTGCACTACAGGCCAAAGATATTCATCAACAAACCATCTTTGCACTACGGGCCAAAGATATTCAACAACATATCATCTTTGCACTACGGGCCAAAGATATTCATCAACAATTCATCTTTGCACTACAGGCCAAAGATATTCATCAATATTTCATCTTTGCACTACAGGCCAAAGATATTAATATCTCAAAGAAATATATAATCATTTCAGAATTTATATAAACAATAATTATAACCATGTTGATCAATTCACCTTTGCACTTAAGCTAAAGATATTCACTTATAAATTCAATGTTCATGATCATACCAGTCAATAATTCGACTTTGCACTACTGGCCAAAGAGAACCCATAGTCATGATCATACCAATAATTTACCCATCTTTACACTCAAGCGAAAGAGAATTTCAACATCAAGGTTATAAAAATGTTATATATGATAATAAAAACAATATGATCAACATATAGATTTAATCTCAAGAGTAATATTCATAAATCAACTATAATTTGGTTAGAAAAAGAAACCAATTTTGTCGTGAATAGTAACTCGTGAATAGTAACTCGTGAATAGTAATCCTGACATGAAAAAGGTAGAAATTCCACAATAATATACATACCAATATTTCGGTATAATGATATTGAAAGAATAATATTCTTAAGCTTATAAACAATTTATTTAAATTGTTTACACTTTACTAATTAATGCATTTAATCATCATAAAATGCCAACTCTTACAATTTCATCATCAATAACCAAAACCCTCATCAAAAATCTGCATATACCTCATATAGGATTCTCAAGCCATAAAATCCTATTTTCCAATTTTCTTTCTTCACAAAACATATTTAATTCATTTACTCATAACTAGACCATTTTCATGAAAAATACCAAATCAGTTCCAAAAATATTTCTTTTTTAGGATTTAGCATAATATAGTCCCATAGTGAACATATATTTTTCTCAGAATTTTTAAAAGTCATTTACTATTTTTCATATGGCCAAAATAGCCGAATATTTAGACATTTATCAAAAATTGTACTTTTATCTAAAAATTCTGAAATTCACAGAGTATACTCCTTTCATATACATGTACTCCCAATAAAAATTTCATCAATTTTGGAGTTAACCACAAGGAATTATAAGCTGTTACTTTTAAAATAGTCTTTTCTCATAAAATTCATAACTCTCAATCTATACATCCAAAAATCACCATTTTTGGACACAATCAAGAAAACTCATCAAAATATCATTTCAAATTTTTTCAGAATTTTTGAAGATCAAAAAAAATTACGAAACTGAAAATCATAACAACCCTTAAAATCCCTTAATATCCCTTACTATCCCTTACAATCCCTTACCTCAAAAGAGCAGTACTTCTGACTGGAATGCAAAGCCGAAGGAAACTTTCACTGAATAGCAACTCTCAAAGTATCTAAATACTCACAAAATACACTCAATAATCTAGAGAGAGAAAGAGAGAAAACTTGTTTCTGGTGTGATTTTCAATTCTAACTTAGCCCTCTATTTATAGGAAAATTTTGGTAGGTTTGACCTGCAACCTGATGGCTTTACCTGTTACTATTCCCACCCACCACATTTGAAATATAATTCAGCACATTTCTTCACCAACCACAAGTGGGGCCCACCAATTCTAGAATTTTCCACCAAAATGATAAACTCCGAAAATTCAACAATTTCTGAACCAGTCATCTCGTAAAATTCATAATAAATCATACGTTCATTTTTAACGGTTCAAAATTTGTGGACATATACTCAACTTATATATGTATAACATATCCAAAAATTATCACGATCCAACGGTCGGATTAAAATTTATAACCCCCGCAAAATATCTCAAAAACCCTAATTTTTAATACCTCCATTCCGACAAAAATACGGATAAAAACCTCAACATTAACTCCTTTATTTTTAACCACAAAAATATATCCCTCATTTATATCCACATAATATAAATATTTCCTTATCATATGAATCAATAATTAATTATTCACAAATAATATTACAGAATCACATTTATGACAACCAGGCCGTTCCCAGGAAAGAGGGGGCTTTCCAATAAGAATTTTTCCTTACTGGCGCGCAATTAAATGACCAAACCTCTCCTTAGACAGAACTTTCTAGACATTGTCAATAATGTTATCTAATAATACTATTCAAATAATATGAATTATTGATCTGATAATAGAAAATACTGTGCAACAACAACAACAATAATACAAAATTTCAACGTAGCAATTATTGAATCAATAAAATAAAATATTGAATAGTAATTACTGTAACAATTATTGAGTAGTGCCTTCTTACGTAAGAATCAATAATTTCAAAAATACTGTGCAATACCGTGTGCTACTGTGCAATAACGCGTATTACTGTATTTTAATCACCGGGTATTCCAACAGTGTTAACGGTAACTACTACGCCGTTATTTGTAAAAACTTAAATTTGTCGTTTTTTTCACCCGACAGTTATTCTGCTATGGGGGCCACAAATAGCTGCGCCGTCGTACGAATATTCCCCGACAGAAAGAATATTCCACGACCAAACGAATATTCCCCGACAACAATGATTATTTTATAACCACTTGTATATTTTGAAAAATTTTCACATTTCACCCATAACTTTAACTTTTTATCAATTTAACCATTTACTGAATTGTAATTATAAGAAAAATTGAATACTTTTATTTCATAAAATTCGGGGTCTTACAATATAAACTTATCCACTTTAACCAGAATGTCCTTTACAATGCCTCTCGGATATGTGACTGACCTTTCCGCTAACTATAATGAAATATTTGTAGGCTTTGGCGCGGGCAAACCCAATTCTGAGTATACTGACAATGGCATCAGGTTTATACTCGCTCCCAAATCACATAAACATTTGCTAAACGACATTTTCCCGATCGTGCACGGGATAGTAAAGTTCCCCGGGTCTTTGAGTTTTGGTGGTAGCTTCTTCTGTAACACCGCACTACACTCCTCTGTTAGTGCCACTGTTTCAAATTCTTCCCATTTCTTTTTCCTCGACAGAATTCCTTTCATAAACTTCGCATAACTCGACATTTGCTCTAGGGCCTCTGCGAATGTGATATTAATCTGGAGTTTCTTGAACACGTCTAAAAACTTTGCGAACTGCTTATCTGACTTCTGTTTTTGCACCCTCTGCTGAAACGGTGGTGGAGGATAAATAATTGGCTTATTGTTTAACTTTATTTCCTCGTCCTTGTTACCTTCCACCATGTTACTGTCATCAACTTTTTCCTCCGGTGTCGCTGAATTTTTTGCATTATTACCCCCGAGATGTTTTCCACTTCTCAACATAACTGCTTGATATTGCTCATGACTTCCCTTCGGATTTCTCTCTGTATCGCTAGGTAATGTTCCTTGTGGTCTGTTATTCAATGCCAATGCAATTTGACCTATCTGATTCTCTAGATTTTTGATAGCCATCTCGTGTGATTTCGTAGCAATAGCTTGATTTATTATAGCCAAATCGGTGCTAGTCATGAATTTTGCCAACACTTCCTCCAGATCGGATTTCCTTTCTTGATATTGAGCTGGTTGTTGCTGGTTCTGAAATCCTGGTGGATATGATTATCGTGAAGCTTGATTTTACTGGTTGTTGCTCCATGAGAAATTCGGATGATTCCTATTTCCTTGATTATATGTGTTCTGATATGTGTTTTGGGGGATTTTGTTGTAACTGTCGATGAACTGTACAGCTGCTGGATTAATCACACATTGCTCCGTTGGGTGCTCTCCTGCACACAACTCACATATTATTGCCACTTGCTATACTTGTTGTACTTGTTGTGTTTGTTGTGCTTGTACTGCGGTTACCGATTCCAAAATCCTTGAAAGTGCCGATATCCGTGCTTGCATCGCTGTCATACTATCTACTTCTAACACCCCAGCTGCCTTTGTTTGTGTCATTCTTGTTGTGGGTCACTGGTAGTTATTAGCCGCCATGGTTTCAATCAACTCGTATGCTTCCTCGTAACTCTTAGCCATAAATGCTCCTCTTGACGCTGCATCAATACTTGTCCTGAGATTCTCATGTAACCCGTTGTAAAAAGTGTTCATCTGCAGCCACTTGGGCAATCCATGATGTGGGCATTTTCTGAGCAATTCTTTGTATCTCTCCCAAGCCTCATATAATGACTCCCCATGTTGCTGTTCAAACATCGTTATCTCGTTTCTCATCTTTGCAGTTTTCGCCAGTGGAAAGAATTTTACGAGGAATTTCTGAGCTAAATCCTCCCATGTAGTTATCGAACCGGATGGTAAAGAATGTAACCAGCTCTTCACCTTATCCCGTAAAGAGAATGGGAACAATCGAAGTTTCACAGCTTCTTTCGACACCCCATTGAACCTAAATGCATCACACAGTTCCAAAAAACTGACTAGATGCTCGTTTGGATCGTCATTTGCCAATCCCCCAAACTAAACTAAATTCTGAATCATTTGTATCATCCCTGGCTTAATTTCAAATGTATTCGCTGCTATTGCGGGCCTGGTGATGCTTGACTGCAGTTCAGTCACCTTGGGCGTGGTGTAGTCCCTTAATGCTTTCCGATCTTCGGCTGCCATTTCCTCTTCTTCCTCAGGTGTTTCAAATTCTTGTCTCGTTTCCTTTATCCACTTGCTCAACCTCTGAAACCTTTTCTCAATGTCGTCATCAAAAGGCAGCAAATTGGGATTTTTGGACCGAGTTTGCATAAACTGCTTCCACACCTGAAATAGAAGAAACAAAACAAGAATAAAATAAAAAAAATGTCTAAGTAAAACTGGATTAATTAAACTGATATTATAAAGCTATTAAGATTTATACTAAATTGTCCCCGGCAACGGCGCCAAAAACCTGTTGGGTAAAATCTATACGCGCAAAACACGCAAGTGTACGTGGTCAACAAGTAATATAGTAGTGAATAAAGTATCGTTCCCACAAGGACAAATTAGCAAGAATTTTAACTTCACAATCATCAACTTTCTATTAATCCTAATTCTATTAAACTATTCAATGATTTTAAAACTATAAAAACTAAATTAATAAATAAATAAACTATCACAAAAACAATCACTAAAATCAAAATCCGGAATTTCAAACAACTAATGGAGAATTAGACTCATGATTTCACCCTGAGCTCCACTCTGATTTTCAAACCTTTATTCCAACTCAATTTCATATCCCAGTTTATTAATCAAGAACACGAATGTAATACTAGCCACCTCTCGATGCACTAATACCGTATTAATGTCAATCCACAATTAAGATAGAAATCCGTTAAACACCTAAATCAACCAACTCACTATATCTCTATGTGAACTGCAATTAAAGAAGGTTTAAGCTTAAGTTCTCTATTCGACTACATATGATGTCAAGCATATCTCTACCTTAACAATAATCAAAAATCTGTTATTGACAAAATTCATGACACATGCTATATTAACTAGGTCTAGATTTGAATCTCCTCTCTCGATTCCATTCAAATCCACAAGGAATTGTTGATCAGGCAATTCATAAGTTCACGCTCGAATTAACATAGATAAACTGGGAATATATTATTGAATTGGAAACCAAAGTTATATAATCATTGTCTCGTCCAAAGATCCATCACAAGTCTAATAAGCGAATTAGTTCATAACGAATGAATTAAAAAATGAGTAATATACTGAAAACATCCTTTCGATTACAAATAAAGAACTAAATTGAAGAAGAATAATGAAAACCCCTTCACGTAGCCCCGATTCAAAACAGTCACGAAAATCTCTGAAAATTACTCCTCCAAAGCTCGCACTTGAATCCGGGAATTAATCTCTGTATTATGCTGTGTTATTTTTTCATTCGTTCTTTCTTCCTCTTCTTTTCGTAATGTTCAGCCCTACCCTTGTTCTAGCCAAAGTTTGCCTTTTTTAGAGTCCAGGCGCCTAACAAAGTCCCAAAAACCGTGCACCAGCAAACATCAAAACCAAACAGGAGAGTGCCGAAATCGGGACCCCTCCCCCGACGGGGGGGTATAAGCTCAGAAAGGCCCGCCCCGGCGGGCTAGGCTTCTGCTAAAGAAAATTTTTGCTTTCATGAGTTTTTCCACTTTTGCTCCAAAACTCTGCCATTCTTCACCATTTGCATCAATGACCACCCTACACATAAAATAGCATAAAACCAGTAAAAATAAACACAAAATACGAGGATAACTCTGAATTTAAACTTGAAATGAATATCGATTCGTGTATATAAAATTCACTTATCAAGTGGCTTAAGCTCAAGTGTAGGTGGCTCCTCCAATGAAGGTTTCATCCTTGCCGTGGCTTTTTTTTCCATGTATAATGGCTCAAACGGTGTGTTGAATCTACTAACGCGTGGCATGGAATCCGACATATGCAAGTAATCCACAAACTCCAGATCATTTAAATCTTCATCCCCCAGTAATGTAGTTTCCAATGGATTATTAGCCAAACTTTTAACCATGTCTTCGTTGATTATCTGATCAATGACATCCATCCTGAAACACTCCTCTTCATCCGTAGGGAACTTCATGGCTTTGAATACGTTGAACTTCACTTCTTGATCTTGGACTCTCATGGTTAGTTCACCTTTTTGCACATCGATAAGCGTCCTACCCGTAGCCAAAAACAGTCTCCCTAGAATGATTGGGATGTTCTTATCTTCCTCAAAATCCAGAATTATGAAGTCCGCGGGGAATATAAATTTAACTACCTTGACCAAAATATCCTTCACAATGCTCTTGGGTACGTGACTTATCTATCTGCCAACTGTAGAGATATATTAGCCGGTTTTAGAGCTGGTAAACCCAATTCGGTGTATACGGATAACGACATAAGGTCAACACTTGCCCCCAAATCACATAAACATTTGTGAATGTCATGTTCCCAATTGTGCACGGAATGGTAAAACTCCCTGGATCTTTCAACTTTGGTGGTAACTTTCGCTATAAAACTGCATTGCACTCCTCCGTTAATGCCACAGTTTTGAAATCTTCCAACTTCTTTTTCCTTGACAAAATTCCCTTCATGAATTTAGCATAACTAGGCATCTGTTCTAGGGTTTCTGCGAAAGGGATGTTAATCTGAAGTTTCTTAAAAACTTTTAAAAATTTAGCGAATTGCTTATCTAATTTCTGCTTTTGGACTCTTTGCTAAAACGGCGATGGAGGATACACAACTGGCTTGTCATCTGACTTTGTCTATTCAACTTGATTTTCCTCATCCTGTTTCTCGTCAACCACTTTATTTTCATCAACCTCGTCATCCGTTCTAACTGAATTTTCTACAATTGTCCCATCTAACTGTTTTTCGCTTCTCAAGGTGATTGCCTGACACTGCTCATGATTTCCCTTTGGATTCTTTTCTGTGTCACTTAGTAGAGTCCCTTGTGGTCTATTGTTCGACGCTAAGGCCAGTTGTCCCATCTAATTTTCTAGATTCTTGATGGCTACTGCTTGTGACTTCATAACTGCCTCGTTGCTCATTATATACTTCAACAACAACTCCTCTAAATTTGTTTTTCTCTTTTGATGCTGAGTTATTTGTTGATGTTGATTCTGAAATCTCGGGGGATAAGAAGGTCGTGGAGCCTGCTGATTTTGATTATTGCTCCATGAAAGATTAGGGTGGTTCCTATTCCCCTGGTTGTAAACATTTTGATACATATTCTGTGGTAGTATCCTGTTGTAACTGCCCACAAACTGAACCGATGTTGGGTGGATAGCGCACTGCTCTGTAAGATGTTCTCCAGCACATAACTCACACACATATGCCACCTGTTGTGGTTGTACCCCTGTCAAGGTATCCATTTTTTTTGATAAGGCAGCAATCTGAGCTGCAAACGCGGTCACTCCATCTACCTCTAAAACCCCAGCTACCTTAGGTTGTGTCATCGTCGATGTACGCCACTGGTAATTATTAGTCGCCATTGTCTCAACTAACTCATACGCTTCCTCATATCTCTTAGCCATAAATGCTCCACCTGAAGCTGCATCAATACTCGTTCTGAGATTCCCATTTAACCCGTTGTAGAATGTGTTCATCTGCAGCCATTTTGGTAATCCGTGATGTGGACATTTCCTAAGCAACTCCTTGTATCTCATCCATGCCTCTTATAACGATTCCCCATGCTGCTATTTAAATATAGTAATCTCATTCCTCATTTTTGCAGTCTTTGCTGGTGGGAAGAATTTAGCTAGAAATTTTTGAGCAAGGTCTTCCCATTTAATTATTGATCCTGACAGTAGTGAGTGTAACCAACTCTTCGCCTTGTCCCACAATGTGAACGGAAACAAGCGAAGTTTGACTGCATCATTTGACACCCCATTGTATTTGAAGGTGTCGCATATCTCCAAAAAGCTAATCAAATGTTCATTCGGATCATCATTTGCAAGTCCCCCAAACTGTATCGAGTTTTGAATCATCTGAATAGTGCCAGGCTTGATTTCAAATGTATTTGCAGCAATCACTGGCCTAGTGATACTCGACTAAAGTTAAGTCACCTTAGGTGTGGCAAAGTCTCTCAAGGCTTTCTAGTCTTCGGCAGCCATTGCTTCTTCTTTTTTAGAATTCTCAAAATCTTCCCTAGTGTCCTTGATCCACTTACTTAACCTTTGAAACCATTTTTCGATGTCGTCCTCCAAAGGAAGTAAATCTGGGTTTTTGGAACGAGTTTGCATAAGCCGACTTCAAGAACCCGAAATAAAAAAAAACGAAACCAAAAGAAAAATGTTTTAAGTAAAATTGGACTAATTAAATTGATATTGGAAAATTATTAAAATCTATATTGAATCCCCGGCAACAGCGCCAAAAACTTGTTGGGTAAAATCTATATACGCACAACACGCAAGTATATGTGGTCAATAAGTAATATAATGATAAGTTAAGTATCATTCCCAAAGAGAATAGCTAGAAATTAATCCTCACAATTACCAATTTCCTATTAATCCAAATTTTATTAAACTAACCAATTTCAAGATTATAACTAAAAATATTAAAACTACTAAGAATATCAAACAATCAACAAACTTTAAAAACTGAATTTTCAAATAAATATTAGAGAATTAGGCTTACAACTTCACTCTAAGCATTACTCTGATTATTACACCTTATTTCTGTTTAATTCACTATCCCAATTTATTAATCAAGAACACTCAAGTAGAACTAGCCACCTCTCGATGCACTAGTACCATATTAACTTAAATCCATAAATTAGATATAATTAAATTAAACACCTTAATTAACTAACTCACTATATCTCTATGTGAATTACAATCAAAGAAGGTTTAAGTTTAAGTTCTCTATGCGATTACATGCGATGTTAAGCATATCTCTACCCTAACATTCATCAAGGTTCCATTCATTCACAGAATTCAAGAACACATGCTATATTGACTAAGTCTACACTCGTACTTTCTCTCTCGAATCCATACAAGTCCACATAAAATTGATGATCAAAAAATTCATAAATTTAATCACAAATCAATATAAATAAACCGAATAATAGCTTATTAAACTGAAAATCAAAGTTACATAATCATCGTTCCACTCAAAGATTCGTTATAAGCCTAATAAATAGTTTAGTTCATCGTTAATGAATTGAAAACTAAATTAATTGAAGTAAACATCATCCCAATTACAAATATAAAACTAAAGAAGAAGAATAAATCCAGAACCACTCTTCTCTTTAGCCTTAATCTGCAATTATTGTGAAAGTTGCCTTCAACGTCTTTTTTTCCAATGCTCTTGCTCCAAATTAGCTTCCATAGATGTTAATTCTTCTATCCTCTCTTCAATCTTGTTTGTTGATAATATCTATGCCAAGACACGTATTCTGATTACAATTCCATGACCGATTGAGTTCCAAGTCATTGCCAACACTCAAGCTTACGTTTCTGCAGCATTTGAAAAGAACAAGACACTGGGAATTTTCCGTACCCCCACCCCGGCAGGGGTGTTGCTGTGTAAACAGCCAGCCCCGGCTGGCATAGCTTCTGTCAAATGAGTTTGCACCCCCCCCCCCCGCCCCGGTGGGGGTTTTGTATAGGAAATAGCCAGCCCCAGCTGGCATAGCTTCTACTAACTATCCTCTTTTAGCTCCAAACTTTCCAAATCTTGCCAAAATTCTAGCCTTTTAATCCAATAGACATTCCACCACACCTAAACACAAAATAACACTAAACAAGTAAAAACAAAACATAAAATCAAGGAATTAACACCGATTAAACTTGAATTAGAACCGATTATGGGGTCTTAGGAATGTATAGTACACTAATTAAGGAATCTATTGCTTCCAAAACGGACTAATTCCGACCTCAGAGGAGGGAGTTATGGCATTCCAAAGTAAGTGCATCGAATCTGTCCAAATTCTGGAAATTAGATTCGAACATGTCCCTTGTGTGAATTTTCTGGAATTATGTGTTTAGAATTTGAAAATGGTTAAATCATAAAAGTTGTAGCCCCAGAAGTTAGCTTCGTGTGGCCGCATAAATCGCTAAAAATGTTATAAAACAAATTAGTTATGACTGTTTTAGTGAGAGAGGGTAAAGCTGGAAAAATTGAAATATGTTATGGAGGGGAATTTTTGAGGCCTATTATGGGCTGCCTAAAAGACCCAAAATGGGTTGTTTGTATTTTTTAAAAATAGTCTAGTATGGTTTTTGTATCATATAAAAAATTGGTTGCAATCCAAGCTACGAGCTAGAAGCTAAAAATCTGTAAAGTAGGTTAGAAGCAGCTGAGCAGCAGCAGGGCACTGCCCAGCCGCGCACGGTCGCGGGCGCACGCCGCGCTGTGCTGGGTAGCCTGCCTGGCTAGTTTTGGACTTTCTTTTTGGGACTCTCTTTTTGGGTCAGTTTGGATAGTTTGGAACGCGTGGTTGAAATTTTTGGATAGATAGATATATAATCTATAACATATTAAAAATGTGTTACAATTAGATAAGTAGATTGCGAGATATTGAGCCACAAAATGGGTGTCAAAGATGAGGGGTTGCTTCCCTGTGGCAATACCAGATTGCAGCAGCTATGGGTTGCTTGGTTTTACGTTAAACGTTGTTCATTTTTGACAATATTACGCAGAGAAATGAAATAAAAACAAAGATATAACGTGATATAAAGTGATATAAAATGTAAAACTCGTTCGAAATACAAAAGAAACAAGAGAAGCGATAAAAATGCTATGTAAAATAAATTTATATATGCGTAGTTTACTCATGCAATGGAGTATAAAGAAGAAGTATATGTTAAAATGAAGTATGTTAACATTGAACAAAAAAAAATTTAAAAACAAAAAGTTTTGAGAAGATTGTAAGGTTGGTATTAATAATTCATTAAAGAACGTATGTATGAAACTTATATACATATGAAATGAGAATTGAATTTATTGTGTGTATAAGTGTTAAGCTATGTAAACTAATAGTACGAAACGTCCATGGTTATAAAATGGTTTAACGGACTATTGCAAAAAAATAAAAGATATAAATCTATTCGATTCAACAAGTGAGCTATGTATACGCAATAGAAACCATCAATAACTATATAACTTCAAGTTTGCAAAATAAGAAATATCACTAAAACGGGTTGTAAAGGAATTATAACTCAAAACGTAAAATATTTATATACTAAAGCCTTGAGAGAACCTTTTTGGGCATAAAAGGGTTATAACGGACAAAACTTTCTAAAGAAACGTGGAATAATTTTAACACAAGAACAAAAAGATTATAGTTAATTTAAAATAAAATTAGTTTACATTGAGTATGTGAACTAATGTGTGTACGTATGTATACTCAATTTGTGTAGGATCATCACAGAGCAGATAAGTTATAACATTAAATAGCACTTAAGGCAAGTTTTTCAATTTTGTCGTGTTTGTGGATTCAATGTTGTTTATGTATCATATTAAACCTCCGTGTGTTTGTTAAAGTACATACGATGTTCTATGAATTGCCAAAGTCAAACTATGACCAAGTCAATTGGGTTATGGAACTCAATTTATATGTGATACGTTATAACATATGTGATATGTTGCAATTCGATATTCCAAAATGTAGAATGTATGTATAGATGCATTGCATGGAATTATATTGCATAAATGATATGCCTAGTAGAAGATTTATGTTACATGCAGAGTATATAAAGTTGTGTTCTATGTGAAACATGATAGAATGTCAAGTTTGCTGGGATGTCAAGCTCAGTCTTGCAAAATATAACTTTTACAAGTTATGGATTAAATGCGATAAGTCTTGCCATGGGAAGGTTAAAGATTTGAAGCGCAAGTATAGGAATATTATTTTCTTTAACTAAAGTTGTATTAGATTGTGATAATGGTTCATGATATGTGTAATTGACATCTATGTAAATACTTGAGTTATTCAATAAAACAAAGAAAGTTTGTTTTGAGATAAGAATAAGTAGTGGTGATAATTATATGTTAAAAAGTAGTATATTGACTATACTATATAAAAGACAATATGAGTTATATATATTCGTATCTACTCTAATAAACTAAATCATAAAATGAATATGATTTTGAGATAAAAGAGAATCGTAAAGGTTGCAATTTAGGAATGAGTGAAAGATAGAAAGAAAAGTTTTAAGTTATTCTGCATTTTTAGTTATTTTAACATTGGATAATGTTTTAAAGCTAGAAGAAGATAGTTTTAACGCACAAGGATGGAATTGAGTAAGTCCCAATTTTGGGGTTGGTACAGTAAGAATACTCTAAAGTCCAGTCAAACATCAAACCTGTCTTGGCAGCTCTGTAGCACGACGCGACCGCGATTCTTTTATGCTTGGGAGTGGCGCTGTCGCGCTACTTGTGACACCCCCAAATTCGGGTTCTTAAATCCCACAGATCTGGTGCTCACTGATAAAAAAAATCACATCTTGCTACCCATAACAAAGGATAAATAATCTCATAAACTTAATAAATAATACTCCCATTAAAGGGTTACATAATCCAAAATAAATCTTATGTCATCTAACCTTTATTACATCATTTACGGAATAAAAACATATTAATAATTAATTTTCGTTACATAAGCTTTATCAATTAAAAATAAACTAAACATCTTCTCTTTGTTCATATTGCCCTTGCCTTTGCTCATCGATGACCCATCAGATTTCTCAATCTTAGCTGCAATGTTTAATGTAAGGGTGAGCAAACAATTGCCCATAGGGAAAACAACAACAATAATAATATTTGAATAACCAATGAATAGGTTTATCTAAATAATAACCAGTCAACGATAATCAAGAACGGAAAGCTCAATAGAAAACTCAGCTTTTGAATCAATAATAGGAATCAAGATTAAAAAGTACAACTGTGGGTTACTAGACCATGAACTATGTCTGTGACAAACGAGATTTTGTCATTTAATTTTAAATATTTATTGAATTGAATAAATTTTTTTCGATGAATTAATTATTAGATTAAATAATTAATTGATAAAATTGTGGTAGATTAATTTAATTATATGCGTTATATTTATTTAATTAATGTGAAGAATTTTTATTATTCAAGTATGTATTTATGTGAGCTTATTGAATTAAAAGAAATAATTAATAAGCCTAATGTTATTTTAATTAATTTAATAATTAATTAGAGATCTAATAACTTGACATTATTAATAAATGAGAATTTAATTATTTGACTGTGTGAATTAATGAGAAATTATTATATTTTATTTAAATTAAATCAAATAAAATAATTGAATTGGGTGTGACTTGATTTAAACTATAGTATAAAAGTTTAATTTAATTAAGTGGGTGTAAGCCTTTTAAGGCTAGCCAAACGTGGCATTAGTGGAGGTTGGGAGCAGTTAACCCATGACTGGGTAACTGACCACCACCACGCCAGTTCTTATACGCATCAGGCGTATTATTTTGCTTTTCACGTATGCTAAGTTAATTAAAAGCTGAGAGCTCAGAGAGAATTCAGAGGAATTGTGGGAGAAACTCTGTGATTGAAGAAGAATCTAAAAAGGGACTTCACTCTTATTCATCTGTAATAGGGTAATCTCTTCTTCCCCAAATCTCAAACTTACGTGGTTTAAGTTTTTGGCTTTCAAGTTGTGTTAAATTCATGTAATTGGAAAGAGTAATAATTATGTGTATATATGTGATAAGATGTTGTTATAATGTGTTTTACTATGTATTGGATGGTTCCATATCATCAGTTTCATGAAAAATTATACAATATACGATTACAGGGTATGATATAAGGCCATATGGCCCTTACTCACAAAACTTAATACGTCAACCATATATTATCCCTAAATTTTACACTTGTATACAATTATGCATGTTAAAACGAAGTAAACAAAACTTGAATGGATGGATTTAGTGTTATAACGAATCCGTGGCATTGAATTTTATGATTTATGTTCAAAACTTTCAAGAACATCAAGAACAGTGAAATTAAATGTGTTGATTTTTGCAAATTATGTGTTTTAACATGTTAAAATCATGCTTGAAGGGTTAAGTAGTGATATTATGTGTAATATAATGTTTGGGTAGGTCTAAATTCGTATAAAAATAAGTTGATTGGAAATTTTTGGCCATATTTTGCAATTTTCACGAATTGTAGAACTGAAACTGGAGTCCCGCGCCGCGGCGCCAAATCCATGCTTTAAGATCCGCGCTGCAGCGCCAAGAGTCCAGCTGCAGCGCCGCCGCACCGCAGCGCCAAGAGTCCAGCTGCAGCGCCGCCGCGCCGCAGCGCCGAGAATAAGCCTATTAGTGGCGCCGCAGCGCCACTCTGCAGAATATCCATAATTGAATTTTTTAAAGTGTTCAAGTCCATGAATGTGATAGTAACCTAATCTAATGAACATAAAAATATGTTAGAAGTATAATGAGATGTTAAAATAGATTCTTAACATGTCAATAATGCATTTACGTGTGAATTAAATTATTAAATGCATAGTTAACTTATTGTTCGTGAAATGTATATAATGGGACAATAAGTGTGGTAATTTGACTAAGTATAGTCATAATTCGAATTAGATAAAAGAAATGAACTTATGATAATTAACTATAGTTGTGAATGGAAATGATATGTAGGATTAAATTCAAGGAACGAGTATAATTAATGTGTAATTTACGCTCAAGGTAAGTTTTCTAACCCTACTTGTTATCATTATTCAAGTTTGTAATTACTTCAGGCAATTCTCGTTATTATTAAATCAATTTTGATTTGTTATATTAAAGATTAATTATCTTTTCAAAGTATGAATCTGTTATACAATACTTATTCTATTGTATACCTCTTGAGATTGTTATTCAATTTAAATACAATTTATTGTTGAACCTTGTTAGACTAGCGAACCCTTATTGATTCGACTAGTCTATAGTTGATGAACGTTCTAAATTTTAGAACCCTATTTAATTTATCCAAACCAAACTTCCTCTGGTGGGACTCTAATGTCAAATTGAGATGAACAACCCTGTAAAGGGATTACTTATGCGTTAGCGTTAAGATATTGTGCACAGTATGGTACTAAAGGCTGATCCCCCTAAGTACGAGAAGAAGAGTCCATAGTCTTATGACTGTTAAAGGTTTCAAGTATAACCCTTGATAACCTAGGACATAGTTCAAGGTCTTATGACCCTCAGATTTCATTTGATTCTTGTTATTCATTCTTGATTCAAAAGTTAAGCTTTATTTCAGAAGTCTTTGATTCACTCGCATGTTATTATATTGTTACTTTCATTATTATACTTGTGGGCAATCGTGCTCACTCTTACGTAATAATAACATTGCAGTTAAGAACGAAAGAACAGACGAACCTTCTACTAGCAAAGGCAAGGGCAAGATTAACAAGTGATGAAAACTTGTTGTTTATGTGATGTTGAATTTATGTGTTAAGACTTATGTTAATGTTGTTTAAGACTTATTATTTTTTTATGTTTTCGCACAGATGTTTAAGGTTAGTATAACCTAGGATTGTATTTATTATTCAGATGTTGTAACCCTATAAGGGGAGGATTTATTTCTATCTATTGCATAGTTTGCATTTATTATGGGTAGATTGATATATGATGTTTGTATAGTGAACACCAAATCATGTGGAAATGGAAGTACCCGAATTTGGGGGTGTCATAGGTTGGTATCAGAGCTGTAGGTTATGAACCTTAGGTGGGGGAACAACCTTAGGTAATAGCCTTATAGGAAGAATATAGTGAAGGATAACTCTTATCGAGTTCTAAGAGATGAATTTCTTAATTCATTGAAGATAATAAAAGACTCTATGTGCTTATGTGTTAAATTATGTGCTCACTAGTAAGACTTAGTAACTTAAACTTAAAACTATGTTGTTAGGATGTCAGATGCTGGAGGAGCTAGTCGAGTTGGGGAGGAGGAACCCCGAGTACCTATTGAGGAGGAGCCCCGAGACATTCATGTTGTCAGGGAGCAGTTGATACAGAGGGAGCCATCTCCGTTGATCACTGTTGTTGGTCAGGAGCATGAGCCTGAGACTGATCCAGAGGAGGATCCTGAGGAGGAAGAGGAAGAAGAGGAGTTCCCACCGAACTCCATTGATGCTGAGATGTACGATGAGCTATATGACCGTAACGTAGAGTTAAGTGACACTGTCAAGGATTTGACTGAGCGGACGATTATTCAACAGATTACCATCGAGCAGAAGGATAGGGAGATTGTGAATCTTCACACACATGTGGGAAACGTAGAGTGGGATTTGGTTCACGAGAAGGGTCAAACCGAGGAGAAGTCCGAAGAAATAGAGAAGTTAAAGAAGGAACTGAAGGAAACCTCAGAGAGGCTGATCATAGCAGAGGAGGGCTGGGTAAGAGAATCACGTCGTGCTGATCTTGCAGAAAGGGATTATCGTGTAAAGAAGGCTAAGCTTGGGGAGACATACTCTACACTTAATAATGCAATGGATGAAGCCCAGGATCAAGTTTTGAGGTACCCAATCCAGTTTGAAGGTCTACCATTGTACATGCTGGATCGCAGAATGATGTCTCGTATCATGGAAGAGGAACGTAGCAAGGCTATTCGGCTCCTTAATAGGTAGTGATAGTATTTGTTTAATTATGTGAAAAACTTATCTGGTTTTTCGATGTAAATTCAGACGTGTTTATGAACGAATGAATATTTTAATGTTTTAAATCCTGTAGATTTTTATCTCGGGATAGTTGATGTAAATAGCAGTGATGCTATCGTTTGATGTTAAAACTTTTGAGTTGAATAAATATATCAAGTTGTTTGAGATAAAGTGTTAAGTGATTATGTTAAATTATTGAGTTAAGCCTTAACTATTTAGAGAATTTAATAAAGATCTAATAAACGTATATTTTAACAGAAATATGTCGCCGAGAAGAAGACAAAATCGTCAACCAGCTCAGGAAGAGTCAACGAATAACAACAATAACGCCAACGTTAATCCCATCCAATAATTAGTGAACTTACTAGCTGGAGCAATGAATAATCAACCTCAAGCTCCACCGAATACTTCATTCAAAGATTTCAAGGCGGTGGGACCACCAGAGTTTAAAGGCTCCATGAACCCGATCGAAGCTCAGACTTGGGTTATGGAGATGGGAAGGTTTTTGAGGTCGAAAGAGTCAGAGAGGACCAGAAGACCGCTTTGGCAACGTTTATGCTGAAATCTGAAGCCAGTTTTTGGTGGCAAGCAAATAAGGTCCGTGGAGGAGAAGGTATGATTACCTGGGAGAGGTTCAAAGAGATGTTTTTCGAGATGTATTTCCCGACTACCTCGCAGAACCAATTGGAGGTTTAGTTTCTGGAATTGAAGCAGGGGAATATGTCTGTACCAGATTATGTAGCTAGATTCAACTAACTGGCAAGGTTCGCCACATATCAAGTGCACACGGACGAGAGAAAAGCAAGAAGGTTCGAACAAGGACTGAAGTCGTGGTTGTATAGTAAGGTGTCGATGTTTCAGTTGAAGACATTCGTCGGGGTACTAGAGAAAGCCATACTCGTTGAAGGTGGAAGCGATGCGGTAACCAAATATAATCAGAATCAGAAGAAGAAGAAGAAGAATAAAAGTGAAGGAAATAACAAGGCTAGTGGAAGTAATACATGAGGAGGTAATAATAATCAGAAGAGAAGGTGGTCTGGTAACACATCACCCGAAAACCAGCAAGGAGGTTAGAGGAAAAGGATTGAAGCATGTCCGACCTGCGGGAAAGCTCATTTGGGAGTGTGTATGAAGGGTAAACGTGTGTGCTACAATTGTGGTCAGGAAGGCCACATAGCACCTAACTGTCCTAACCCAAAGAAGGGTGCCTGCTTCACTTGTGGTTCAACGGATCATTTGGCAAGAAACTGTCCTAAGAAAGGATCTGGAGGGGCAGGATCAGGAGGAAACAGGGGAAATAGTAGTGGAAGCGCTCTGACCATCACATGACCAACCATAACCAATTGACCGACTACCAGGACTTTCAATATAACGGTGCAGGATGTAGTGCAGTCGCGGGATGTGGTGTCAGGTATCATTCCGATCAATAGAGTTAATGCTTACGTATTATTTGATTAGGGTGCTACTTGTTCATTTATATCTGATGACTTTGCTAAGAATTTAGAATTACCTAAGGATGAGTTAGAATACCCCATGAACATAAAAATCGCGAATAGAGAAATAATCCCTATTAAGTACGTGCATAAGAACTGTAGAGTGGATATTAAGGGTAATATCATGAACGTAGATCTTATCCCTATTCGACTTGGGGAATTTGACGTTATCTTGGGAATGGACTAGTTATTTAATTACGAAGCGGTAATTGATTGCCTAAAAAAACATATTAACCTTATGACTCCGCCAAAGGTTATGTTTTATGGTAGCAAGTCGCCTAGACAAGCGAGTTGTCTGACGATGATGCAGGCCAAGAAGTTGTTACGACAAGGATGTGTAGGATATTTAGCTTACATAGTCGACAGTCGTAAAGAGAATCCGAAAGTAGAGGAGATACTAGTAGTGAGAGACTTCACCGACGTATTTCCAGATGATTTGCCAGGATTTCCGCCAGATAGAGAGGTCGAATTTGTGATCGATTTGGCTCCAAGAATGACTCCAATATCGAAGGCACCGTACCGAATGGCATCGATAGAAATGAAAGAATTGATGGTACAACTACAAGAATTACTGGATAAGAAGTACATTCAACCGAGCGTATCGCCGTGGGGAGCGCTAATTTTATTTGTAAAGAAGAAGGATGGAACGATGCGGCTCTGCATTGATTACAGAGAACTGAATAAAGTCACGATTAAGAATAGATATCCATTACCGAGGATCGATGAACTGTTCAATTAATTGAAGGGAGCAAAATATTTTTCCAAGTAGATTTGAGGAGTGGTTATCACCAACTAAAGGTGAGACCAGAGGATGTGCCGAAGACAGTGTTCAGAACACGATATGGTCACTACGAATTTTTAGTAATGTCGTTTGGTTTAACGAATGCTCCTGCAGCATTTATGGGACTAATGAATGGTGTGTTCAAGCCGTTTTTGGACAAGTTCGTAGTGGTATTTCTAGATGATATTTTGGTATATTCAAAAACCAAGGAAGAACATGAAGAGCATTTGAGATTAACGTTGGAAGTGTTGAGAAAAGAGAAGTTGTATGCTATGTTTTTGAAATGCGAATTCTGGATCGAGCGGGTACAATTTCTTGGTCATGTGATCAATAAAGACGGAATTTCGGTAGATCCATCCAAAGTCGAAGCCGTGATTAACTGGGATCGGATTGGCAGGATATTACAGAAGATTCATTCAAGATTTTTCCAAGATCGCAACTCCGTTAACAAATTTGACTCGAAAAGCTGTGAAGTTTGTTTGGACGGAGAAGTGTGAGGAAAGCTTTCAAGAATTGAAGAAGAGGTTGAGTACAGCACCTGTGTTGTGTCTTCCGAATGATACATAAAATTTTGTTGTTTATAGTGATGTGTCGCATAAAGGACTTGGTTGTGTGCTAATGCAAAATGGCAGAGTCATTGCGTAAGCATCACGGTAATTGAATGACTACGAGAAGGGGTATCCGACCCATGATTTGGAGTTAGTTGTAGTGGTTTTTGCTTTGAAAATCTGGAGGCATTATCTCTACGGGGAAAAGTGTGAAATATATACAGACCACAAGAGTCTGAAATATATTTTTACACAGAAAGAATTGAATATGAGCCGAAGAAGGTGGTTGGAGTTAATTAAGGACTACGACTGTGAGATTTTATACCATCTGGGTAAGGCAAATGTCGTTACTGACGCCTTAAGTAGAAAGGGTCGGAAGAAGTTGATGATGTTGACCGCTCAGGAGGAGCTAATTTCAGAAATGGAGAAACTGGAGTTGGAAGTGAAGTATCCTATGAAAATTGATGAGAAGCTATTTCAGATGTAATCTGGTACAACCCTACTGGATAAAGTTAAGGAGGCTCAACTTCAGGACGATGAATGCAAAAAGGTAATAAGGAAGATATTTGAAGGAACCAAACTAAGATTTAAGATGGATAAGGAAGGAATACTGAGATTTGAGAGCAGAATTTGGGTACCGCCAGTACCAGAGATTAAGGAAGACATTTTGAGCGAGGCTCATAGCTCACGATATTCGATTCACCCTAGTAGTACCAAGATATATCAAGATCTTCGACAACACTTCCGGTGGCCGAATTTGAAATGTGATGTTACAGAATGTGTTGCCAAGTGTCTGACCTGTTAGAAAGTGAAAGCAGAACATCAGAGACCAAGTGGGTTGCTACAACCGTTAGAGATCCTAGAATGGAAATGGGAACATATTACAATGGACTTCGTGGTTGACCTTCCAACAACTCAGGAAGGCTACGACGCATTATGGGTTATCGTTGACCGACTGACGAAATCCGCACATTTCCTTCCAATCAAAATTAGATTCAACTTAGATCAGTTAGCAAGGTTATATGTGAAAGAGATTGTTTTGCAACACGGAGTTTCGGTGTCAATTTTTTTCGATAGGGATCCGCGCTTTACATCGAACTTCTGGAAACGTCTACAAGAATGCATGGTTACACAGCTGAGGATAAGTACGGCATATCACCCTCAAACAGATAGATAGAGCAAAAGAACGATTTAGACATTAGAAGATATGCTAAGAGCCTGTGTGATGGACTTTAAAGGAAATTGGGACGATCACCTACCACTTGTAGAGTTCGGCTACAACAACAGTTACCACGCTAGTATTGGCATGCTGCCTTACGAAGCGTTATACGGCAGAAAGTGCAGAACTCCACTATACTGGGATGAAGTGGGCGAAAGACAATTGTTAGGCCCAGAATTGGTACAGCAGACAGCAGAAATAGTCAAAGTGATCCGAACAAGACTAGTAGCAGCTCAAGATAGGCAGAAGAAATACGCCGATCCACATCATAAAAATATCGAGTTTGAATCGGGTAATTATGTGTTTTTGAAGGTCTCTCCCTGGAAAGGAAAGATCAGGTTTGGAAAGAAAGGAAAATTAAGCCCACGATTCATTGGACCATTTGAGGTACTGCGAAGAATCGGAGAAGTTGCGTATGAGGTAGCCTTACCTCCAGCACTTGAGAATGTCCACAACGTCTTCCATGTTTCTGTTTTACGACCCTACAAACCCGATTACAAGCATGTAATTGAATACGAACCCCTGCATTTTGAAAAAGACTTATCTTACGAATAAATTCCTGTTCAAATTGTCGATAGAAAAGAACAAGTTCTCAGAAATAAACTAATACCTTCTGTTAAGGTAATTTGGAGGAACCACAACGCTGAAGAAGCTATGTGGGAACTCGAAGAGAATATGATGAAGAATTATCCTCATTTATTTACTTAATTGCGTAAGCGATTTTGGGGACAGAATCTTTGTAAGGGGGGAGAATGTAACGGGGTCGAAATTATTGAGTCGTGATTCTGGGGATAGAATCCTTTTAAGGGGAGAAAGATGTGACAAATGAGATTTTGTAATTTAATTTTAAATATTTATTGAATTGAATAAATTTTTTTCGATGAATTAATTATTAGATTAAATAATTAATTGATAAAATTATGGTAGATTAATTTAATTATATGTGTTATATTTATTTAATTAATGTGAAGAATTTTTATTATTCAAGTATGTATTTATATGAGCTTATTGAATAAAAAGAAATAATTAATAAGCCTAATGTTATTTTAATTAATTTAATAATTAATTAAAGATCTAATAACTTGACATTATTAATAAATGAGAATTTAATTATTTGACTATGTGAATTAATGAGAAATTATTATATTTTATTTAAATTAAATTAAATAATATAATTGAATTGGTTGTGACTTGATTTAAACTATAGTATAAAAGTTTAATTAAATTAAGTGGGTGTAAGCCTTTTTAAGGCTAGCCAAACGTGGCATTAGTGGACGTTAGGAGCAGTTAACCCATGACTGGGTAACTGACCACCACCACGCCAGTTCTTATACGCATCAGGCGTATTATTTTGCTTTTCACGTACGCTAAGTTAATTAAAAGCTGAGAGCTCAGAGAGAATTCAGAGGAATTATGGGGGAAACTCTGTGATTGAAGAAGAATCTAAAAAGGGATTTCACTCTTATTCATCTGTAATAGGGTAATTTCTTCTTCCCCAAATCTCAAACTTCGTGGTTTAAGTTTTTGGCTTTCAAGTTCTGTTAAATTCATATAATTGGAAAGAGTAATAATTATTTATATATATGTGATAAGATGTTGTTATAATGTATTTTACTATGTATTAGATGGTTCCATATCATCAGTTTCATGAAAAATTATACAATATACGATTACAGAGTATGTTATATGGCCATATTGCCCTTACTCACAAAACTTAATATGTCAACCATATATTATCCCTAAATTTTACACTTGTATATAATTATGCATGTTAAAACGAAGTAAACAAAACTTGAATGGATGGATTTGGTGTTATAACGAATCCGTGGTATTGAATTTTATGATTTATGTTCAAAACCTTCAAGAACATCAAGAACAGTGAAAATAAATGTGTTAATTTTTGCAAATTATGTGTTTTAACATGTTAAAATCATGCTTGAAGGGTTAAGTAGGTACAAGATAGGTATCACGAATTGTCTCTAATAGACGAAAGGCAAACCGCGGCTATCTTCCATGGTCAGTTAAATCAACAAAGGATCGCCAGATCCTACAACAGAAAAGTCCGGCTACGGCAGTTTAAACCACATGACTTGGTTTTAAAGAAGATCATTGACAACCAAGATCAAGATAAGGGAAAATTTGCCCCTAACTGGAAAGGCCAGTTTATTGTCAAGGAGATATTGACAGGAGGCGCTCTCAGATTGTAGGAAATGGACGGCGATGAATTTCCACAACTCATCAACTTGGACACCGTGAAGCGGTACTATGTCTGATGTTACCATTAAGCAAACATCTTGGTATTGGATCCTCAGATCACCAGTCATTCTGGTTCTTTAACCCTTTACCATATACAACTCTTTTCCACCCTTTGCCCCTCAGGGAAACATACTTTTCAAGCAAGCAGCCTGGCTTCACTTCGCTCATACAACTTTGGTCATCCCACTAGGGTTTGAACCTTTCGCGCTTGTAGTTTGGCTACCCAAACATGGGATCAAACTCTTCACCCCTATAGTTTATCCTGAACTTAGGATTAAACTTTCTCTTCCCCGCAGTATGACCTGCACATGAGATCAAGCTTTTTAACTCGCCCTGAGGGGTGAACTATGCCGGCCTAATCTTCTTTTCAATTGGAGTACGTAGGCAACCATTTCATATGGCCCGGTTGCAATAAAACAAAAACAACAAAAACATTTCTACGCCCGTATCCTTACAAAAACAAAAACAACA
Organism: Panax notoginseng; assembly: GCA_016801055.1. Lineage (NCBI taxonomy): Eukaryota > Viridiplantae > Streptophyta > Magnoliopsida > Apiales > Araliaceae > Panax > Panax notoginseng. The sequence continues at coordinate 83,814,786 of CM029017.1, read as the reverse complement.
AAAACATTCCTACACCCTTTCTACCACATACAACATTGAACCTCTTACACCATGTTCGAACTACGCAGACCTGATCTCCTCTTCAATAGGAGTACGTAGGCAGCCATTTATGGTTCGGTCTCACCCCTACCTAAACACAGACACTTGTCAACGGTACTGGGATCATCCTTCAATCTACATTTCATTGGCTTCAGACCAAAGGAATGGAATTACCTGAACTCCTCACAAATAGGAGATTCGACGACCATCTAAGTTGCAGTTGTACCTTGAAGAGCAACACCAATCCATAAGAGATGGAATTAACTAGGCTCCTCCTAAATAGGGGTACTGGCGACCATCTGTGGTGCGGTCAATCTCAGAGAGGAAAGCCACACTCCTCTCTATATTTTCATACAGAAACCAGTCCCAAAACACCAACGATGGTAGGGATATAAACATATCAATGATCCATTCTGAACTGTCCAGAGATAACTCAATGTCCATCCATCAATGAGGAATTCAGAATACATCAAGATCACAAGCCCTGAAGACGCGGGCAAAGTATCAAACAAGTATCAAGGCATATTTAAAAGGGAAGTGACCAAAAATATATTTCCCTGCTATATATAATGTTGTTTGATATACACAATGTAAACTGTACATGACAAAATGGCTATGCTAGTCTGTGCAGGAAAATACAAGCCCATCTACAAATCGGTGTATATGCGAGCTATCAAGTCCAACATGGTATCCCTCTCGGAAGAAGGAGGTAAAGCTGTGGTCTCCTGTACAAGGGTATCCACATGACCTAACAGATCTACAGCCATCTGTATGGTGACTCTATGCTCATCAATGTATGCGCTCATCTCTACAATCATGCCAGTGGTAAGGGACCTTCTGATAGTGCAAAACTATCAACACCCAACAATGGGATATCAATGACGGGTGACTGCGATACAGGCCAATAAAGCCTGGCAGGAGGCAAGATCGGCATACAGATGTGGTGCTCCTAATATCACGCTCTCCTAAATAGAGCTCCTATCCTCCATCAGTAAAGAGAGGAACTCTACGAATAGAAATCACGTACTCGACGCCAGTCGGGTACCCATCCTCAAAACTGATGGCCAAGTGCTCCCCAGAATAGGGAATCCATGTAATAATGTCAGCTGTCAACAACTCCAGCTGTAGGCGACAATGAGTGAAACCCTCAGCTACAGGGACCTCCGCCAATATGGAATGATGCTATCGCCATCCTCGTGGATAGGTATCTAAACCTAACAGGCTCACCGGACGCAAGCATGGGAGCCTCTCATAGGCCGAAAATTGCCAACACAATAGCAAAACATCTACGGTTAGTAAACACTCTTAACCTATACATGGGAAATGACAAGAGAAATACTCACCAGTAGAAATGGGTAGAATCCTAACCAAGCCTCGGTCAAGCCCTGTTAGCGCATACGCATGCCCTGTAGGAAATAGGCAAAGGTGTAGGAACCCCAATCATACTCTCTAATACGGTCCACATGATGCGTGGCGCTGATCAAAGCGAATGACACCGTAGAGGAGTTATCTGCTATGAAGCAGCCTCTAATGATCATCAGGAACAATCACCGAAGAATGTGATCCCTGACTCTAACATCAGCTAGAATGGGCTCACTCAATAGTCCACTCATAGCATCTACGCTCAAAGGACCCGTACGCACAGTCCTACCCTTGAGCGCCCCGTCTAGAACTCCTAATAAGGATCTGACGGCAGTAGGGGTAATATCAGCCGTGCAAGGCACTGGTGCCCCTCCAAACTCCATACCTGTGATAAATCGCCAATCCATCTGCGTCATCATCACCCACAGTCCAGCAAATAGAGTGACTGAGTCTGGTGAAACCAATGCTCAGACAATGCCCTGAGGTAACCCCAAGGACAACGGTGGGGAAGGATGGAAAAGAATGCTCCCAAGCCCCAATCATGCATAATCGCTCTATAGTCAGGATGAAGAGCCTGGTACATGGAGTGAATGCTAAACTAGTTCCCTTGAGGTTGCGTAAAGCCGGGAACCTACATGAAATATAGATCAACATCAGAACCCTTTGATCCTCATCAATAGGAAAGAATGAAGATTAAGATCTAACGTCATACCTCGTTGGCATGCAAATACATCGAGGGATGTCAACTCAAGTCACCCAGAAGCTCTGGGTTTGCCACCTGACTACTCGGGAGGTCCCTACGGGGAACATATGCAGCAGGAGCGGGATCCGCAACTGAAACATCCTCCTCCTCGTCCTCAACGTCTGGCATATCAACCTGGACTAGACGTATCACTGCCTCCACCATCCTGCGAGGCTGCCTAACAAAACGGGGTTGAGGCACTTTAGAAGCCCTCCTCCGTACACCAGAAGTGGTCTTGTGGGAACTATTCGCCTGATTCGGATCCATAATATCTGGACAAAAGTCTCCAAATCACCTCAGAAAGGGTGTGGTATTTTCTAACCTGGAGCTTTTCAAAATGCATTTTATGACTACATGCATGCATGCATTACTTTAACATACGTCTACAGTAGAGTTAAAAATGCATGACTACCCAATGCCTACATTTTGGAAAATTTTGCCATAGTCCCCTTTGTAAATAGGACTATCCATATGCACATAGGCATGACTAGGTGGCCATTCAATAGCACACATGCCCACAGTCATATACATAATATATGCATTAAAAATCAAAGTCATCAATCCATAGGGTTAACCTCAATACTAGGATTACTTTGTATTTTTCACCTTTGCTCATTTGTCCTTAAATAGGATAAGAAATAGCAGAAAAAGGTGCAAATTTGATTGTCTCAAAAGTCAAATTATTTCACATCATTATGTTCAGCATGGTTTAATATTAACATTTACTATGTTGAATATTTTTTATCAAGTCATTTGAGCATACATAATCACTACTATGTGTTTTGATGCATTTAATGTGATAAGTCATTTTCCAATGGAGAAAAACTGGAAAAGAATACATGCATACGTTACCAGGACATTGTAGAAAACTTGTACGTTGGTAGAATTTGCAGAAACTCACCCAAACTCAGCAGATCTGAAGTAAAGCTCTCGAATTTCCTTTGCGGCGCAACTTGAAATGACTAGAGAAAGCAAACTGCAGCATTAATAGCCATCTACGGCTGGCCGCAGGTCCATCTGCGGCTGCAGCAGGTGTACCTGCGGCACCCTTACATGGGTCCCACCCATCTAGCTTGGTCCAGTTCGAGTTGTAAAGGAGTTCTCACATATTGAAAAGGTCAAATCAGGAATTAAAATGCTACACGATTGAGCAGAATAGCTTACAATCCTGGTCTTCGCAGATTGAACCGTGGGTCTGCACATCACTTATTGGTATTCGCCCAAGCACAGGGTACACTATGCCAATGATCTCAAACATTACAAGTCACTCGACAATACCTTATGCAGGTCCAATGCCGCCAATTCAAAGTCGTCACCCTAATCTGTAGAACAAACCCCGGCGGGAGTCACAACGCATTCTAAGAAACAAACCCCGGTGGGGGTCACAATGCAATCTAAGGAACAAACCCCGGCGGGGGTCACAACGCATTCTAAAGTACTAATCCCCAATGGGGGCATCACACATTCTAAAGTTTACAACCCTGGCGGGGGCATCATACATTCTCACAAAGAATCCCCGCCTGGGGCTACAACCCGTGTCATCCGTTGATACACACGTTAATGAAGGTCAAGCAACCTTGACAGTCTGCCCAACAGGGTGTTTTGCCGTTGATTCACACGTCAGCGAAGGTCAAGCAACCTTGACAGTCTGCCCAATAGGGTATTTTGTCGTTGATTCACACGTCAGCGAAGGTCAAGCAACCTTGACAGTTTGCCCAACAGGGTGATTTTCGTTGATTCACACGTCAGTGAAGGTCAAGCAGCCTTGACAGTTTACCCAATAGGGTGTTTTGCCATTGATTCACACGTCTGTGAAGTACATGTCAACGAAGGTCGGGCAGCCGTAACAGCCTATAATGTTGGCAGTAAATCCAATAGAACATTGACATATCCTGACGATACAAATCAAGAAAGGTCAACATCATCAAGGAGGATTGATGATGGAATATGTTATACACATCCTCAAACAGACAAAGTTTTATCCCCACAGATCTCTTACACATAAGAGGCACCTCTTTAAAATTAAGTCTGTATCAATGATTAAGGACTTTGGTGATAGCCCCAACGTCAACATCCTAAAAGATTTGGATCACACGTCCAATCTGGTCAACAGAGACATCGTTAATCATCCCCAGTGTGTTGGGCAAAAACCCCTCACACATGCATCATACATCTGCATCATGTTGCTACACATGTCAGCATGTTTATCTTGTTTCATTTCAAGTGTTTAGGATTCTTTATCCTATCCATGCATTGAATTGCATGAATATGATAAAGAGGGGCATCTGTAGACACTCAAAATTTTTTGCACCTGTTACTAACATTGCAGGAGGGCAGATTCGTCTTTCAGAGATAACCCTAGAAGACATCTCACATCCATTCTGGATACTACTGGAAACTCAGCCTCAACCCCGGAACACACACCGGGAGTAACAGTTCCAACCTCGGAGATAACCCCGAGGCATGCAGTTCTAATACCGAAAATTCCACTGGAGAAGACCGATTCATCTCGAAGATAACCCTGAGATATTCAGTCTCAGTCCCAACATTGGGAGTAATAGTACCAACCTTGGTGATAACCCCAAGGAAGGTAGTTGCAGTTCCGGAGATAACCCCGAAAATGCTTATTTCAAATGCATGTGATCAGCTTCAATCTCGGTGCTCACACCGAGGCACTCAGTCCACGACCCGGACATAACCCCGGGAAGACAGGCATACCTCAAAGATAACACTGAGGACCTTCAACACTTGCAGTAGTCCAATCTCAGTGATAACTCTGAGCAACGTCTGCTTTATCAGCCCAAACCGGAGATAACTCAGGTGAGGAGCATAGTCATCATCTTGCCACCTTGACGCCACGTCGTACCATCTCAACATTCCATACATACATTTCTACACAACAATATCCCATAAGAACCGAGGAAAACCAATCCCGAGTGACTATTACGTAGGGTAACGAATAGAATTTGAAGCTTGAAGACCGGAGGGCATCGTCCCATTTTCTTGACTTCGTAGAACCTCTAATCCCATGTCATTGCATAACTGTCAACAACGGCTGTAAGACCCCAACTTATTAATGAATAAAATCAAATTTTCTCTAAATATTATTGTGAATAATAAGGGGTTAATTTGATTTAATACTTTGGTTATGGGTGAAATGTGCAAATTTTGCAAAATAAGCAAGTGGTTATAAAATATTCATTTTGTCGGGGAATATTCGTTTGGTCGTGGAATATTCTTGCTGTCGGGGAATATTCGTACGACGGCGCAGCCTTGTGTGGGCCCCATAACAGAAAGCGATTGTATGAAGAAAACGACAAGTATAAGTTGTTTATAAATAACGGCGTAGTTGTTACCGTTAATACTGTTGGAATACCCGGTGGTTAAAATATAGTAGCACACGGTATTGCACCAATTATTGATTCTTACGTAAGAAGGCACTACTCAATAATTGTTACAGTAGTTACTGTTCAATATTTTATTTTATTGATTCAATAATAGTTGCGTTGATATTTTATATTATTGTTGTTTCAATAATTATTGCTGCACAGTATTTTCCATTTTCAGATCAATAATTCATATTATTTGAATAATATTATTAGATAACATTATTGGCAATGTCTAGAAAGTTCTGTCTAAGAAGAGGTTTGGTCATCTAATTGCGCGCTAGTAAGGAGAAATCCTTATTGGAAAGCCCCCTCTTTCCTGGGAACGGCCTGGTTGTCATAAATGTGATTCTGTAAAATTATTTGTGAATAATTAATTATTGATTCATATGATAAGGAAATATTTATTTTATGTGGATATAAATGAGGGATATAGTTTTGTGGTTAAAAATGAAGGAGTTAATGTTGAGGTTTTTATCAGTATTTTTGTCGGAATGGAGGTATTAAAAATCAGAGTTTTTGAGATATTTTGCGGGGGTTATAATTTTTAATCCGACCGTTGGATTGTGATAATTTTTGGATATGTTATACATATATAAGTTGAGTATATGTCCACAAATTTTGAACCGTTAAAAATGAACGTATGATTTATTATGAATTTTACAAGATGACTGGTTCAGAAATTGTTGAATTTTCGGAGTTTATCATTTTGATGAAAAATTCTAGAATTGGTGGGTCACACTCTTGGTTGGTGAAGAAATGTGCTGAGATTTTTATTCAAATTTGGTGGGTGAGAATAGTAGCAGGTAAAGCCATCAGGTTGCAGGTTAAGTCTGCTTCGGCGTGCTAACATTTTCCTATAAATAGAGGGCTAAGTTAGAATTAAAAATCACACCAGAAACAAGTTTTCTCTCTCTCTCTCTCTAGATTATTGAGTGTATTTTGTGAGAATTTAGATACTTTGAGAGTTTTTATTTATCAGAGCAAGTTTCTTTCAGCCTTATACCGGTATTCCGACCAGAAGTACTGATATCTTGAGGTAAGGGATATTATTTTCTTCTTAAATGATATTATTTTCTTCAATATCATTATGTTGAAATATTGATATGAGTTTTTTATCAAATTTGAAACTTTTTGTGTCGGGATTACTATTCACGTATACGGCACTATTCAAGTATACGGCACTATTCACGAATACGGCACTATTCACCGAAAAATAAAATTTTCCCTTTTTGTCCAAGATGTCTATTATGGTTAATATCTTTGATTGTATCCATGTTTTGATCTTTATTTTTGAATTCTGCTGCACAATTGATTATTATGAAGTATTATTGATCTTGGATAAACTGTTATACGAATCCCTAATATTTGTCCTTCTGTCTCACTGGATTCGTTTCCTTTAAAATATTTTTGATCATCCTCAGTCCTAAATTATGATACTACTGAATATCTTTGGCCTATAGTGCAAAGATGAATGATTAACTGATAAATATCTTTGGCCCGTAGTGCAAAGATGAACAGGTGTTGAGATGAACATGACCGACTGGTGATACAAATGAATATCTTTGGCATGTAGTGCAAAGATAAATATTTGGTTAAAGATGATTATTAATCGATGTTACAGGGATAAAATATTGATGATAGACTTTTAAATCTTAGAAGATAGTAGAATTCTTTCTCTACTTGACTCTTTCTAATGGTTTGTTGTTTCCGCTGCAATTGTTGATCTAAAACTTGTTGTCGATTATATTCTATCAGATTTTTCCCTGTTGAAGACTAACGATAATTTGTTGTATATTATCTTAGTCATAATATTCTTTACTGGGCTAGTTGAGCTCACCCTTTTCCTTTTTGTTCCATTTTTCTTCTCAGGAGATGAGAACATAGCAGGATCTAGTCGGGGTATGGAGTGATGGTTCTAGAAAAATGTTTTAGCAGTCCTCACTATTTCTGTAAAATAGTGTTTGAATAATTGTAATGAGAATTTATTTGAGTGTGGATATTGTCCAGAAGATAATATTTGTATTTAAACTCACAGTATGTGTTGTTGTATTTTGCACGACAATTGTATTATTGAAGTTGTAGTTTGCTTTCTGTACCATGTATTTGGCGACTCAGAATGGGTGTTGTATACCTATTTTGGGGGCGTCACAGTTGGTATCAGAGCTTAGGGATATGATCACTGGCTGAGATGTGAGACAAGAACTAGGAGGGGAGAGACGGGGAATTTCTTCGCTAGTATGACCTGACTAAGTTTATTTGGTGTTTATTTGGTCGGTCAGAGTATAGGGATAATATATGACATGACTATTAACCCTTGTTTTATGGCAGTATTTAAGAATGGCAGCTGAGAACGTTAATAATGGAGTAAATCAAACCGTGGAGACACCTTTGATCGCCACCCAGGGGAACGTGCAACAGGAAGGCAATATTCCTCCTATAAACAATGTTACCGAGCAAACGATGAATGATGGAATATTTAGGAGCTTTTTGCAGTTCATGCAAAATCAGACGAGGGAGACTCGCGTGCAGAATACGGGTGGAAATGATAACAACGCGCGGTTTGTCACAGCAAAGCAGTTCAAAGAATTGGGACCATCAGAATTTAAGGGAAAGCCGGATCCGATCATGGCGGAAACGTGGGTCAAGCAAATTACCAAGATATTCGATGTCTTGGGATGCACGGAGGAACAGAAGGTTCCATTCGCCACTTTTATGTTCCGCGGTGAGGCAGACTACTGGTGGAAGTCTGTGAAGCGTACCCAGCCTAACGCACTCAACATGTCCTGGGAAACATTTCAAAAAATGTTCAATGACAAGTACTTTCCTAAAAGTATTCGTCATATGAAGGAGGTGGAGTTTATCAGACTGGAACAAAACAACATGACGGTGTCTCAGTACGAGGCGAAGTTTGCAGAGTTATCCAGGTTTGCACCTCATTTGGTCGAAAATGAGGAACGAATGACAAGGATGTTTCTGAGAGGTCTAAAACCCGAGATTCGGCAATATCTTATCTCTCATAAATTTTCTTTATATTCAAATGTCGTAAACAAGGCTCAATTATTAGAGCGAGATAATGAGTATGTGCAACCGAGGGACCACAACCAGGGTCATACCGGTGGCGGCAGTCATCGAAGCAATAAAAACCAGTTTGGAGAAAAATATTCGGACAAAAGCGGTAACCACTCTGGTGGTAATCGTGGTCGTGATAATAGAAGGAGCGAGTCGGGAGGAGATTTCAAGAAGAGAAGGTACAATAATGATAACGTGAAGACGTCAGCACAAACATCAACTGTTTCTAGGGGACGAGAACGACCACCAGTCGTATGTTACAAATGTGGGAAAGAGGGACATATCAACCCAAACTGCCCACAACAATCCAAGGTATGTTATAACTGTGGAAAGAAGGGTCATATAGCTCGAGAGTGTTCTGTAGCAAAACCAAGTTCAGCGGGGATGGTGACTCCAAAAGTTGTCCCAGACAAGTCGAAATCAGCGGTTCCTGGAAGGGCGTTTGTCGTGACTGGCCAAAATGCGAGAAACCCGAACGAGGTGATCACGGGTAAGCTAATCTTGAATTCTTGGGAAGTTTATACTTTACTAGATACCGGTTCTACCCATTCTTTTATCTCTCCTGCTTGTGCTCAACGTTTAAACTTGACTCCGGAGAAATTGGACTTTAACTTATCTGTTGAAACTCCATTGGGTGAAACCTTCGTTACATCTACAGTTTATAAATCTTGCATGATCCAAGTTGGCACTATCACATTACCTGTTGATCTTATCTCTTTAAAGATACTTGCTTTTGATGTGATTTTAGGAATTGATTGGTTAACCACTCATCATGCTAAAATTGATTGTTTTCGTAAGGTTGTTAGTTTTCATATTCCTAACCAACCTGTCATACGAATTCAAACTACTAAACCACTAAAATCAGTCACTGTCATATCAAGCCACAAAGCTATTCGTTTATTGAAAAATGGATGTCAAGCCTTCTTAGCCCATGTTATGGATTTGAATAAAGACAGGTCAGATTTGAATAATATTTCTATTGTTAGAGAATTTCCCGATGTATTTCCTGAAGAACTTCCTGGTCTACCCCCAGAACGTGAAGTTGAATTCTTTATTGACCTTGAACCCGGTATAAAGCCCATTTCTAAAACTCTATATCGAATGGCTCCTATTGAACTTCAGGAGTTAAAAGTCCAAGGAGTTGTTGGACATCGGTTTTATTCGTCCTAGTACGTCTCCTTGGGGTGCTCTTATTTTATTCGTAAAGAAGAAAGATGGGAGTATGCGACTTTGTATCGACTATCGAGAATTGAATCATGTCACTATCAAGAATAGGTATCCGCTACCTCGCATTGATGACCTATTTGACCAGTTGCAAGGAGCACAATTCTTTTCAAAGATCGATCTTCGTTCTGGATATCATCAGCTGAAGATTAAAACTAAGGATATTCCAAAAACTGCCTTCAGAACTCGATACGGGCATTATGAATTCTTAGTCATGTCTTTTGGATTGACTAATGCTCCTGCTGCCTTCATGGATATGATGAACCGTGTATTCAAAGAATATTTAGATCAGTTCGTCGTTGTCTTTATTGATGACATCCTCATCTATTCCAAAAGCCATGAAGATCATGAGCGCCATTTGAAGCTGGTACTACAAAGGCTTCGTGAAAAAGCTATATGCCAAATTGAAAAAATGAGAGTTTTGGCTTGAGGAAGTAGCATTCCTTGGGCACGTGGTGTCAAAACATGGAGTATCTATTGACCCGGCAAAGATTGAAGCCATACAAAGTTGGGAGCAACCGAAGTCGGTAACCGAAGTACGTAGCTTTTTGGGCTTAGCTGGTTATTATCGGAGATTTGTGGAAGGATTTTCTCGAATCGCTACTCCGTTAACTCAGCTAACTCGGAAAGATACAAAATTCGTATGGAGTGAGGAATGTGATAAGAGTTTTCAAGAACTCAAGAGGAGACTCATTTCGGCACCTGTTCTGACAATACCATCTGGTTCGGATGGATTTGTTATCTACAGCGATGCTTCAGGCAAAGGGTTAGGATGTGTTCTCATGCAACATGGGAAAGTCATAGCCTATGCCTCGCGACAACTCAAAGAATATGAGAGGAATTATCCTACTCATGATTGGAGTTGGCAGCAGTCGTTTTCGCGTTGAAGATTTGGAGACACTACCAGTATGGGGAGAAAGTGGAGATCTATACGGATCATAAAAGCCTCAAATATTTCTTCACCCAAAGGGAACTCAACATGCGGCAACGACGTTGGCTTGAGCTATTGAAAGATTACGATCATACCATCCAATATCATCCTGGAAAAGCGAACGTAGTAGCTGACGCATTGAGTAGAAGATCATACACGGGTACGAGTGCAATGTTGTTAACACAAAGGCCCATTTTGTATGACTTGCAAAGGATGGAGATAGAGATGAAGGCTCCAAGTACCCACATGATAATATCAAATATACGAGTAGAACCGACTTTAATCGATAAAGTTAAAGCTGCTCAAGCTACGGACATAGAGCTGATGCGTATAAAGAACAAAGTGCAAGAAGGTACTATTCCAGAAGCAAGAATCGATGAAGAAGGAATACTTCGAGTTAACTCCAGACTTTGTGTTCCTAATGATTTTGACTTGAAGCATAGAATAATGATGGAGGCACACAACACACCGTTTGCAATCCATCCTGGGAGTACCAAAATGTATCACGATCTTCGACATACATTTTGGTGGAGTAATATGAAAAGAGAGATCGCGGAGTTTATCTCGAGATGTTTAACTTGTCAACGTGTAAAAGCGGAGCATCAAGTACCAAAGGGTCCATTGCAACCACTTGAGATTCCGAAATAGAAGTGGGAACACATTACTATGGATTTTGTTACGGGTCTTCCCAAGGTTTCTCAAGGCATAGATGCGATTTGGGTTATTATTGATAGATTAACCAAGTCCGCTCATTTCTTGCCGATACGTGAGACTTATTCCCTTGAACGTCTTGCTAGTATGTACGTGAATGAGATTGTGAGATTGCATGGCATGCTAGTATCCATAGTTTCGGATCATGACCCAAGATTCACTTCACGATTTTGGGTTAGCTTGCAGAAAGCTATGGGCACAGATTTACGATTCAGTTCGGCATACCATTCTCAAACGGACGGACAATCATAGAGGACTATTCAAACTCTTGAAGATCTATTAAGACTTTGTGTCCTAGATCTCAAAGGGAGTTGGGATAAGTACCTACCATTGGTAGAATTCTCCTACAACAACAGTTATCAGGCGAGCATAGGTGTGGCTCCATTCGAGGCGTCGTATGGAAGAAAATGTCGTTCTCCAGTATGCTGGGACGAGGTGGGTGAAGCAACATTGTTGGGACCAGAGTTGGTACGCATTACTACAGAGAAGATCCAAACGATTCGATAACGTATACAAACGGCACAGGTTCGACAAAAGAGTTATGCGGATCTTCATCGGAAGGACGTGGAATTTAATATTGGGGATCATGTATTGTTACGTGTTGCACCATGGAAGGGAGTTACAAGATTTGGAAAGAGAGGAAAGCTCAATCCAAGATTTATTGGTCCATTTGAGATTCTTGAGTGAATAGGAAATGTGGCATATAGACTCGCATTACCTCCAAGCATGTCTCGTGTTCATAATGTTTTTCACATATCTATGCTTCGTAAATATGTTAAAGATCCGAACCACATTATTAAGTTAGAACCAGACGAGATAGCTGAAGATTTAACGTACGATGAGGTACTTGTTAAGATCTTGGATAGGAAAGAGCATGTCCTACGCACGAAGGTTATACCACAAGTTAAGGTTTTGTGGAGAAACCATGCTATTGAAGAAATGACCTGGGAGTTGGAATCAGAAATGAAAACGAGGTATCCTCACCTTTTTGAAACATCAGGTACGTACGTCAATTTCGAGGACGAAATTTCATAAGGAGGGGAGGTTGTTAGACCCCAACTTATTAATGAATAAAATTAAATTTTCTCTAAATATTATTGTGAATAATAAGGGGTTAATTTGATATAATACTTTGGTTATGGGTGAAATGTGTAAATTTTGTAAAATAAGCAAGTGGTTATAAAATATTTATTTTGTCGGGGAATATTCGTTTGGTCGTGGAATATTCTTGCTGTCGGGGAATATTCGTACGACGGCGCAGCCTTGTGTGGGCCCCATAACGGAAAGCGATTGGATGAAGAAAATGACAAGTATAAGTTGTTTATAAATAACGGCGTAGTTGTTACCGTTAATACTGTTGGAATACCCGGTGGTTAAAATACAGTAGCACACGGTATTGCACCAATTATTGATTCTTACGTAAGAAGGCACTACTCAATAATTGTTACAGTAGTTACTGTTCAATATTTTATTTTATTGATTCAATAATTGTTGCGTTGATATTTTATATTATTGTTGTTTCAATAATTATTGCTGCACAGTATTTTCCATTTTCAGATCAATAATTCATATTATTTGAATAATATTATTAGATAACATTATTGGCAATGTCTAGAAAGTTCTGTCTAAGGAGAGGTTTGGTAATCTAATTGCGCGCTAGTAAGGAGAAATCCTTATTGGAAAGCCCCCTCTTTCCTGGGAACGGCCTGGTTGTCATAAATGTGATTCTGTAATATTATTTGTGAATAATTAATTATTGATTCATATGATAAGGAAATATTTATTTTATGTGGATATAAATGAGGGATATATTTTTGTGGTTAAAAATGAAGGAGTTAATGTTGAGGTTTTTATCAGTATTTTTGTCGGAATGGAGGTATTAAAAATCAGGGTTTTTGAGATATTTTGCGGGGGTTATAATTTTTAATCCGACCGTTGGATCGTGATAATTTTTGGATATGTTATACATATATAAGTTGAGTATATGTCCACAAATTTTGAACCGTTAAAAATGAACGTATGATTTATTATGAATTTTACAAGATGACTGGTTCAGAAATTATTGAATTTTCGGAGTTTATCATTTTGATGAAAAATTCTAGAATTGGTGGGCCACACTCTTGGTTGGTGAAGAAATGTGCTGAGATTTTTATTTAAATTTGGTGGGTGGGAATAGTAGTAGGCAAAGCCATCAGGTTGCAGGTTAAGTCTGCTTCGGCGTGCTAACATTTTCCTATAAATAGAGGGCTAAGTTAGAATTGAAAATCACACCAGAAACAAGTTTTCTCTCTTTCTCTCTCTAGATTATTGAGTGTATTTTGTTAGTATTTAGATACTTTGAGAGTTTTTATTCATCAGAGCAAGTTTCTTTCAGCCTTATACCGGTATTCTGACCAGAAGTACTGATATCTTGAGATAAGGGATATTATTTTCTTCTTAAATGATATTATTTTCTTCAATATCATTATGTTGAAATATTGATATGAGTTTTTTAATCAAATTTAAAACTTTTTGTGTCGGGATTACTATTCACGTATACGGCACTATTCAAGTATACGGCACTATTCACGAATACGGCACTATTCACCGAAAAATAAAATTTTCCCTTTTTGTCCAAGATGTCTATTATGGTTAATATCTTTGATTGTATCCATGTTTTGATCTTTATTTTTGAATTCTGCTGCACAATTGATTATTATGAAGTATTATTGATCTTGGATAAACTGTTATACGAATCCCTAATATTTGTCCTTCTGTCTCACTGGATTCGTTTCCTTTAAAATATTTTTGATCATCCTCAGTCCTAAATTATGATACTACTGAATATCTTTGGCCTATAGTGCAAAGATGAATGATTAACTGATAAATATCTTTGGCCCGTAGTGCAAAGATGAACAGGTGTTGAGATGAACATGACCGACTGGTGATACAAATGAATATCTTTGGCATGTAGTGCAAAGATAAATATTTGGTTAAAGATAATTATTAATCGATGTTACAGGGATAAAATATTGATGATAGACTTTTAATTCTTAGAAGATAGTAGAATTCTTTCTCTACTTGACTCTTTCTAATGGTTTGTTGTTTCCGCTGCAATTGTTGATCTAAAACTTGTTGTCGATTATATTCTATCAGATTTTTCCCTGTTGAAGACTAACGATAATTTGTTGTATATTATCTTAGTCATAATATTCTTTACTGGGCTAGTTGAGCTCACCCTTTTCCTTTTTGTTCCATTTTTCTTCTCAGGAGGTGAGAACATAGCAGGATCTAGTCGGAGTATGGAGTGATGGTTCTAGAAAAATATTTTAGCAGTCCTCACTATTTTTTGTAAAATAGTGTTTGAATAATTGTAATGAGAATTTATTTGAGTGTGGATATTGTCCAGAAGACAATATTTATATTTAAACTCACAGTATGTGTTGTCGTATTTTGCACGACAATTGTATTATTGAAGTTGTAGTTTGCTTTCTGTACCATGTATTTGGCGACTCAGAATGGGTGTTGTATACCTATTTTGGGGGCGTCACAACGACGGTCCGAAATAGGTCCAATATACCTTTATCGGATGCCCAGATTACAATTCTAAAAGTTCGAGCGGACATCATATTGTATTTATGCACGTACTTCGAGACGATGGGACCTGCGAAGCCCGGGGCAACCCGGGCAACCGCATGTATACCTGCGGCTCCCCCCTCTATAAATAGAGGGCTTGGGATGGCCATTTTGTAAAAGAAAAAGGCGAGGAAGCCCTGTCAAATTTTCTCCGTACTCACCCTACATTAAGTACTTTCTCATTTTAAACACTTGTGAGCTCACATATAGCCACTTTTGTATGGGCGGGAGCCGAGTGTTCATCCACTTTAAAGATATAAAAGTCTTCTTTGGCAGCCCACTGTAAGCCTTCTCACACACTTTAGAGCATTTCTCTTCATCGTTGCACACACCCTTCTTCACGTTGAGAGTCGTGTTGCGTGTGTTTGGCCGGACTTCGGTCCGCGGTTTTATTTCAGTTTGTATATACAGACATATATATATATATATATATATATATATATATATATATATATATATATATATATATATGGACTAACATTATCGAGTTATGCCTCCATTGAACCTAGACTTCGGTCTGGAGCGTTTATTTGCTTTTGTATATATATTTATATATATATGAACTGTTTGTCAAACTCTGTTCGATGAGCTTAGACTTATGTCTGGAGCGTTACTGTTTTAATATATATATACTTATATATATATTAATTGTTGTCGGACTTTGTTCGATGAGCCTGAATTTTACATCCGGAGCGTTTATTGTTTTAGTATATATATATTTATTCTATATATATTAACTGTGGTCGAACTTTGTTCGATGAGCCTGGATTTTATATCCGGTGCGTTTACCGCTTATATATATATATATATATATATATATATATATATATATATATATATATAGGAAATGATCCATAGTAAGTATTTGCTATGGATAAAATTTGGACAAATACCATCATAACCGTTCATTCCATAAATGAAGGACGCAGATTAAAAATGGTATACTGATGTCCGCTACTTCGTCTAGCGGACGTATAAACATTAATGATCTGTCATAATTGCCCTTAAGAGTCTCCACCTGTTTCAGAAATCGCACCATCAGCTAGCGGACTTCTTCTCCTAAACGCGAATCCCAAATAGCTCTGTAATCCCAATAGTACTTCTGTAATCCCAAATAGTGAATAAGTTCAGAAATCGCCGCTAGCGGACTTCTTCTTCTCCTACACGCGAATCCCAAATAGCTCTGTAATGCCAATAGTACTGCTGTAATCCCAAATAGTGAATAAGTTCAGAAATCGCAGCAGATCTGTAATCCCAAATAGTGAATAAGTTTAGAAATCGCAGTAGATCTTTAATCCCAAATATCGAATCGAGAAACCCTCACGCTGCGATAGTACGATTCCTCTGTGAAACCTCCTGTTAGTTCGATTGCCTAAACCAGCTGTGATTTCATCCTCAGTCAAACCCTCATGCTGCGATAGTTGAACGATTCATGTGTGATAGCTCTGTGCAATTTCGATCGATTTCTTCTGAGCCCTGGTCAAAACTTGCTGCGATTTCGAGCTATTCCTTTGTCAAATCGTTAAAACCCGAAGTGCGATTGATAAGGTATTTTTGCTTTTGAAGATGCAAGTGCATTGACACTTTGGTGATTTCGAGCTATTCCTCATGTTACATACTGATATAGCCACTTCTTTATGATAGATGTAAGCATCATTGTCTACATATTTTCCTCTTTAGCCATTGGCATAGAAGTATTTTGTACCAAGCTTGAGATTGTTTGATTGCAGCTTTTAATTTTTTATTTATTTATGAAAAATAAATAAGGTTGTAATGTTGGTGGTTTTCAAGTCTCCAAGATGCTAGGTTATTAACTCCTTGCACCAGAAATTACTCATGGTTTCACCTATCAAATAGTTTGATTTCCACTTGAATGTTAAATTAATAGAGTCTAATGTGAACTTACCTACCATCTGTCCAGAAAGAAACATGCTATATTGGTACTTGAATTAGTTCATGTTATTGGGAGTTTTTTTTTTATGTCTGCAACAAATTTTAGGAATGAATCCCAGCATTCAACATGTGTTTAAATAACACTGCTTTCCATTGTGCTTTATATATGTTCATTAAGTTTTCCCCAATTTATATTTTTCATTTTATTTTTAACTCAGTTGTTTTTAATCAAGTGAAACCTTATTTTAGTGTACCAAGAAGTGGTGAGTTTCCCTGCGACTTCAGTTTCGTTCTTGTTGATGGGAAGGTTAGGACTGATAAGACATATCCAGCTGGCTTCATGGGTATGCACAGTTCTTTTATCATATTATGATTCTTGGATTATATTCCCCTCAAAATGAACTTGTATGAGCACAACAGATATAACAGTAATCTACTGAATTATTTCGGATGTGGTTTGGTCCAGGGGAGTTGGTTTAAATTCACTTTCTACTGTTAAGTATCTCTGGCAATCAGTTTATCCTTAAATTAATGCTCTCTTATACTGCAGATTTTTTAAGGGACTGTTTTCTAATAAACAAAGGTTTCGCTTATTTTTAAGCATTGAGATATGATTATCACTTGTTTGTTTCTACACTTGTTTTTTCTGTTTGATTATCACATGCTCTCTTTTCTGCTTGGTTTTTCTCTATTCGTTGATTTCTTTATTTGCCAACTTTACAGGCTTTCATGTTAAAGAGAGCAGCAGAGGAACCTCTTGGTCATGCCGCTGCAACAATTGCTGATGTGCTTGAGAATGCTGAAACAAATCATGTGATTACTGCATCGCAGATGTGAGCTCTGTTTCAAGAAATGACACTGAAGCTGTTCTAGAGGTTTTCTTATATGGATGTCAATGCTTGGTAGTGAGTTTAGTTGATTAACAAAATATACATAGAATTAATGTGGCACAGCTGTATCTGTGCAGATAGCTACGCAACCGATTTTCTTTTGTTATTTTTTTATTCACTTTTTTGGGGCGAAGAGGAATCTTGACTGTTAATTGCTAGTATGTTTTTAAAGAAACAGGTCATATATATAATCTTCTCAGGCATTTGGATAAGCATTTCCTGATAAATATGTATTCTTTCATCTGGTGGACAATTTTTTTTGTCATTAAAGTACACTAAATCTAGACTGATAAGACATAAACAGTAGGTGAACTCTAATACATATTGCGTCTATTATGCCGGATGACCTCATAATAGATATGGATTGCATATACACCCAACAGTATACATCCGGCGGTTTATTCCTTCTGTGATATGGATTGCATATACACCCGACCCAACAGTATACATCCGGCGGTTTATTCCTTCTGTGATATGGATTGCATATACACCCAACAGTATACATCCGCCCAACTAACTGTTGGTTTATTGACTTGGGATTGCATATACACCCAACATTATACATCCGCCCAACTAACTGTTGGTTTAACACTGTTGGCTGGCAAATACATTCGCTTGGGGGCAAATTGGGCATTAAATTTTTTTTATAGTCCGCTATTTGGACTAGCGTATGTGGGTCATTATTTTTCAGCATCTGCTAGACGAAGTAGCGGATGACAATATATCATTTTTAATCTGCGCCCTTGATTTATGGAATGAACGGTTATGATGATATTTGCTCAAATTTCATCCATAACAAATACTTACAATGGATCATTTCCCAATATATATATATATATATATATATATATATATATGGGAATTCATCCGTGGCAAACGTTTGCCACGAGTACTGTTTAGCAACCGAGTTAATCACCGTTGATCTTTGCGATGAAAGGCTGAGATTAATTTAAAAAAAATCATGCCGCTACAGACTGTAACGATATTCATTTAATACCAAAAATCATGTGACATTACCAAGTTGCCCCCGACAATATTTCACCCCCTGCCGCATGAGCTTGTGGCGGCAGGGTCACCAATTTAGTTTGCATCACCAATTTAGTTATTATAATTATATTTAGCATTATTATTATTTCATATTTAAACATATTATTATTTTAAACATATTAGACCTATAATAATAATATTATTATTATAATATAATAATAATAATATTATCAACATATAATAATAATAATAACATACTGAATGGCACTTCGTCTAGATACAGATCAGATTGATCTTTACGGGATCCTTAAGTTCTTTCTAACATCGTTCGCTGAAAATATTTTTCATTTAAAGCAAGTGTGAGCATTCAATTGCCTAGCAAGTCATAACAGTTGAACAAACAACTTCAAGAGTTTACACATTCTTCAGAACTTCGATAACCGAACAAAAATTATGAAGCAGCTTGAATAATAGGAATAGTCTCGATTCCTATCATTTTACAACATTCATCACATACTCCTTACACTACTTTCATTCTTCTACCTTTTTTTATACATATATTGTCTGGCTAGAATCATTAGCACAGACTTAACAATAACGGTTCATGTATAAACAGAACATACTTGTATTGAACAGTTCAATCACAGAACAGTTCATTTTAAAGAAACACCGAAGTGTTCACATTGTGGCACAAGGCCTCATACGTTCTACCACCTTGTACAAATATCACACATTCGCACACATACCGAACTTCTCAAGTCCAACATCTGAGAAGTTCAAGAAACTAGCATTCATTTAGAATATGAATGAAGTTAAGAAACTTGCCTTACGCACAGCTACAACTTATAGTTTATGATTGCTCATTCCAATTCCTATGTAGCACATAAGAAAATAACACGTATACCAATTAGTCATATACTTGACTTACGCATTGGTTTACTGAACTTTACTTCTTAAGGTTCGCGTTCTTGCAATTTAAGCTTACGCGACTAACTTTCATTACCAGTTTACGACTTTATGACATTCGGAGATGTCTTATTCATACATTCATCATCATTGATGATTTATATTCCTATATTCTTCTTATAACTTCTATAGGACTCAGCACACATCATGTCTCTGCTAGTAGTCCATATGGTACTCTGAGTGGTTTCCCACAAACAACCAACAAACAAGTTCCCGTCTCATCTACACTGCCCACACAGTGAGTTAGATCGGTTGCCAGTTTTGTATATACCTTCACTCTCTGAAGGAATTATTTATCCCAGCTCCTATATGTCAACCATCAAAGGTTATGATTGTGCCACAACCTAACTTCTCTTAACTTATCCGAACCATTAAACTATAATGTTTGTTAAGTCAAATTCATATTCCTTACGATTTTCTTTCAACTAAATGCCATACCTCAGGATTCATTCTTTATCGTCTAAGTCATACAGTCCTTCGGAAACTCAAAGCGATCATTCAATGTCAATACTATGAGGTCATAGAGTGAAACATTTTACAATCCCTGATTCTTATCTTACCAAGTCCGGTTCACTCGACTCTGAACGTTATCCAAGTTAAAACTACAAACTCGGCTTCTTAACATTATACATTATTATCTTCCATTTATTTTCTTCACCGTTCACGACTAAATCTTAGTCTTCATTACCTTACGGTCAAACCATACACGGAGTGTAGGTTCTACCCGTTTAATATTCACGTACACTCAACCCTTACATTGGTTAAAGTCTTTAACGCTTACTTCATATCAACATTCTTTATCCGACTCACCCTCGGGATTTTATTAATCTCATTACCGTTCGCTACGGTTTTCTTACGATAATTTATATCATACTTACTACATTCGTCAACGTCCAAGTTATACAACCACTGTACACTTAGAGTGTTCGTCCAATGCGATTACGATTCACGAGGATCGCTTACGTATTTCACATTTACGTTGCTCGTCTCTTACTCTATCATTCAACCTTCACTCAAGGTTTTAATTTGAAATTTGAATAGGTACACTTAGAAGGGGGGGTTGAATAAGTGTAGGCACAAACTATCTCCAATTTTTATTTCTAATCAAAAATTCCTTAAGTGTTTAATGCAGGAAGCTGGATTACTGATATGGATAGAATGTAGGTTGCTGGATAACTAACAAAGCACTCAAGTATAAAATGCAATCACACAAACACCCGAATTTTTTACGTGGTTCAACTACTACCCTCTAGAATAGTAGCCTAATCCACGTCCAATACCAACTAGTATTGGAGAATCACTTTTATTCAACTTTTCCAATTACAATACAAGTTATATCAAAATTGAACATCTTTGTTCCTTGTGCACCTATGCACTCTTAAGCACCTATGCTTTTCTTCAACTTGACTGTAATACTTTATCAACCCAAACAGGATTACCCGATACAAAACAGATTTAGATATGATAATTAAAATACAATACTAGAGGTCTAATGATCAAACAATATATTACTTACCAACTCAAGGCTCTAGTATGAAATAATATGTACAATGAATATTACCCGAGTGTCTTCGAAGCAGCACCTTTATACTCAATGCAATTGATGAAAAACAATTTCGTGGCTTGTATGCTCTAATTTTATGTGTATGTTTTTCGTATCTTAACACTTAACAGTTTCTGGTTATATAGGAATCCTGGGAATATATCCGTTGCACAGTTTTTGATACTGCGATATATCTGTTAGACAATTTCTTAGCAATAATCTTGCAGTCTGAGTTGATTGTGATATACATTGCGTAATTTATGTTTTCCATAAACTGTGATATCATGCTGTCAAGGCTCACCCAACCAATCCAAAAGTCAATCACTTTAAGTTGTCATGTATATATAGCAAGTACCATATTTCTAAATATGTATTGGACCGTTAAGATCAACCAATTAGATTCCCTAGATCATGACCCATGATCTCTACAGCGTCTGGTGATTCGCGCCCTTGACTAGTTACCTTAATTAATTTCCTAGAATTAAGATGCTTGATTTATGAGCATGATCTGTGCAACGAATTAAGAGTAGTATCTATATTGTCATTGATTTATGCTTACCTTTTATACCTGCTGGCCGGTGTCCACATCTAACCATATATTAATTTTGTCCAAGTTAATCACTAGAATTATGGGGCGTGAATGATGTATGACTAAAGGTAATTAATCACCCTTCTTGCTCTACCGACCATTGTTTGAATTTTTAGCGAGCGGGAGCATTTAATGATCATGTATGTTTAGTGCTAGGTAATTTATCAAGTGTCATCAAATATGAGAATGCAATTATGTAATGCACATGCCCTAGTGTCTTATTTTGGAAAGCAATAAATGCTAAGATCTTACATATATTCCTAGGACTCAAATTTTGCAAATATGCTTTTCTTTCTCCAAGGATGTCTTGGCTTTGTAATTTCTTCCTTGACGTTTTTTGAAGTTCCATATCTTTCCCTGAAATAATATAGCATTGATTAGAGAAATAATCGAGTCATCATCAAAACATGGAGTGTGATATAAGTCAACATTCTCCCCCTTTTTGATGATGACAACACAATAACTATAGCTCCCCCTAAGACTATGCACCACTTAAGGAGAGTTATAGCTCCCCCTTAGTTCATGCATACCATGTACTGCATATGTGCAGTATGTTAATCAACCCTGCAAGTACTGGTTAGTCCTCAACATGATAAGTAGGAGCATAGAATTGCAGTAATGAAAAGTATCCCTCATTTATCAAATAACAAATTTAAGCCAATAGTCTTATCAAAAAAAAAACTTTTAAACCATAGTCTTAAAAAATTGTCTTTAGGGGCAGGGGTTAAAGTAAAAACTAACTAAAGTCTTTTCCCCCTTTGGCATCCATCAAAAAAAAGGGAAAGGGAAACTAAGCATTGTCCTCCTCAGGGGTGACATGATTGGCCTCGCGAGCTGTGAAGTAGGGGCGGTGAAGTCGGCATTGCATGATTTCTTCCAAGGACATGGTATTGGCAAATCTGGGGGGTCGAGCAATGAAGGTAGGAGGAGGTAATGGCAGATCCAGAAAATCACCTTGATATTCAGCTATCTAATTACATTGGGGCCACTCGGGTAGACGCGCTTGGACTTGGTCCGCTTGCAGTTCCTCACTCAGGTCATTCATGCGTCGCTTGATAATCGACCCAGAGCTCTAACTTGGTTGCTGAGGAACTTGAGTTCCATGCTCAGCTGACATGCGTTGCGATTCATCTTGCGCTGGAGGGCTTCAACTAGTGCCCTGGTGTGCAGATCGAAGCCAGCTTGGAGGTCAATAAACTCATCTTCGACATTACGAAACATGTTTTGGAGATCATCACAACGGATTAGCAGTTTACCTTTTTCAAGGTTGGAGAGACGGAGTTGGATTTCTTTGACACCAGAACTAATTTGAGCTTGATTGTTTGCTATGGTGTGAAGGAGAGTCAAAATCTCAGGGGTAGGGGGCAGGGAGGTAGGAGGCATGATTTTATGTGTATCGGGAACCAGACGGATGAATTTTCCCTTAAGCAAGGTGAGATGAGCCCCTTTGAGATAATTTGAGTCTATGGAATCAGTTAAATGGATACAACCTTCATCATCGAGTGGGATTTGGAAATGGGTGAAGAGTTTGGTAAGGAAACAACTGTAGGGCAGACATTTTTTTGGAGTGTTTAACGCAATGGAACATGTGTTTTAGCATCATGAGGGAGAAGTTAAAAGGCTGCCCAATCATTATTAATGCCACGAGGACTAAATCTTGATACGTGAAGTCTCCTCCACCACCGAGACGGGGGAGGAGGTTGTAGCGTAAGATTTTGTGAAGGACAATGGCAAGGGGAGACACTTCGATGGTTTTTGGAAGAGTGACAAAGGAAACTATTGGGTCATCCAACACAATACGAAGCTGGACTAAGGGAGACAAAGGAGTAGAGATTGGTCCTTTGAGAGTAAAGGGGCAGTCACCGGTGTAAGGAATGGACAAAATACTACCTAAGTCCATGGCTGTAAAAAATAGAGATTTCCCTTTCACAAAGGAGGTGTAACAATCACCATTGTTCTCAAGATTTGTATAAAACTGCTGGACTAATTTTGGATAAGCGACCGAAGGAGGAGTGCTTAAAGAGGATAGACCACATGACTCAAAAAGACGGTACAGGGGTGAGTTTTGATAGTAAAACATGTCTATTGATTTTTCATAGACAAAAGTTTTGTGGCATATGGATGACTTAAACCTAAGTTCAAAGTTGTGACCTCTAAAGAAATCATCACGAACATCATGCAGTGAGACAAGGAGAGGGTTTACCGTCAGAGGAGGAGAGCTACGGGACGGGTCCCTGATTATTCTTCGTTTAGTGACCGTGGAGGTCCCAATCGGTGGAGGAGAGGGTAGACTAGCCTCAGATTCAGCCGGAGAGGAGTCGCCGGAGATGGTTTGGACCGATGGCTGCTTCCTTTTCAGGCGTCAAGAAGTAGTGGGATGAAGAGGTTGCGATGGTAGAGATATCTCGTCCTCTGAGTCGTCATGTATTTGTCTGGTTCTTCGTGTTTTCATCTTTGCAGTTGGGGTTAGGGAGACGGGAAAGAATGTGATGAGGTTTGATAAGTATAGACGGCGAAGAGAGGAATAACTTGAATTAGTAAAGATGAGTTTACCTTTTAAAGGACGCGTGTTACCGAGATTTGGGAAGTCGTGATGCCGTGTTTTGGGAATGAAGATTTTGGGCAGATTCAATGAGCGTCATTATGGCCTATAGATATGCCGTGACTATCTACTTTCCTTAACTCATGCAGATTGTGTTTATATCAGACAGATCCCTAGTTCTCTTTTTAATGTACAGAACCGGTCTTCTCCTAAAGGTTTTGTAAAGATATCTGCTAATTGGTGTTCAGTGGGAATGAATATCAACCTTATTAAACCTTTGGACACATTGTGTCTAAGAAAATGGTGATGTATTTCTATGTGTTTTGTGCGGGAATGTAGTACTGGATTTTTTGAAATATCTATGGTGCTAGAATTATCACAGAATATGGGCACACTTTCACAAGTAATATCAAAGACGCATCCATAAGAATTGGGAACAACAACTTCCTGCTGCTAAGTATTCGCCCTCTGTAGTGGATATAGCAATTAACGTCTGTTTCTTGCTATGCCATGAGACAAGACTTTGTCCCAAAAATGTACATGCACCGCTTGTGCTTTTTCTATCTATTTGATAGCCTGCATAGTCAGCATCTGAATAGCACATTAGATCAAAATTATCGCATTTTGGGTAGAACAATCCTAAATTTGTCGTACCACTCAAATATTTAAAAATCCGTTTAACAGCCTGTAAGTGAGATTCTTTTGGTTTGGCCTGAAATCGAGCACATAGACAGACACTGTACATTATATCAGGTCTAGAAGCAGTTAAGTAAAGTAGGAATCCAATCATACCTCTGTATTTTGTTACCTCTACGTCCGTACCTTTTTCATCTGCTGTGAGTTTTATTGATGTACTCATTGGTGTGGTCTTTGAATTTGAATTTTCGAATCCGAATCTCTTAAGTAACTCTTTTGTGTACTTGGTTTGGTGAATGAATATACCTTCATGATTTTGTTTAATTTGAAGGCCCAGAAAGTAGTTAAGTTCTCCCATCAAGCTCATGTCAAACTCTTTGTGCATGCATTTGGAAAACCACTCACACAGAAAATTATTAGTAGCACCAAATATTATATCGTCTACATATATTTGTACAATAATAATATCTTTATTTTGACGTTTAATGAACAGCGTGGAGTTGATTTTACCTCGTATGAACCCATTTGATAGGAGATACTTACTTAATCTTTCGTACCAAGCCCTTGGGGCTTGTTTGAGTCCATAGAGTGCCTTCTTGAGTTTGTATACGTAATGTGGGAACTTGTCATGTTTGAATCCAGGTGGCTGTTTTACATAGACTTATTCATTTATGTACCCGTTGAGGAAGGCGCTTTTGACATCCATTTGGTGTAACTTGAACTTTCTGAAACAAGCGAATGCTAATAGTATACGAATGGATTCCAAACGAGCAACTGGGGAAAATGTTTCTTCATAGTCTATTCCTTCTTGTTGGTTATATCCTTGAGCGACTAATCTCGCTTTGTTTCTTGTAATTGTTCCGAACTCGTCAAGTTTGTTTTTGAATACCCATTTAGTTCCAATAATGGATACATCTTTCGGGGGAGGCATCAATTCTCGCACTTGACATCTTTCAAATTGTTGTAGCTCTTCTTGCATTGCTAGTAGCCAATTTTCATCAAGTATGGCTTCTTTGGCGTTCTTTGGTTCAATCTGGGATAGGAATGCTGAGAAACCACACATGTTTTGTGTTTTTCTTCTTGTAGTAACTCCTTCATTTATGTCTCCAATGATGTTATCAGGAGGATGATTTTTGATGTATCTTGATGATTTTAGAAGTTGAACATTATGTAATACTTCTTCGGTAGATTCAGAATTGTGGTCTTGTTGTTCATCCATTTCATCTTGCTGGATATGTTCCTAATTTTCGTATTCAGCTTGCTGGATAGAGTCTTGATCTTGCTGTTTTTCTAAACCAGCTTGCTGGATCGGTTCCATAGTCTTGCTATTTTGCTTTATGTGGTATGATGGGTTTGCCGCAGTCTCTAAAATTCCTGCATCTTCTTCTCTTTCTTTTGGAAGATCATGGTTAAGTTCATTAAATTTGATATGTATGGATTCTTCGATACACAACTTTTGCACATTATAAATGCGATATGCTCTATTATTTTGTGGATACCCAATGAATATTCCCTCATAAGATCTAGCATCAAACTTGCCTAAGTTCCCACTAGTGTCAAGAATAAAACATTTAGATCCAAAGATTTTGAAATAGCTAATATTAGGAAGTCGTTTATTTATATGGTGTTTTCAAAAGAATTGGGCGGATTAACACTCTATTTAGAACATAACATGATGTGTTTACAGCTTCAGTCCAAAATTTCTTTGAAAGTTTACTTTTTTGAATTAGTGTTCTAGCTGTTTCTTGTAACGTACGATTTTTCCTCTCTACCACTCCATTTTGTTGTGGAGTTCTAAGTGCTGAAAATTCGTGAGTTATTCCTTTTTGATTACAGAATGTAATAAAATCGTTTTGAAATTTAGTACCATGATCACTTCTGATTCTTATAAGATTAAGATTGTATTTGGTTTCCAAATTTTTAATCAGTTTTTCAAATTCTTTAAATGCCTCATCTTTTGTTCTAAGGAATATTACCCATGTATATCTAGAGAAATCATCGACTATCACGAAAGCATAGAATTTACCGTTTAGACTAGCATGCCTTTCAGGTCCAAATAAATCGAGAAGAAGCAATTGTAAGGGGGAAGAGGTTGATACCATGTTTTTGGCTGTGAACGATGTTCTTACTTGTTTTCCGAGTTGACAAGGTTTGCATATACCTTTCTTCTCGAAATTCACTTTGGGTAATCCTCTTACTAAGTTCTTTGATGACAACTTCTTGATGAGGTCCATATGAACATGTCCCATTCTTCTGTGCCACAGATTCGCTTCATCTTGAACAGTTGCAAGACATAATTCTTCCTCCTGTTGCTCCCTTCTCTTCTGGCAACTAATGCAGCATTGTTAGTACCATGTGAAATTGTACATCTATCTTTTTCAAACTTTACTTGATGTCCATTATCCATTAATTGACTAACAATGATGAGATTGAATTCTAAACTGTTAACAAGATGAACATTATTAATGTTAGCCTTACCATTACCGATTTTACCTTTCCCAATTATTTCGCATGACCGATTATCACCGAATGTGACAGTTCCATGTTTCTTTTTGACATTCAGTTCCAATAACTTAGATTTGTTTCCCGTCATATGACGTGAACATCCGCTGTCAAGGATCCATTTTTGGGAAGATACTTTGGCTTTGAGGCATACCTGTATATGAGAGATACAATTTATATTTTTGGTACCCATATCTTTTCGGGTCCACTTGTGTTAGTTGAAATCAAGTCACTTTTCTTTATCCATATGGCTTTATTTAGTTTTTTCTTTCTTGAGCAGTTTATCTCTAGATGTCCTTTAATGCCACAATTTTTGCAGGAGGTAAAAGGCGTGCAATAGTTCAATTTAAATGATGATTTAGATTTTAGCATTTCAACTTCTTTCCTATATGTTGGGTTGTAACCTATGCCTTGTTTATCATAATTGTGTCTTTGTTTTCCTAGCATGACATTTAGGTTTTCTTCCCCATGAACAAATTTAGCTAGAGAGATTTTTAAAGACTCTATTTCCTTTTGTGACTCATTAGTTGGAGGTGTTTTATTTCTTGATTCATCGCCAAATGCATCAATGCACACATCTCTCATCTCTATCTCCTTTTTTAATTTTTCTACTTCATTATTTAGCTGTTTTACCTTGTTGAACAATATTTTATTGTATTTATCTAAGTAATCATTCTTTGCTGCTAAAACATTTTCCTCATTTGTATGTGTTGCTTTTTCTAAATCTTTCTTATCATCTATTAGTGCTTCCACTTTGCTCATTAGAGTGTTTACTAGATCCTTTAATTACATATTTTTTCTTTTAATCTTTCATTTTCTCGTTTCAAAGTAGTACTATCAGAAAAAAATACTTCGCTAGATTCACCTTCAAGTCCCATGAAGCATATTTGAGCTATTTAATCGTTTGCATCTATTTCCACTTCAGATTCTTCATCATCACTCCATGTTAGAAATTCTTTGTGGCTTTTGAACTCCTTATTGGCCTGCTTTCCTTTGTTCTTGAGTTGGAAACAATCCTTTTTAAAGTGACCTGGTCATCCACACTCGAAACAAGTTTCCTCGGTTGGCTTGGCTTTGTATTTGTTTGCGTTGAATGTATTTTTCCTTTGATTCTTCCTTTGAAGTAGTCCCTTAAGTCTTCTTGATAACATGACTATTTCATCATCCGAGTTATTTTCGAGTTCTTCTTCAATTCCTGCATTTAGAGCTAGTACTTTCTTTCGAGGCACTTCTTCCTCGTCATCATATATTTTCAATTGGTGTTCATATTCTTCTAGTTCACCAAAGAGAGTTAATGTATCCATAGAGGAAATATTGACGGAGTCTTGAAGAGTAGTAATTTTAGATGCAAACCTTTTGGGCATAGCCCGAAGTAGCTTACGATTGATTTTGCTTTGTGGAATTGTCTTGTCGAGTAGCTTCAAGGAGTTTATAAGTACCAAAAATCGTGCTTGAGCCATTTTGATCGATTCGTCTCTTTCCAGTTTGAACATTTCATAGTCATGCATAAGCAAACTTAGCTTGACTTCTCGTACTTTGGACGTTCCTTCGTGACTTACCACTAGGGTATCCCAAATCTCCTTTGATGTGTTGCATGAAGAAACTTTATCTATTTCCAATTGCACCATGCCGCTGAGGAGAGTGTTCATTGCTTTTGAATCGTATGATACCATGTATGTTTCGGTTGAGTCCATCTCGAGTACAGTTTTTGGAGTACCATCATCTTTCCTTGGGATTACCGGTCCATTCTCCACCACCCACCATTCCCATGGATCTCGCTTAAGATATATCCTCATCCGAAATTTCCAGAAGTTATAGTTCTCAGTTCCAAAGAGTAGTGGAGGTCGGTTGGTTGATTGACCTTCGCGATGAGCGCTTCCAAGTTGTGCCATGTCAGAATCTTTCCCTACAAGTCACCTTTAAGACCAATATAAGTAGAACCAAGCTCTGATACCAAATGAAATTTAAATAGGTACACTTAGAAGGGGGGGTTGATTGAATAAGTGTAGGCACAAACTATGTCCAATTTTTATTTCTTATCAAAAATTCCTTAAGTGTTTAATGCAGGAAGCTGGATTACTGATATGGATAGAATGCACGTTGCTGGATAACTAACAAAGTACTCAAGTATAAAATGCAATCACACAAACACCCGAATTTTTTACGTGGTTCAACTACTCTCTAGAATAGTAGCCTAATCCACATCCAATACCAACTAGTATTGGAGACTCACTTTTATTCAACTTTTCCAATTACAATACAAGTTATATCAAAATTGAACACCTTTGTTCCTTGTACACCTATGCACTCTAAAGCACCTATGCTTTTCTTCAACTTGACTGTAATACTTTATCAACCCAAACAGGATTACCCGATACAAAACAGATTTAGACATGATAATTAAAATACAATACTAGAGGTCTAATGATCAAACAATATATTACTTACCAACTCAAGGCTCTAGTATGAAATAATACGTACAATGAATATTACCCGAGTGTTTTCGAAGCAGCACCCTTATACTCAATGCAATTGATGAAAAACAATTTCGTGGCTTGTATGCTCTAATTATGTGTAGTATGTTTTTCGTATCTTAACACTTAACAGTTTCTGGTTATATAGGCATCCTGAGAATATATCCGTTGCACAATTTTTGATACTGCGATATATCTGTAAGACAATTTCTTAGCAACAATCTTGCAGTCTGAGTTGATTGTGATATACATTGCGTAATTTATGTTTTCCATAAACTGTGATATCATGCTGTCAAGGCTCGCCCAACCAATCCAGAAGTCAATCACTTTAAGTTGTCATGTATATATAGCAAGTACCATATTTCTCAATATGTATTGGACCGTTAAGATCAACCAATTAGATTCCCTAGATCATGACCCATGATCTCTGCAGCGTCTGGTGATTCGCGCCCTTGACTAGTTACCTTAATTAATTTCCTAGAATTAAGATGCTTGATTTATGAGCATGATCTGTGCAGCGAATTAAGAGTAGTATCTATAATGTCATTGATTTATGCTTACATTTTATACCTGCTGGTCGGTGTCCACATCTAACCATATATTAATTTCGCCCAAGTGAATCACTAGAATTATGGGGCGTGAATGATGTATGACTAAAGGTAATTAATCACCCTTCTTGCTCTACCGACCATTGTTTTAATTTTTAGCGAGCGGGAGCATATAATGATCATGTATGTTTAGTGCTAGGTAATTTATCAAGTGGCATCAAATATGAGAATGCAATTATGTAATGCACATGCCCTAGAGCCTTATTTTGGGAAGCAATAAATGCTAAGATCTTACATATATTCCTAGGACTCAAATTTTGCAAATATGCTTTTCTTTCTCCAAGGATGTCTTGTCTTTTTAATTTCTTCCTTAACGTTTTCTGAAGTTCCATATCTTTCCCTGAAATAATATAGCATTTGTGACAACCCGAAAATTCGGTTTGTCCAGAATTTAAGTTTAAAGAATTAGTTATTAATAAAATGAATTTTTATTAATACTATTCTGTGCTAAGTATTTATTATTCGTTCTATAACCTAGAATGATTATTAATCGGGAGGATTCTGGCTACGAGCTAGATTGTACGAGTAAGAATTTTCAAGACGAAAATGAAATTTTTCCGGGAACAAAATATTTTTCGGGGAAAAAGACGAAATAGGCACTATTCATCAGTTTCTGCTCGGAGATTTTTTTTAAATTCCGAGAAGTTATAGATTACGTTTAATTCTGAGAGGTGATGGAATAGTCAATAATATTTCAGTTATGGCAAAAACAAAGTTTTCGCCTGCGGACTCAAAACCTAAGGGTTTAGAAAAGTGAGTTCCGAGAATGTTATGATCGCGTATAATAAGTAGGGTTATTATGCGTGAGAAATATGAGTATAATACGAGTTATTATACGAGTATAGTATGAAGAGTTGTACGACGTATAATACGAATATGGTACGAACAATATACGAAGAGAATACGAGAATACGAGAATGGAATGTGTAGAATACGATTAGTCCTAATGGACTTCGAGTTCATGGACTTTGTAGAATCCAATTGGACTTGGATTATGTCAAGCCCAATGATTTATGAAATCAAGCCCAAGCTAGGCCCAATATGAATTAGGGTTATGGCCCGAACCAAGAAAAGAAACCGCGGATCGAACCGGTGGGTAAACGGATGGGTAATAACCAATGGGGCAACCCATGGGGTGACCCATGGAGCAAGAGGGGAGGCCACTTGGCCACCAAGTAAGGGTGGTGGCCAAGTTAACTTGGTGGCTAAGATGTTGAGGAGGTGTGAATAGTAAGGAGGTGGGGGGCGAAATGACTATTTTGCCCTTGCTTTGGTTTTCTATAAATAGAAAGCTTAACTTTCATTTTCTAGGATTTTGAAAATCCTAGAACTTGAGAGAGAGAGAGAGAGAGCTCGGTTGGAAGAGGAAGAGGAAGAGAATGAGCATGAATGCTTGGATCAAAAGTGATCGTGAAATAGAAAAGCTCGCAAATCGTCGGCTCTGTCTAACGGAAGAGGATTAAAGAAGAACGGTAATCCGGACCCTAGTTCTTCTATTTATTTTCTTTAAGTTTTTATGTTTAAAAACATAACTTAATGAGAATGAGGAGTAAAAGATATTGAGAATGATTTCATATGGTTGAAATCGTAAGAAAATGAAGAAATAAGAATTAGAAATTTATTTTATAAATTTCTTAAGTAAGTATAAGATTCGTGAGGATTTTGAGCGATCCAAATGAATTTTATGAGTGAGTAGGTCAAATAAGTAAGGAATGGTGTTCTATAACATCAAATTCCAAGAAAAAGTAGAATCGTAATCCAAAATATCGATTAAAATGAAGAACGAACGAAGAACGCGAAGAACACGCGAAGAACACGAAGAACGTTGTTGATGGACAAATTTAAAACTATCGTAGTGTAAATGTTGTTGATGGACAAGTTTAAAACCATCGCGTATAAGTTATATGCTTATTGCTTGGTTAGGAACGATAGAAACGTTCATGAAGAACGGATTAAAACGAAACTATAACGAAGTTATGGCGAAATTTCGTAAAAGACGAACGAGAGAATTAGAAAGTTAGTAAATGAACCCGAATGTGTAGGGTTTCATAAGAATGTAAAGAGAACGTATAAAATATGAGTCGTAGACTCAATATCAAACGAATTCTGAGTTCGGATGACCGAATTACGGACGAACGAGCGAAGAACGTTTAAAAGCGTAAAAATAAAAATGAATGAAGGGTTAAGATTAAGCCAATTGAATGGCATGTTAACGGATTCAGAACAAAGTTCTGTCTGAGGGAAATCGAAGTACTTAAGATAAGGAAGAAAATGGCTTTGGAACGACCTCGTTCCGAGTTATAACGAAGAAGTTATGAGATTTTGAAGTCGATGTCTCAAGCTGGTAAAAGACTTAGAAAAATTTTCTAGGTTTCATGCTCGGCGCCGCAGCGCGAGTCGTGCCTTGGAGGCCGGCGCCGTAGCGC